>OW679200.1:38313460-38514765 GCA_940337035.1 Agriotes lineatus | reverse complement strand
TTCTACATCTGATGAAATAAAGAGAAGAAAGTAACGACATCCAACGACATCGTCTAGATCTCTAGATCCAACCAGTCAGGAGCCATATTACTATGGGAAGCGCAAAACCAACATCAGATCGACATATTTGATTTAACTACCAAATGGAGAGAAGAAAGAAACGATACTCAACTAAGTCATTTAGATGCAAACGACCAAGCGCCTCTATACGGAGGAAATCTAACTACCAAATAAAGAGAAGAAAGCAGCGACATCAAACAGAGTCGTCTAGATCCAACCAAGCAGACATCAGTCCACTGTAGGAAGAAAATGATAAATTTGACCTAACTACCAAATACAAATAAGATAGGAATAACACCCAGTGGAACGATGTAGATCAAAACAATGAGACGTCAGGTCAGTATGAGAAGAACACCGAACTACTAAATACAGAGAAAAAGCAACGACACCCAACAGAGTGCTTTAGATCCAAACAAGCAGGCGCTTGGTTATTAACGGTAATGAACAATTTTATATTATTTATATAAATTCCCACGTTAAGTAAAATTGCTCTTAGCAATTTTATAAAGTTATACAACGGTTATGGTATAGCTAATATGCGATCATAAAAGTCTGTTGGTTAATGAAATTATAGAAACCCCTAGAAAGAACAACTTGAAAGTAACTGACAAGTGTTTTGATGCCTTTATTTATTGTGAGCGTTGTATTACGTAGCTTTGATTACTCCTTCTTCCTTTTCTTCATCTTTAAGTTTTACTTCGCAGATTTGTGCTTAACCTTCCATAATTACCGATTTGTCCATTTCGTACAATCGCTATCATAGGCTACATCTCTCTTCCATATAATATTCTCACAATGTTGAAGTATATGTTCTCATTTGTGACTTTGGTCAGATTTTTTTTAAATGTTACCGTTTTTAACTTCTTATTCTACTGTACTGTTTGTTGTGATCGATCCTAAGTACTGAAAAAGCCGCTATCGAGGAGATTATCAGACTCTTTTCTTTCTAGACACACGTAATCGATTTTTTAAAATGTATTGCTGGTCCCCACTCGTCGAACCCTTTTCTAAGTTTTGCGTGACAATAACTTTGTCATCGGTGAATAATAATGATTGAAGTTTATTCTGTTCTTTTCCTGAACATCGATGTTTCTATTCTTCACAAGCCTGATGGTGATATTGTACAATAATCCTGTTTTAACTACTTTGGTCCATTTTCACACGTGTTAGATCTTCGTATTGCTGACCAGTACTTGTTGGAATACTGCCATATAACTTTTTTCAAATATTAATCTTTCATTGGAAAGTGATATGTGTTTTCCGATTTTTTGATGTATTAATCACAATCAGGATGAGTTCGATATCCAATTCCATATCCAACTTTAATTAAATATCCAAAAAACAATAGCGATAGGTATTTAAAACTAACTAGAATGAAACAAAAAAATGAAACCTTGGGTCTCCTTGAAAATCATAAAATTCGAGTCACTGCGTTTGCTAAATAATCTGAATGGAAGGAATTTACCGACATTTCCAATAAATAGAGCAGCAGTGTATGGAAAAAAAAGCCAGCTTCCGAAAGTTTGTTTGATATTCAGGGAAACGTGTCGACTACACTTGACGTAGTAAAGAGAGTTGTTGCGAATTCGACGGCCACGTGACCAGTTGTGGACAATCTCGATTGGCCAAATCGCAAAATAATCACGTTCAACACGAGCCTGTCAGCGATCTTCGAGCGGCGTTACTTAAACTATTAGCGAAATACCGGCAGCAGTGCCAGCGAGCCGTTTTTCGGGCGGGGCTTTTCGTTTTTCCGAAGAAGCGTCAAAATGCGTGCTCGGAATTGCGTGCGCCAGGACTTCCGGATAGTTTCGCAAGTAGCTAAATTGGCCTTTAGGGCGACTTAAGGTATTCGTCCCGTCTTGACCCTGATCAAATATCAAAAGGGTCAGCTGAACGGCGGACAAGACGGTTCCAATGCGCAAATTCATACGGGGACTCGGATGCCAAACGGAGTCTGATTTGGAATAGTCTCGTTTGCTTTCATACAATTTCTGTATTAGGAAATTGGAATTATTCATTATATCTGTGCGATAAATGAGACGTTACTGCCTTCATAAGATTTTAATTGCTCACTTTAAAAGCTCTATACAACCATATTTTAAAAAAATTTCTACTTAGGGCGTTCCACAAGGTTCCAGACTAAGACATGCTCTTTTGGTACGATCAGCATTCATAGAAGTTCTGTAATCTAAAATATTTATTCGTGTTTTTATACGTATATAATTAATAAAACAACTGTTACTGCAGGAATCCAGTTCTACAAAAGAAATCATTACGAAAATTTTGTAAACTTTAAATGCAACTATTTTTCTCGATCTACAAATATTCTACAATAATTTTCAATTTTACAGTCGATGGTGTGGATTATGGTTCCAACCCAAACGTTGGTAATAAAATGGAAAAGATATTTCTGTATATTGCTTAATTTTAAAGAAAGAAATTGTTCTACAAACAGTAGAAACCTGCAACCATATAAACGTTAATTTTGCAGCCTAAAGTCGATGTGTTGCCTGGTTTTGTACTCGAAAACTTTAAATATTCTGCCAAATGTTTACTCTCTCCATCTGTTGTTTTAGTGTATAAAAATAATTTTATAAGCTTTATGGGATTGGTCTTATTTACTTGCAACCATACGGACAATAATTCTTTGACAATTTTCTATTGATGGGGTGCCCCATGGTTCCATACGGTTATTGCCATGAAGCTCAAACAGGACATTTTGAGATACGAAAAATTTAATTACCTTGAAAAACAATCTCTATCGAGTGACCAAACTTCTAGACAGCGCGTTCCCAAGGTAGCGGATGGAAAAAAAGGTCCTGGAGACACGATTCCTGTGAATATTCATAATAAGCAGACTTGTACCAAAATGCCAGTTGTTCCGAGACAACAAAGCCCTTATGTCTGGGTTAATCACCCGCACGAGTTACAAACAATCGAAAACCATGTGAAAGGGTAGTTAACTGGTAAAGATCGTCTAATGACGAAGAAGAAAAGCAATCACAAATCGAAATTGCATCATCAGTGATTATTTGGAGCTATAAAACTGGATAACAGCATCATATATCGCCATTTCTCTTGAGATTTTATTAGTTATGGAAGCAGTGTATATGAATTTTCTTACTAAAATTAGCTAAACGAGTGAGAGATATTTTTTAATCGAAGTTCATCACGCAAAGTTGTCATTAGATCATGTTCCACAAGTGTTGCCTTTGGGTGGTCTAGTTTCCTACTTCTCCGTCCCTCAAGCTTTCCATTTATCACGAGTTCTTCCATAGTATGGTTTTCTCGGTCTATGTGACCGAAGAATCTCATGTGAGAGCGTTAAATGTTTTAAAATAGATGTGTCGCTATATTCGGTTCTTCCAATATAGATTCATTGATCTGGCGTTCAGCCCAAGGAATACGCGATACCCACATTTAAAAAAATCTTACCTTACTTTGTCAGCTTCTTTCATAGTCCATATTTTTGCTGCATGGGGTGAGATGTGGGACATGGGTACGGATACTAATTCCAGTTTGGTTGGTTGACAGTATCTCTTCATTCTCTGCTCAGCCTTACAGTGGCTGATTTTGCTATTGCTGACTTTTAATTTCAGCTTCAACATCCATTTCTCTTTGTTTCTAACTCAAGGTAGATCAAAATTTGTACAACCTCGAAAACTTCCTCATTTCGCAGTTAGCGTGCCAGCGGCGTATTACATTAATACGCCAGTCGTCTATAGAAACCCCAGTATTCCATTTCTCGATTACCTACTTTACTCATGACTACTTCACTATAAATGTTGAACAGTAGTGATGATGCTATGCACCCTTACATTAATGCCTGATTTGATTTCAAACGTGATGGAGACATTTTCTTAATTCTTTCCCTGACTTTGGCATGCTAAAAAAAACTGTGTTATTGGTGTTAATTGTATAATGTGCTTTCCATTGCTTTTGTAGTTTGGTCATATCGTTCCGGCCCATTTCAATTTGTTTCCTGATTCTGGTTCGCAACTGATTTCATTACTTATCCGAAATGCCAACAATACGAAGGTTCTGAGTTTGATAGGATCGTTGCGTCGTCCGCGTATCGTAGGTTAGTAATTCTGGTTCTTTCGATTGCAAAACCGCCTTCCCATTGATCCGCAGCTATTCTCATTATATGTTAGCCACAGATTTTCAATAACAAGGGGGATAGTGTGCAACCTTTTTCATGTCGCAGGATTTCGATATATGATTATCCATCTTTACCATTTGCGCAGGGTTCAGGAGAATGATTCATTATTAAAATGTAATAAGATTCGACATGATCTTAAAGATCAAACATGTAATAGACTCTATATACCTTTGGATTTGATATGTCAATAATCGCTGGCTTTTGCAAGCAAGAATTTTTATGGTTGAGCAGTGTGCAGGGTTAAGATGAATTACTGCAATGTGGTTTCGGGTAGACTATGGAGACGTCAGTGGCAGAGGGAATGCACCACCTCGACTGGCCATTCGCAAATGGGTCAGAAAATAGCACGAAGATGGATTTGGCCACGACAAAAAAGAAATGGGCAGTTGAAGATTTGTTAGAAATGAAAACCAAAAATTATGAACGCGTAAGAATTGCATTTGAGCGTTTTAGCGATATTTTCTGGGAATCAAGAAGACCCGAATTGACAGCCCCAGATTGTTTCATAAAGCTAGCTGAAAAAGACAGTTTTTTTCCATTCGTTTTACCAACATAGACGACTTAAAAAAACTGCATTCATGACAAAAATGAAGCTACCGTCAACGAAATTTTGTGCAGTGATGATAAATTTGACTGAACGACTTTGGGCTTGTTTTGAAGAAAATGGTACTCATTTGAAGGGTCTGATAATAGGTCATAAAATCCAAATGTTTATGGAGCACTTGGGTCCCGGGTGGTGTAGCTTGAACAAGCGTCCACTTTCGATCAGCAGAGTTAAGCAACGCTCTTTCTGGTCAGAACTTGGATGGGAGTTCCACGGTTGCTTCGCTCGGCGCCTCGTGGTACGGCTGCCACGGAAATAGTTGGTCGCGAATGTCATAATAAGATCATCACAGTCGTTAGTGGGGTTGGAAGTCCTCATAAATACACAGCGACGCCTATAATTGGCCTAACGGCTGTTGGCTGAGTGCGAAATAAATAAATAAATACAAAAAATTGTGATAAGTTATGGCGTTTTGAAAATGGTAACATTATTCTGCCGAACCCCTGTATATAGATTTTTAATCAAAAGAATAAGGTGTTTTGTTAACATTATCTCGAGTTCTTTGAATTTTGTGCTCCCAACAGCTTTTTTGTAACCAATAAAGAATGAATATGGAAAATATAGAACGCAGCCAATCATACGTTTAGTTCCATTTTATAGAAACAGAAAAGACATAAATGGAAAACAAAATACAAAATAAAATACGAAGACTTAGATATATTTAAATCTAAAATGTGACAGGCTTGAATGCAAACCCAGAAAATCAAAGCAGATTTATAAAATTACTGATCGAAATAAGCATATGTAACATTCCATTGCAATTAACTACCAAATTCGGTTTTTTCCTCTTATTAAACTAATTACTTATTACGGGTCAAAAGTCATTTATAAGTATTTACGTATTTTATTGCCCTATCTTTGATACATCAAATATTATCTACAATCTAATTAAACTAAAGTCAAGCTTCATATTTCAATGTATTAGTTTTCCTAAATAATCCGACTCTATTTCTTACAACATTTCAAGTTTCAAGGCATTCTGGTTGCTTATCCTAGATTTTTCAAGGTTTTCCAAATTTCTGGGTTGCAGCTTATTTTTTTCGGCTAATTTTCTCTACCATCCTATATTGAGGATTCACTTTGGTGTTGTGATATCTTTCGTGTAGAATTCATGGAGTTCCTTGCAGAGACATTTTTTGTAAAATTCTCAAAATCAGACATGTTTCTGGATTTTTATCTGAGCGACCACATGCTACGATTTTGTGGCAAACGGAACAGAACATCGACGGTAGGCTTCCTTGTTGTATTATTTACTTAAATTTAATGCCCTCATTTGTTAGCTCCTTCTAGTTATGGCAGAGTACATTTTTTTCTCGTAAGCCAAGGCCCACCCTTTTTGTTTGACAAACTAGATGTGTGTACTGATTACTCCATTTCTTCAATAGCCGAGAGTTACAACGTCAAATTGCCGTTCTGACCCATCGCAAACACCTGGTTACCGCTGTGGCTTATCGTTATGGTTTACATCCGGTCAGCTTCCAATGCGCCTACTTTCTACCTGGCAGTAACAAGTCTGCCTTTAATTAACCTAGCCCCTTAAAATGAGGAATGTAGGCCACGAAATAGCTGTGACCTCGACATAACCTTCAATATGGAATTATTTTTAATGTGTAATAGTGTTACATTAGTTTTATTGTTCGTCAGATACCAGACTGGCTCCATGACTACATAAATGCAGTATAATATAGAAGTTACATGTACAATGATAATTGTTTTAAAGCACTCTAGTCACTGTTCGTTTACTTTGAATAATTTGGTTGGAATGTCAAAGTTAAGTTGAATTGAAATTTTAGGATGTGTGTCAGGTACCATCCAACTTATAATTGCGTTTAATTGTGGCTTTTTGTGAAGCAATTTTGCATGTTGTATTTGAAATTTATGGTTTGGACATTCACTTCATGTTAGTAACTGATCACTCGGTTGAATTAAACTTGCATTTTATTAATCATTAATAACATTTGAATGTTCTTCACTTCGAAGATTTAGGGTCAAGTTCAACACGAAACCCAAAATTTAACCATGCCTCTTTACTGAGTATCCTGCAGATAATGCAAATTGCTAATTTTACAGTCAATTTGTATTTTTTATATTACTTACTGATACTAAACTTTCATAATTTGATTCTTGACTATTATAACGACTCGATACATTGTCCTTTTACCTCTCTTATCTCTGGTCTGATTACATTTGTAAGCTTTGAAGACTGTTACGGACGCTTAATGAGTCCGTCAAAATGATATAGTTTATTTAGCTACTCGAATTAGACTTTGTACTACACTGAAAACTTCTGCAGTGAAGATGCTCGTTTCGTCTCGCAGATGGTACTTGATATACTTCTCCTCGTGCACAAATGCTGTTCCTGAAGAGTTTACCATTTCTGATCCATCGGTGAATAGTTGTTTATGTTCTGGTAATGAATTCACTATTTCGCAATATTTTTTTAAACACTTCTGGTTGCATATCGTGTTTGTGCATTTAGACCAGTGGTCGCCAACCTGTCGATCGCGAGCTACCGGTAGCTCGCGTAGGCAATTCTGGTAGCTCTCACAACGATTTTAATTTTAAAAATACAAAATCAGAGAAGCTTCCTAAAATTCCACAAAAAAATCTAATTGTCATAATATTAAACATAAACAGCGGCAACGTTGCGGCGAGCGATCTGCCGCTGACGCCAACAAGCTAGAATCGGCTAGAATCGGCTAGAACCGACCAGCCGGACCAGTGCGTTAGTGTTCGAGAACGATCTGGATTGCTTTGAACTGGATAAATACGCACGGCGCGGCGACATTGCGCTTAGTTTAAAACTGAACGCGTAACCAACGTCCAGCGGTTGGGTTAGTAGTGAACAACAAAAAATAATATTATGGCAAGCAGTTGTAAGAAGGTAAAGACATACCACTTTCATTCGGAATGGGAAGAACAATACTTTTTTACAGAAGTTAAAGATAAAAATGGGTGTTTGTTATGTAATACTTCGGTCTCCGTTGCTAAAAAAGGAAATATTGAGAGACATCATAAAACTGTACATTCTAATTTTGAAAAATCATTCCCACTACATTCTGCCGCCAGAAAGGAGAAACTGAAACAGTTAAAAAAGCAGTTAATTGGACAACAATCAATATTTTTAAGAACAATCGACAAAAATAAGGCTGCAACTGAAGCATCGTACCGTGTGTCCCAGATAATTGCACAAAAAAAGAAACCTTATGAAGACGGGGAAATGATAAAACAGGCGTTTTTAGAAGCTGCTGACTCGTTATTTGCCAACTTTAGAAACAAAGACGAGATAGTTTCAGCTATAAAATCTATGCAACTTTCTGCTAATACAGTGATGAGACGTGTAGAAGTAATGAGCAATGATATTTTTTTACAGTTAAGAACTGACTTAGATAACTGTGTTTATTTTTCACTTCAACTGGATGAATCAACAGATGTCGTTGACACTGTCCAGATGGCCGTGTTCGTCAGGATGGTTTTTAGTGATTTTACGATTAAAGAAGATCTTTTGAAGTTTATTCCACTGAAAGGACACACTACCGGACAGGAGTTGTTTTCTCATTTAAAAAATTTTATTTCTTCCGAGAAAATTCCAATATCGAAAATGGTAGGCTTGACAACCGATGGCGCTCCAGCTATGGTGGGTTTTGATAAGGGTCTGGTGGCGTTATGTCGTAAAGATGAAACTTTTCCGCAATTTCTCTCTTACCACTGCATTATCCATCAGGAAGCATTATGTGGAAATTTCCTGAAACTAAACAACGCTATGCAACTGGTGGTAAAAATTGTGAACAAGATTAGAGCTCAAGCGTTACAAAGAAGATTATTCAAAACCTTGGCCGATAAAGTTGACTGTCAATACGGGGACCTACTCCTTCACTCTGAAGTCCGATGGTTAAGTAGAGGACGGGTGCTGAAACGTTTTAATGATGTCCTATCTGGCATAGTTCAATTTTTCAAAAAACGCGATGAACCGACTCCGGAACTAGAAAATTCAATCTGGCTTAGAGATTTTGGTTTTCTCGTGGACATTACCGAGAAATTAAACGAACTTAATTTGCAGCTTCAGGGGAGAGACAAAGAACTAGCAGAAATGATTTCTGATATAAAAGCATTTTATCAAAAAGCTGGAGTTTTGGGAACAAAACCTAATTAACAGCGATGCCAAGCATTTTCCTATTCTTTCAGAAAAAATATCTCAAAATCCATTAGAACCCTATGACAGCAAATATTATGTAGAAATAGTTTCTACCCTGAAGAATAACTTCAAAAATCGTTTTAAGGATTTCAACGAAATGGCTTTAGTAGCGCAGTTTGTTGTTTCACCCTTTATGGAAATTGATATCCAACAGTTTGCAACTTGTGTTATGCAGAACTTTGGCGAAGACATCGCTGCAACAGAAATGGAAGTAATTGATTTTCAAAATGATTTAGCCTTAAAATCGTTAGTCTCAAGTACCAAATGTATCTGGCCTATTGTAAGTAAAGACAAATATTCAGTTCTATGCCGTGTTGCCTTGAAAGTGAAAGCATTATTCAGTTCAACCTATTTGTGTGAATCTTCTTTTTCCAATATGAAGTTTATTAAGAACAAATATCGCAATCGACTTACAGATGAACATTTGGATAATTGTATTCGAATGGCTGTATCAAATTATACTGCAAACATTAAAAAAATTATCGATGAGTCTGAGTGTCAGCCTTCTCATTGAACGTGCTTTTTTATTTTTCAATGTTTATGTTCATGATAGTGCGTTACTTTTTTGTTGTTATTATTAACTATTTTTAAATCTTACGTGACATGCCGTTGTGGCTGGATAAAAGTTTGTGTTTATTTTTCAAACAACTTCGTTTGGTAGGTAGGAATGTAGTTATTATTAGTACCTATGTATTATGTATTACCAGTTAAATAAATAGTAAAATAAATACATATAATGATAAATTAACTGTGGATTATTTCATTTACGTTGCGTTACGTGGCTTCAGTGTGGGTAGCTCGCTGTTTATTCCAAAATTAACAAGTAGCTCAACACATTGAAGAGGTTGGCGACCACTGATTTAGACAAATCTAATATAACTTCCGGTAGAAACATTGTCCAAGGAAGGGTTTTTGTTAATAGTATGGATTCAAAGTTATTTACCTTTTAGATTAATAACTCGATTATGAAATAATTAAGGATTTTGGGAGTTGGAAAACGTATAAACGTTGATGGCAAGTATGTTGTTGGTATGCCGTCATTTTTTTGTTTGCATAGGCTAGTATCTTGTGGTTTCTTCTGTATTCTAACCAGGGTTCTCCAGTTTCTGCTAGTATACTTTTGACTGGACTGGTTCGGAAGGCTTTTGTTGCAATTTGAACTCCTGTGTGACATACAGGATCGATGTGTATTCGGTGTCGCAGATTGAACCGTAGTCTGGTTTGGATATAATAATTGTATTGTATAATCTGATAAGAACTTTTCTGCTCCCCAGTTGGTATGTGCTAGAAATTTGATTATGTTAGTTTTTTTCATGCATTTACTTTTCATATCCTTTAGATATTGTGTCCATCTGAACAGTTAGTTCTAGAAATGTTGTAGAATTTTCGTATTTAATTGTTTCACTGTTGAGACTTATTTTCGGATTGAGATTAAATATTTGCAGTGTGCAAAAGTGAAAAAAAAAAGTTTTAATAATTGAAAATTTAAATCCAGATTCTCCATACCAGTCTTCTGGTTTGTTAACAGTAGCCTGTAGATGTTTTCGAATAGAGGATAGTTTCTTTCCTTTGCAGTATATTAGCAGACCATCTACCTAGATTGATGCTTCGGTTGGAACTTGGAGAGCTCCAGTTATCTTGTTTCCGGCTGTGATGAATAGCGTGGTGCTGAGAATTGATCTCTGTGGAACACCGTTTCCTTGTGTCACCAAGTTCGAGAATGTGTTTCCTACTCTAACTATGAAAATCCTGTCACTCATGAAGTTTTGAATAAAATGTGGTACGACAGGAGAGACGTTAGAAAGAATTACTCTTTTTGCTGGGGTAACTAATCTGCGTATTTCCAGTTCAATGCAATTGACTTCAAGTCTACTATGATTATTGATAATGCTATCTATTGTGGTTTTGTCTGCTAGATAAATACAGAAATGCATTTTGGATACGAAATGTATATTCGATACATTAATGATGGTGCTAACTGCCTTTATGTGATCAAATAGTTTAAGATCTCTTGCATTTATGATAATGGCCTGATCTTGTTTTGATAAAATGCCGATTGTAGGGTAGGAGTAGGTATTATTTTTTGTTTTGGAAGGAGATTGGAAGCTCCTGTAGGCAACATGTGCTACACTAAAACAAAAGGATACAGGCGCACAATATCACTGTTTAAAAATAAAACGCAGTTCCCTCGAAAACACTGCAAAATATGTTTTTGTAAGAGCACGATTCATTGTCAACTCAAAGTTGTATGACAGATGTTGATTTGACGTCTATTAAAAATACCATCGTCTGTACACTACATCCAGTAGTGTTTTACGTTTTAATCTCTAAATCTGCTAGATTTATTTAGAGCTCGTGTTGAGCATTGTACCGCCAGATGCCAGAGCATAAAGCACCAGCCTTTACGCCGCAAGGTAAATGAGGTCACAGATTATACATACATACATATACATTGAGTGAAGGTACCCCAAATCATTGCAAGTATTTTACACTGAACTGTATAATGTAATTTTTATCTATGTCTTACATTCCTTTATCTAGTACCTTTTTAAAGTGCTTGTAGGTTTGTACGCTATTTTCTTCCCATTTTATTTTGCTTATCTGTTAATAGCTAACATGTGAACTCGTTTTTGGTTGTTCTACCAAAATAAGGGCCCTTTTAATAGAAACCTTCATAAAGTTTGCTAATTTTCACCTCCTTCGAGTCATAGGAAAATTTAAAAAAAATCATAGATAGGTATGATAAAGGTAGAATACAACTACTTATCAACTCTTACTTTTCTCTTTTACAGTTTTCATTAAAATTACATAAACCTAATTTTTGCTTCCCCTTAGTAAGGTATAACTCAACGAAGTGGAATTTAAAAAGGAAATTTGATGTGCAAATTTTTGTTGTAACGTCCTCTATAATCTCTGTGAGCCTCGCAGCATATTTAGGAGACACCTCGTATACAGAAACAATAAATTTATTTATTTTAGTTACTGACTAAGTGTCTGCTACGAAAAAAATCTTGGTTTTATTGTGTTTTACTCAGATCTGTTTGAATATTAAATTTGCAGGAAGAGGATAAGCTATGCCATTGATAAGCAGCGTTTTCCAATTATCGTCATTGCTAATTTGCAAGTGCTCAAATGTTTTTAAGTTAATAAATATTTATTGAAATTACTATTGACTTTTTACTTTGCTACCATATGGAGACATAAAACCTGATATTCAAACTCAATGGGATTTTGCATGATTTTCCATTAGTGCCTATTTCATCATCTTGTGTGTAGAGTAGTATAATTGTGTTCTTATCATGTCAACATACAAACAGGAGTACAATGTTTCTTTGTGGACTTGAAATGGCTTCAGGTACTTTGCTAATTAATCTCTCTCTTTTAGATAAGTCAGGATTTAGCAATCAGTTTGTTATAATGACAATAATTACACCTAATAGTATTGATGTGCTACCTGTATCAGGCGTTGCAAACAACTCACAGAATTTTTAGTCCCACGAAAGATATCGACATACGTGACTGCTCATCATCTGAAAAGTCTGGGTAAGCAAGCAGTGAGAAACTTGGCAAAACCGATAAAATAAAAAATGCACAGTACTCTATAAATGGGTTTACGACGTTGGGCTTTTTCTCACCGCTTTGGTTTTTAGTTTTACCATGGTTGTTACTATCACGTTTTACTTGTATATGCTTGCAATATTCAATTAATTTTATTCATTTATTTAGAATTTTATGTTGTTACATGTAAGTGAAATAACAAACTGAATACCCAACTGACGGTTAATAACAATTTCTTTTAATTAAAAAAATGTCACGTTTACTTGTTTCGCGAATATAATTTGAGTTTTGCGCCAGCTCAATCGAATATATTTATTGCAGATGTGATGAGATAGATTACTGTTTGAACTAAATGGGGTCCCACATGGTTCTGGAGTAGGCCGTGACTAAGTTAAAGGCTAAGGATTTTGTTCTTAGCAGTCAAATAATAAATAATCATTTAGAATATTCTAGGTACTGTTAAGTATTTGTGTGTAAGCTGAACCCAGAAAGCAACATATTACCTTGCATATCACTGTCACAGTAAATGCAGTTGATAGGAAATTAACCGCAAGCAAAAACTTTAAACGGGGCTCCGCAAAGTTTTCGAGCGGGGGCCAATTGCCCCATTAACGTAGGCTGCTATAATTAAGTCAAGAGCAAACAGGCGTACATATTTCATATCTTAAAGCGTGTAAATAAATCAAATAATTAATTTTGTCGTGAACATCAGAGAGAACGCGGCATAATTGTACTCATTTATCTGACGTGTTTGAACACGTTCCTTTCTAACAGACAAGAGCTTCACAATTGCGTAGAAAATAAATGACAATCAGTAGCTTATTGCGCCCTAATGAGAAATTGTTAGAAATCTTTATACCATATTGTATGGGTTCGCAATATAACCCTTATGCGCACGGGCGTAAAAGCCAAGGGGCATCGGCGTGGATCTTATACAAGCGAGCCTTAAAAGCCAGTTTCCTGCGTTCTTCATATTACATATTCTGCTATACGAGACGTAAAGCTTCGCCGAAGCCGGTAAAAGCTCAGAAAGCTGGCTGAAAGCTCGTGCTGTTAATTAATAATTACTGACAAGTTGCTCTTCCTTTGCTTTAGTCGGGGCCCCCATCGCAAGCGAGCTGCTATCTCCTCCGGGTTTGCCGCTCACTTGCTTAGTATTTAATCTGGAAATAACAGACTTGGATTTTCAGATATGATAGCTTTATAATTTGAACATAGTTAATACCGTTCTGGGAGAACTTCTTCCAGTAAATCTCCTATAACTATTTTCTCAGTTTAGATAGTGTAGAATAGTTCCCAAGATTTGGAAAAAAATATAAATTGCTCTTCATGGCTCCAAAGTAAGTGTTATATTTTAGCTTTGCCAAAAACAAAAATCCCATTCAATCATGGGTGTAGTAGGCCCTTGTCGTCTACGCGAAATTATAAAGATAACAGTGGATGGAACTTCATATCAGTCACCTTCACTCCAAAACTTAATTTTTTAAGGTGCTTACTCTGTATATATTTGTCTGAAATTTTCTCAGTTTTATGCCAGGTAAACATATAATATGCATGGAAATAACGTCATCCTGCAGCAAATAGTTTTTGAGTTATACTGCCAACTGGCAGACAGACAGACAGACAGACAGACAGACAGACATACAGACAGACAGAGGGAATTGAGAAAACCTGTTTTTATTGATCTAGAGTTCCTGAAACGTAAAGATCTGAAGAAATCTCGGGAGGTGGTTTTTCGCGATTACATACTTCCTTCGTCTTTTAGACGAGGGAATTATAAAGGGCATTTAAGAATAACGCTTACTCCTTAACGATTTTACAGTTACATTGGCATCTTAACAGAACATCTGAAATACACACGTATATCACTTATATGATCAGAATCACCCTTAATAATGTTTTACCTACGCAAATTTGTATGACAGGGAGATTTAACAAGTCAATCTATTTGCAGCACTAAAGTTGTATTTCAACACAAGGGAACCGTCTATTTAGATGTGCTGTATTTTGAATAGGCAATACCAACGTTGCAAATCAATTAGCCTTAAATTGGTTGAAAAGGAAAGCTCTCATATTTTCCGATGGTAGTTTCACAGAATCAGCTGCTCTGAAACATTCATTATTACAGCAATTAAGGCATTTTCATAAAATTACTTACTCGAATTATATCTGCAGCAAGCTTTTAAGAGAGTTAGTGGGACTCCAAGAGTTGCTTTGCTTGAAATAACAGTTCTAACCTAAAATGTGGAAAAGTTCAAATTCAACCTGGCAATTGAAACTTTAATAAAACAACTTACAATTTGTTGGTTGCATGATAATCTTCAGTCAATTGTCTATTTATAAAGAGAAACAAATTTTCTCCCTGAAAATAGCGGTAAAAAAGAGCGTGGGTAACGACAAAGCCTACTTGTAAAGCGGTATTTTTGGCTTAATTTTTTGCCTATTGTAATAGTAATTAGTACAAACCGTCGAACATTGGTGCCACAAACTGTGGAGTGAATACAAACGCGATTTAACAATTTTAAAATAAAAAAATTAGCTTGGCGTTCCCCAAGCCGTGCAGTACATCGCCACTTCTACGAGCCTGCACAAAGCGATATCAAAGTCGAGCAACGTAATACAACTGATCTAGGTTACCTATAAGTGCAGTACCGCATTAAGCAATTTTGTAAGTAGAGCAGGACCGAGAAAATTGTACCCGCATCGAGTTAAGTAGTAGTGCAGACCAGCGTTCATTGCCTGAAAATCCGATAGAACGCCCCAAAGTTTATGTGAGTGCAAATATTTATTACATTCTGTACAGAATAGAACAAAAACATAAAGTTTAGAGGTCAAAACGACTATAATTGTGTAATCAGCGCTTGGCCGGTTTTACTTTAATAATTAAAGCTTGTCCACTTGTCAATTATTATAATTTAACATTGGCTGAATCTGAATCGCTTTCAAAGATAAAGACTGCAGTTGGTAACGTTTTATAAGGGTTGTTCTTGCTGTGTGGATTCGTATTCGGATCTTTAAATCTGGGCCTAAATTTTTATTCAACCGACATTGAAACAGGCCTTGGTTCGATATGACGCAGCTCACAGCACTAATAGTTAATGATCTTCAAGTATATTGGTAATTTACACTCATATGCATCATGTAATAAATATCAATTTAAATGAGTTAATCGCCAGAGCTAACGCGGGAGTTTGAAAGTGCAGTTTTTTTTAGTTTCGTCGGAGACCAGCGAAGGAAACGAGAAAGAAATATTGAGTGCCATATGAGCAGGGAAAAAGTGAGTCTTTGGTGGTGCAAGAGGTAAAGGAGCAAGTGGTCCCATTTTCCAGCTGGAAACTAGGGCAACGCTCTAATCATAAATGTATTTTAGTGTAAGGCGTTAAAACTAGCGCCTCGAAAATTCAGGTTTCCAGTCAGTTCAAATCATAGTTTGTCAACCCCAGGAGTTATAGGAACCCTGACGCATCGTTGGAAACGTCTAGAGAGCAGTCTTCGGCTTCCACTTACGTGAGAAGGCTTGCTACAAAATTCAAATAGGTATATTAAGTACCTGAATGCACTTACAGAGATTGTTTATTTTTAAAGTTTAAAACCGGGTATGTGAAAAGATTGTACAACGCCTGGTCGGCATACTCACCCGAGGGGATTTTTGGGTGCAGTTATTAGAATATTAGTCAGTTATGACGTCAAGCTGAAAGTCATCGCCTCGATATTATATTACAGCACGCTAACGGTGACATTTCAGGGCTATTTGCTTAAAACAATTAGTTTTGTTTTTTGTTATTTAACTCTAAATGTATAACAGTAGGGTGATATGTGCTAGCTACAGAAGCAGGCGTTACCGCTCGTATTTTATGAAATAAATTATAACTGTTTGTGTATATAATCGTCATTTATTTATGTGTTTTTGTATTTGATGTCTTGTTTTATATGTTTAAGCTTAAGGCCAATATGGACGTATATTACATCCATTGTAAACATATTGGCTTTTACTGCAGTGGTAGCGTGGATTATTTAGTTTGAAATCTTGAGCTGTGGTGGGTTGACTACCAGCATTCCTTTGCTTTGATTATTCGTAACCTCGTTTGGGAATAAAAGGTAAGAGTTCTTCTGCCGTAATGTGAGCTAACTGGCAACAACGAAGTAAATAGATATTCAAATACTAAACATTGCGGGACGTGCTATTTTCAATACGACTTGTAACGGTGGATTCGAAACATAGCAAGGCTAACGAAGCCCAGTTACAATATTCAAGGTATTTAAATTTTTTGACTCTTTGGATTCGATCTCAAACATTATACGGTAGGCTGTACTACAATGAAAAAATTAGCATTTGTGACAATTCATTAACAAAAATTAGGAACTTTACGATACTCAGATTTTAATGAAGTAGAAATAATACTCTAAACAACTACCAGTACAAAAAAAAAGAGGTGGCAGAAGATGATGGGCCAGGTTTATATTGTACTAAAGATAATTTATTAATATATGTAACTGCTCATTTTCAGAACAACATGGAGAGACTAATCATCCAAGTCAAGCGTGTTGGAAGAAGGTGACGTTGACAATCCCCAAACGATGTGCAACATAACAATGGACATATTCGATCCTAGCTTATTAGCAGTGAGTGGTAAATTTATTGTAAGATCATCACTGTCGACAATGCTATTCATGATACTAGAGTTGTAATGTATACCACAAAAAAATTGTCAAAATATTAAGGATTAAGAAGAAGAAGATAGGAGCTCGGCTCAACACGATGATACACTAACTTATTAAATTTTGGAAAACTAAAAAAGTTGTCATGTTCTCAGAGGTTTTCCTGGCCATTGTCATTATGTAACAACTTTTAATGACTTTCGAGATTGCATCGTGTCATTATTGAGGTCGATGAACTCAACGTGTCGCCAACTTTCGTAAGGAGCTTCATCACGAGAACTGCAAAAAAGCACGGTAACTCAACGTGTAAACCACGCCAGGGGCGAAACTCTTTTAAGAGTTGTCGTACTCTTTTGCTAGTGCCACAATTTAATGGCGAATCTGGAAAGTATTTGCTTTAGAATAGGAAAGTAAATTATTTTTAAGAAGTTTACGTCACCGGATTACGGTAGTTAACTCAAATTAGCCCGCTAGTATTTAATTAGATATTTGAGTGCACCAAATTGATTTTCTTACAGAGAATCTCCAGTTATATTTTTGGTTATATTAAACTATACGCTATGTATTTCGTTTCAAATATTCATTTTACTTAGTATATACGTTGTAGCTGGATATTATTTCTTAATACAATTGCAAAAGGAAAACGGCAGCTAAATTTGTTGTTATGTTCTACATGTGATTTATTTCGTATAGTAAATTAGTAATATTTTGATTCTTTAATAGCGGATATTTCAACAATGGATGAAGTAATTATAGGCAATTAGGCAACTTATATATTTTTGAAAAGAGAATTTTAAGCGCTATCCAATAAACTCATAATATATAGGGTGTTCCATTAAAAAAAAAGTATACAATAAGTCAAAAAGTTCACCCGTGATGCTCGATTATTTCTTTGTGTAGCAAATTCGGAGGGTTTGGATGATACCCTACAATATGTATCTGAACAATTTTTTTTTCCATCTGGAATAACAAAGTTGCTAGAAACTGCCAAAATTTGAGGAAACACACTGTACATACGGGATTTTTCTAAAATGTGTATCCTTCACTAAGCTGCACTGATCAACCAGTAACATATACAGTACATATGTACGTATATAGCTAGTTTGCGTTTACATCCTCTTTCATTGTTAACTAGGCCTAATCACTGTAACTATGCATAACAAAAAATACGGGCATACGATGCTGTTTGGCGATGTTCACGGGAACTACAACTTCAGCAGTTGTCCTTGCGACTGGCGTTTTCAAATCGCCACACGTCGAGCTAAATAAGAAGAAGCTGGAAACCATATAGTACATAGTTTGCCGCCCATAAGTGTTCGTGGTACATTTTCTCGCGTCTCACCGTTCAAGGTGGGTGGCGCTATCCATTCCGATGGCTCAGAAGGTAACCTGATACAGGAAAAAAAATCACGAATGCATAATGAAATGCGCTTACGTATGTGAATTTCAAATCTGGGTGAAGGCGAACTTTCATGCAGAGTAATATTCACCTATTAAAGGCAGTTACTTTGGTATCGTATTAGTGTTATTTAAGTGTAAATGTCTTCCCGGTGCATTTTTGCTGCTACTGTTGGATGAGTAAAGTGACATATCCACACTAACTATTTAAGTCGTATTTTTGAGTAGCCATTTATTCTAGCGTTCAATCATAATTTTCTTTACGGTTGTGTGTGTGTGTGTGTGTGTGTGTTAAACAGCCGGTTACAACCAGAGGCATTTGGTGACGTTTACAAATTGGTTTTGTCGCAAAATCATCAGTAATCAAATGTAGATTTAGTGTAATGGATTGTTGAATTGCTTGTTTGATTCAGGATTTTATGCTATTTTGGAAGTAAAGCAGGTATGTATCTTTACCTGCACGTGGGGTGATCCTCTTTATGGTGTCGTTGAGGAACTGTTAATAATTTTCGAATGCCGAATTAGCAGCACTTTAGCGTTCATCGTGTGTTGAGTTGTGCATTGCACGATGATAAAAACTACAGCACTGATGGATGCTGAAGAACTTTTACTAATTTTAAGATTTCCTACCCTTTGGATTTGCGAACGGACGTGTTTATTTTCTTTTAAAAATTTCTGTTGGCTTCTGGAACACAAAATGGGGTAGTTATGTAACACCTTTCGCTCTTTCATGGGTTACTGTTGAGAGCGAATTTTTCAGAACCGCCGCCATCTTCGCCTGATTATTGCCATCATCGCGTTTATAATAACACCTAAGCGGAATCCATAAAAACTTTCCCCTGCTAATAACCGTAAGGGCCGAGAGCGAGAATAAGGTGTTCATTTCCGAGCGGTAATTAAGACGGTAGTTAAAACTCCACAAGGGCGCCCCGGCGGCAATTAAAGCAACTAGGCAACTTTTCCTTCTTTTACAGCCGCTCGAATTGATGCCTTTCGCCGGGAACCGCGGACATTGTTGTCGTAAAATTCGATATTAATGCAGCGGCGAATGCTCGCCGCGGACGTATTAATTACAAAATGTAAGTAATGCATAGTTGCCACTAGTTCATGATCAAGGAATGCGACAAATATGAACTCGTCCCTGATATTTAGGGGTGCGGAGGTAAAACCGAATCATGTTTGCACGCGGAAGTGCCGGAATTTGCTGCACTCTGTCATAATTAGCATTCCACCACTGGCATTGTTCAACTTTTTGCACTGCTAGATCGAGCCCGAGTCGTCGAAATCCAATTTTTGCCGGCCACCTACGGAGAGTTGCCGCCTGAAAAATATCCTATTTATATATTATTGTATTCCTGCTGGCTGCTGAAAACATCTGTCGCGAGCCAGATGTTGCCGACACAACGTTAAGGCGCGAGATTCCCGCTTGGGATCACAACACCGCCCTAAACCCCTTCATATCCACCTCAAACCCCAGATATGAACCCCAAGCCCGCGATATCGACCCACAGACTTCCATAAAACGTAGAGCACTCGGCTTCCTTATTTTACTGCATTAAGACGTCGGGCTGGGAGCGTGCGAGCAGCCATTTCCTTTCCGAGAAGAGTTTCAGGCGAAAAATTGTTTCCATAGTAGTTGAGTAAATGCCAGTGATGTCTTCGCGAAATCAAACATGAGCTATGACGCTTACACTTTAAAAGATGGTAGGGTCCAATCACTTTTAAAATTTTAAAGTGAATCCTAACTACCCGGTCCCTAATTAAAATAGCTCATTTTTGATACAGAGACCCTTTTGGAAGTCAAAATAATTCACATTAGTTGAAAATAGATGTCAGACAAATCGACTTAACAATTTCCATGTTTTTAAGGCAATAATTAGTAAAGCCTTTCAAAATTAAAACATATTCTATGAAGTGTAAGGTAAACTTAGAAGTTGTTTGAGTGCATTTATTATACGAGGGTTTCTTTGAAAATAAGAATAATTAAATAAGGATGCTCCAAAATATACATTAAACCGTTTCTGCATTATAAAAATAATTACTAGTGTTGCCTTGTTTAACTAAAACATATTCTACGAAGCTTTTCGATAAGTTCAAAGCTTCTTCGAGTATAGTTAATAGGATAGTAAACTGTTACTGAATCTGGGTATCAGAGATATCCATTCACTTGCTTCTATGTTCTAATAGTTACTAGCAACGTCTTCGCAAACGCAAAAGTTGTTCGAGTGCATTTATTAACTTGTAAATCTTTAAATAGATATAATTAAGACTAACTAAATGTGGGTAACAGAAGGGTCACTTAATACTCTCCCTGTACTGAAAACAAATACAGGTAGCATTTTCTTATATTAAAACATATTCTATAAAGTGTTCGATTAGTTAGAGGTTTTTTCAGTACATTTATGAAACGAAAGACCCTCTGCAACTAGATCTATTGTACAGTAACTAAGTGTGAGTGTGAGCGGTAGCCACTCAACAGTTTCCCTGGTTTGATAGTAAAATCCAATAACATTTTCACAAATTGAAACACATTGTATGACATGTTCGAGAAATTCCGAGGTTCCTCAAGTGCATAATAGAAGGTTTTCTCTGCAAACAAAGATTAATCCGCAATAGCTAAATGTGAGTGTTAGAAGAATCACTTAAAAGTCTCTGTGGACTGAATATACTTATCAGTAGAATTTTCGTATATTAAAAAATATTCTATAAAATTGTTACGGGTGAAAAGCATAATGCATTAAGGACCTTTAACTTCCTAATTTGATTTTGTGCGTTTTGGCTGCCCCTGTCCGAAAAGGTCAACTTTGTAGAGTCGCCGAACTCGTTTAAAACGACATTCGGTCACGCGAAATAAATTATCATTCCGTTGTCATGCACAACTAGGCCAAGGGTCATTCAATTGTCTTCGCGCACGCGCGGCTATGTTGTTGCCCTCGATCTCTAATGCTTCGTATTAGCTTTTGCCTTAATTTAGGACTAGTTTACAGTGACTCACGAAGGCAAGATGCCGCAATGCCGCGGATGTGTATGGTTGATTTATAGAAGATATTTGGGCCCCAATTAAGCTGAAAAGCCGACTCGAGTAGTTGAAGTTTGAACAGTTAGGTTGAATTACTAATTTGGTAGCCATTGCATAGTTTTCCGTTTGTTGCTGAGTCCGTGTTGCAGCCCCCGCTGTGATGCTTCGGTTAACAGTTGTTGTTGGGAGTCCTTGCTGTGCGAACACTTGATCCTAGTTATGCAGTACGCTGCTGTTTGTTTTGTCAAAGCAGCCTCGCGTTCCTGGGAGAACTAAAAAACGATTTTCTGTTAAGAATGTAAAAACAAATCTGTACATTAAATGCACCTAAAAATTGAAATCACCAGCTACTGCTGCATCACATTCGAGTTTGTGAGTGAGCACTGGCGCATTTATAGAAGATTCTAAATTTCTAAGTACGTGCTCACATGCTTGTCGCTCTCCTGCTATGTTCGACCTGCGGATCATTGTAAATTTGTAATTACCCGCTAATTTAATCTGCCCCGAAATCTGTTATTTATGTAAATATTGAACTATGTTATATGCTAGATAAACTTCTATAATAATTAGTGACAACAGTAGACTTGGTTGTATTTGTGGCTTTCGCATGTAGCCTGGGTCACGATTTATGCGAATGTCGAAAGTAACTGCACTAACACTTTGTATGTATCATAACTAATGTCGTTAATTAATATAACTCTGTTCATGCTAAATATAGTTTTGTATACAGCTAATGAAAGCAATTGAGGTGTTGGTCCTTTAAGAAGTCTGTTTCGGGCCTTAACAAATTGGCTGTACATAGTACTCTTAGTGAATATAAGTGTGCCCGTTAGCTAATGGAATTGTTGATTGTAAAATACTCTTATAGATCATATTCACAATAGATCATATTCACAATAGATCATATTCACACAATACGACAAGTGATGGAAAAGGCCCATGAATATAATCAGCCCCTATATTTGGCCTTTGTCGACTGTGAAAAGGCTTTCGACACTGTGGAACACTGGGCAATAATCAATTCACTCAAAAGATGTAGAATTGATTATAAATACATACAACTAATCCAAAATATATACAAAAATGCAACCCTCACTGTCCAGAAAAAATGATACTAGACCTCGAGAAAGCAACGCAAACGGTTGGACTAAAACTGAACATCGACAAAACAAACATTATGTCAAATAAAGAAGATGCAACACCGATCGAGATTGAGGACAAACGAATAGAGGTGGTTAACGAATATATCTATTTAGGACAAAAACTGACATTTGCAAGTGATCCCCAAGCAGCAGAAGTTGAAAGAAGGATAAAATTAGCATGGGCGGCATATGGAAGACTGAGAAATGTGTTCAAAACATCAACATATCCTCAACACTTAAAATCCAAGGTGTACAACCAGTGTGTTCTCCCAACTCTAACTTATGCTTCAGAGACTTGGTCCCTCACGCAAACCAGTATAAGGAAGATTAAAGTAACGCAGAGGGCAATGGAACGATCGATGCTGGGTATACGACTACAAGACAGGAAAGCAAACGACTGGATAAGGAATATGACAAGAGTCGAAAACGTAGCGCAGCGCATAGCAAGTCTAAAATGGCAGTGGGCGGGACACCTAATGAGAAGACAAGACAACAGATGGAGTAGGAAAGTGACCGAGTGGAGACCAAGAATCGGAAGAAGAGACCGTGGCCGTCCGAGAACTAGATGGCGAGATGACATCAGCAGCGTAGCAGGATCACATTGGATGCGAACTACCTCTGATCAAACAGCATGGCGACAGCTTGGGGAGGCATATGTCCAGAGATGGAATGTTTAAATGCTGCAAATGATGATGATGAAAATACTCTTTGGCGCACCCTCGTAATTTGAATACCTCTCGCTAATTATACAAAGCACAGAACCCGCCTTCACTGTAGTTGGTCGGCCTTCCGATTTCTGCACATTGCCTGAACATTTGTTGGTACAATATGAAGCTGGGTAGAGTATTTGGGTCTGTTTAATCTGAAATTTTAGTGTAAAGTTGATTGCCGTTCGTAGTAAAATAATTATATACCCAAAGTTGGTCGTAAAGTATGCTAGTTACAGAGTTACAGTGATTTTGCAGACAAGAAAATTATATTCTCAAGCCGGAGAAGCTTACAGAAGCAGGTGCACGGCGACAATTAAAAAATGATACTTGGCCTAGTTACGCATTACAACGGATCGGTAATCCTTTTCGTTCGACTGAATGCCGTTAAAAAAGAATTTGGCTACCTCAATGACTATACAAAGTTTAAATGTTCGAACAGGGACGACCGAAACGCACAAAATCATACGACACAATTAATGAACCATAATGTGTAACGCCTTTTACCTTAACACCTTGAACCCTGAGATGGTAGTGCCAACCTCTCCCCAGAAACGGACATAAGCATCTTTCCGAAAAATGAGTTTAGGGAATACAACCCAGAAATACTCCTTCTTTAACCTGACTACCACTATACTGGCAGACCAAGTGTTTTTACGGACTTTGAACATATCCGGTGAGCAATTGTCATGTTTGCTTCAGGACTGACAAAAAATATGAAGAATTAAACTAGATAGAAGTTCTTGCCAGTAAAGTGGTAGTCAGTACATTATTGTATACCAAAGATACCACTATAGTGGTAGTCAGGGTTCAACGTGTTAACAAAGTGTTCGATAAGTTAGGCGTTTTAGAGTATATTCATTCTAAAACTAGGAATATTGCACATAACTATGTGTGAGTGTGAGAGGTACCACTCAACAGTGTCCATGCTCTGATAGTGAGTACCAACATCATCTTCGTAAATTGAAACACACTGTATATTCGATACGTGTCAAGGTCTTTCAAGTGCATGAACATCTGAAGAATCACTTAATAGTCTTATTGTGCTGAAAACAGCAACATCTTCTTATATTAAAATGTATTGTATGAAATGTTCGCTAAGTTCAGAGATGTTTCGAGTATTTTTATGCTCTGAAACTAGGAATAGTAGACAGTAATCAAGTGCGGTTATTAGAGGTTTTCATTCAACTACTTCCATGCTGTGATAGTAATTACTAGTAACACATATACGCAAATTCCAAGACATTTTCTGACATGCTGAATAACTTCCGAGGTTCTTCGAGTATATTTATAGTCCGAGGGCTTATTTGGAAATAAAAACTACTAGCAATAACTAAATGTATGTATCACAACAATTATACAATGCATGTGTTCTTCAGGTAATTATCTGTAACTTCTTATATTGAAATATATTCTATTAAAAGTAAGATAAGGTCACAGGTATTCGAGTGCCTTTATGATACGAGAGCTGCTCTGAAACTAGGAATAGTGCACAGTAACTAAGTATGTGTATGAGAGGTAACCACTCAACTGCTTCAATTTTATGGTAGTAATTACACGCAAACTGCAAGGCATTGTAAGATACATTGAATAAGACGTATTTCAAGTGCATTTACAATACGAGGGCTCATCTGGAAATAAAAGTAATCTGCAGTAATTAAATGTAGGCATCACAAGAATTACATCATTCGAGCGTTCTTAACCTTCATCCCCTCCACCACGATGTTGTATCCAGGTGCCATTTTTATATACGAGCCCGAACCACTATATATTCGGCCATTCCAATAATTTTATTTCCTTCACGTAAAAACAGAATTTTATGATTAAACAAAAAACAATTAAGGTACAACATTTTCTTTTTGTTAAAACATGATAAGAAATCTTCGAAATCCTTAATGTTTTTTATTTTTGTAAACTTGCCTTAATTGTTCTCCGTCTACTCATAAAATCCTGTTTTAACGTTAGTATAGTAAAATTATTGAAATGGCCGAATATATAGTGGTTAGGGCTCGTACAAGTGTAAGACAGTAATAGATTTAACATATTATTCTGTGGTTTCCTGATACCTCAAACTTAGTCGAGAAGCATACATAATTGTAGCTTTATCGGTTTGTATTCTGTTTGCTATTGTATTTACATTATCAAATCTTAGAAATCTTTGATTTTCCCAAAATCTATTGACTGACTTTGTAGTCATATACAATAGAATGGCTGTAGTTTTCAAAAGTTTTTTTTTTGCCTTCTTTATTAGAATGGTATACTCCTGCTGATATTCTGCTAGTATTCCTAATTTTGCATAAAATTCTTCGGCAGTTAAATTTGTCCAAACCTTTTCTGGCTTATTAGGATTAGCTGTATTCCACATCTTCGCAAATTGCAACACATTTTCTGACATGTTGGATAAATTCCCAGGCTCTTCGAGTGCATTTATAATACGACGAGGGCTCCTACGTAAATAAAAATTACACCATTTCCGTGTTGGCAAGGTATTTATCACTAACTAATATACTGAAATATTTTTTATAAAATATTCGATAAATTCATAGGTTCTTCAAGTACATTTATCATACGTGAGCTTAGCTGAAACTAGAAACAGTACACAGTAACGAAGTGTAAGTA
Source organism: Agriotes lineatus (assembly GCA_940337035.1). Classification (NCBI taxonomy): domain Eukaryota; kingdom Metazoa; phylum Arthropoda; class Insecta; order Coleoptera; family Elateridae; genus Agriotes; species Agriotes lineatus. The sequence goes on along the minus strand of OW679200.1, from coordinate 38,488,639 downwards.
TTATGGTATCTACTTAAGTGTTTCTTGTTTTGATAGTAATTATTAGTAACATCATGTATGTACTTTTCTTGGGGATCCATTTGAATTTATAACTAAAAGGTGTAAATTTAGTCGCAAGTACCCTATTTTTCATAGAAAGTCATCTTAAGGTTGAATAACATGTCAAAAACTAAAAGACTTAGATTTACTTCGTCACAGTAGACATACGAAAATTAATAAATGAAAGAAAGACGTGTAGCACTCTGTTGCAGATGATAGCTACACAGAATTTATTTGGGATTTCTTTGCTAGATTAGTGGCGATATTTTTTGTGCTTAGCATATAAAAGTTTACCTTTTCATATTTTAATATGAAATTGGACTTCACTCTAAAGATACTGAAATAAATCTATCACTCCCAATTCTAAACGTAGCACATTTTCACACAGTTTACAAATCTACATAATTCTGTCACTTCTGGACATTAAAAGCCCATATGTCAAAACTATACTCTCTTCAATGTTGGTTAATATCCTGTTCAAAAATTCCACCCCAATATGTTTCGTTCTTAATTTTTTCCACCTTATTCATGTTTCTTTCTTACAGGTCATTCGGCTGTATGTATATGCCTTGGCTGACGTTATGAGAATGAACAGACGATAAAGTAAATCATAGTCACTTTTCAATAAAGCGAAAGTGTGTAATTTTAGGCCTATTCTGAATTAAGATTTCTAGTATTAGCTTTATTCGTTAAACATAAACCAAATAATATAGTGTTAATAAAAATGTATTATTAGTGAGCTAGTAAATCTCAATAAGGTTGGCTGTCTCCATATTTTAATATAACTGTTCAATTAATGTCAGTTCTGAACTATGACAATATGTTGAATGTGTTTGATAAACGACATCTACTAGTGTGAAATGGCATATAATTTGAAAAAGAAACATAGTAATTTAGTTATAGCTACTCTTACAAATAATATTACTTGATTTACCGAATCTAACGCAACTACATTTAACTCTACAATACCTATTATATTTTGTATTCTAGTATTTTGTAGTAACTATTAAAAATTACTAAATTTTATATATTTTTAATGATTTTCAGCTAACCTGTAAGGTTTTATTTAAGTTCTAGATGACAGGGGTTTTTGTCTTGAATGAAGGAAGTCAAACCTTCAAAAGACCCCCAGAATTCTGATAGGGACTGTCGGATTCATAGGAAGATGATCCAGACGCCTGCCGACCTTAGTTCCTCCCTTTTTTGCCGTAGAACATTCCTTCTTTCTTCTTCCTTGATCTTTATTATATCGGCTAGTAGTAGTAGTTAGAATTGCTTGTGGGGAGACTGATGTCAAGCAAGTAGGCATTCATAGGTTTTTCCCAGAAGAAAATCAAACTGCTTGTACTTCCCAGATTGGAGAAAAATGAATACAGTTTTGCCGGTTAATCTATCGTTTTATTGAGTGGCAAAAAACCGCAAATAAATAAAAGCCGAAAACCGTAAATACATTTAAAAAATATCATCTTTGTGATACACAAGAGAAGCGTCCGAGGCACAGTGGTCACCCAAAGCAAAACCTAAGCACGTGTGCATCTACCAGGAATCTTTAAAACTAGGACCTTGTGGATACCACTCGGAAAAAGCTAGAATTCCGTTTCGACGGTTGAATAGTTTTCCGACCTAAAGGGTGCCGATAGGCTACGACGTTATCGGGCTGTGTTGAGCTTGACGCAAGTGCCGCTTTAGCAAGGACAACCGTCAAACCCTGTTACAGCTGTGGAGGCATCGCCAGAAGCCACTTGTAGCTCATTATAAGAACCCATTTAAGAACGAAACTACGAAGAGGTGGTCAGCTTTGTTACGAAACTAAACAAGTCAATCATTTACCTGTAAAGTACTTCGTCCCAAGTGAGGCTAAGAAAATAAGTCTAATTTAGAATAGATGAAGTAGACGTCTGTATTACCGACAGGCCATATTTAAATGTCTAATTTAAATTTGAAAATGAGATTAAAGTGTTATAATTTATGCATGACCCTACCTGATATACAATTGTATCTAAAATAAAATAACCTGAGCTAGTTAAATACTAATATAACTGGGAAGTAAATAACACAGGTCTACAACAAATTTGATGTTTGGCAATTAATATGTTTCCTTGAATGATTTGGACTTCCTGATCTCGATAATAAAATCCGTTTGTTTCCATCACGTACAAATTTTTTACAAAACGACTGCTTTTTAAAATTTAGCCAATTCAAGGAATTAAAATAAATATGGAAAATATTCATACCCAAATTTGATAATGATGTCGATTTTCAATGTGTGCATTTTTGTAGATGTTTGTTGGTGTTTTGATAATTTAAATAATGAAAAGGTGTCACTGTATAAAGATCCGAACAAGTGTTGTTACATTTGTGGAAATTTTGTGATAACTAAAGAAAGACAACGTATAACCGCATTTGTAAAATCAGCATATAATGCTTATTTTAGCATAAAACTTGGTGACCAAGATTGTACGCAGGGTAGAAAAAAAATATTAAGTTTCGAAATACCCTTGGCATGGCGTGCTAAGAATAAAAGAAATATAACATATCCCAACATCAGTTCTTCTCTCAGACCTATGCCCCACGGACATGACGTACCAGTACCTATTCTACCAAAATAATTAGAAGTTGTAGTTTCTTCTGACTCCGATGAGGACCCATCTTATTAGAACGACCTAGGCGTTAATCCAAAAGTATGCGATAAACCAGAACTTTTTACTCCAACTAAACTGAGTGATTTAATAAGAGATTTGGATCTTCCGAAAGAGGCGTCAGAATTGTTGGCATCCAGACTTCGCGAGAAAAATTTGTTGGTTGCTGGAACATCAACAATTTTTTACAGGAATAGCTTATTAAATTGGTGGATGCTACAAACGTCATTTTACCCTCTCTATATATTACATTAGGTTTAATGAAGCAATTCGTTAAGCCCTTACATATGTAATGTTTTTGAAACTATACGTTCATCTTCATTATATTCAATAAATGTATATTATGTGTATAAGGCGTTTTCTTTTTTTGCAATTTGTAAAAAATGTTACGTGATAAATAAAAATTAAAATGAAATTCGTGATCAGGACCCCGATATTGTATAAAATTAGTGGTTGACATCAAAACATCTTTCAAAATATTTTTTGTAGACCTGTGTAATTTACGGGCACAAAAAACATTTTGTCATTATAAAAGGAATTTAGCGGTAGTGTGGAACTAATTATTATAAGAACTCAAAGACAAATCGTTACATAAATACATACATTCTAAGTGGGGCTAATAATAAAAGCCAATACCACTTCAGTCCGTTATGTGGTATATCAAGAGTGCCCATTTTATCACTCCCTCCTCCCCCGAAGGTTTACAAATAATACAGGCCAGCAAATTGAAATTTTTTGATTTTTTTTCACCGTAATGGATGAATCGTATGTATTTTGGTGCGCTGAGTCCAAATATGACCTCAGTTTTTCTCCAGCACGTAGGGATTTTCCGCAAAATGAAAAAGAAAGTTATGCAAAACCCGCAGTACATATAGGTAAAAATGCATTTTGAAATAAAAAAAATATATTACTAGTGGTTTATTTACATTTTTAAATACAATTTGATAAAAATAATATGTAGTATATTCAATAAGGATTTATAATTCTTTATAATATCTACATCTTTTTCCCCCAAAACTCCGTTTTGAGCTTTTCCGTTTGTGTGGGATGTCTGGAAGTTCTCTATGAAGCATCCAACAGTAGTCTCCCACCATATTCACATCCCATCGTCCTTGGTACCTCCGTTCCATTTCGTTGATGTCTTGGTGGAACCTCTCGCCCTGCTCCTCACTTACGGCACCAAGGTTTTCTGGGAAATAACTCAAATGGGAGTTCAAAAAGTGAAGTTTCAAGCTCATGGAGCACCCCAAGGTTTTAAAACATTTCAACATTTTATTTACAATTTCTTCATAATCCGGGTCCTTATTGTTCCCCAAAAACTTACTCACAACTTCTTTAAATGATATCCACGCCTCTTTCTCAGCTTTTTTCATCACCTTTTCAAACTGATTGTCTTTCATTAGTTTCCAAATGTCCGGGCCAACAAAAACACCCTCCTTTAACTTTGCCTCAGACAGTCCCGGGAATTTCTTTTCAAGGTATTTGAACGTTTCGCCATCTTTTGGCAATGCCTTGACAAACTGCTTCATCAGTCCAAGCTTGATGTGAAGTGGGGGTAAAAGCACTTTTTTGGGATGAACCAAAGACTCAAAGTGAACATTTTTTTCTCCAACCTTCAAAGTTCTCGTTGGCCACACTTTTTGGCTCCAGTGCTGTGCTTTTGCCCGGCTATCCCACTCACATAGGAAACAGGGGAATTTCGTATAGCCACCTTGTTGTCCAAGCACCATAAAGATGACTTTGAGATCACCACAGATAGGCCATCCAAACTCCTTATATTTCAATTTATCAAGGATAAAAGCCATGTTGTCATACTTTTCTTTTAGATGCACAGAGTGCCCCAAGGGTACGGAAGCGTATTTATTGCCGTTGTGTAGCAAAACTGCTTTTAAACTTCTTTTTGACGAGTCAATAAAAAGCCTCCATTCATCTGACACATGTTGAATGTTAAACATTGACATCAACTTGGGAACATCAGAACAATATACAAGTTCGCCATCTTGAGAAAAATTTGACCAAATTGTTTTTCTCTGCTTCTGTACCAAGAGAATAAAGCTCCAGATCTCAACAAGTTTTTTTCTTGAAGTCTAGAGCCCAGTAATTCAGCAGACTCTTTAGAAAGCCCTAAATCACGAACGAGGTCGTTTAATTCTTCTTGTGAAAACTGTTGGGGTCCACAGTCTTCGACTTGAAACTCATCATCCAACTGCTCTGACTCGCTCTCTGATGACTCTGGCAAATCGTCAAAATTGTGTGGGGGCACTGGTACTGGAATACCGGGTCCATGAGGCACAGGCCGAAGTGCAGATTGCATGTTTGGGTAACATATATCATTTTTATTTTTGGCATTGTACCTTTGTATGTTGCAAGAACAAAAGTAGCAGTCATCGCCGTGGTTTCTCGGCTCTCTCCAAATCATAGGCACCCCAAAACGAAAAGATTTCACCTTTCCTTTAGACCACATGCGAAGTCGTTCAACACAGCCTGAACACACTCCATGGGGGGCTCAAGATTTTTCTTGATCTCCGATCTTCACACCAAAATAGGCAAAGTACACTTTTTTAATAAACTCCGTAATACTTCGAGATGGTTTTTTTAATACAAGTTCGCCACAAATGTAACAGAAACTATCAGGATTATTAACGCAAGCTATTGAAGACATTTTGAAAGACACTTTAAGAATATTTAAATTGAAATGAACAAATCGAAGGACTACGAGGGGTATATATAGGGCAATGGGAAAATCCAGGTTTCATTTGTCAATAATGTTCACAACAATTACGCTAATTACCAGAAGGAAGGAATTTCTCCTATTTATTTATGTACTTTTAATAACAAAAACATTTATTACAGTAACATTGGAATCTGAAAACACCGAAGAAAAGCGATAAACCTTAATTGCATACTATTAAGGTAATGGGTTTCCATGATTCATACGCTGACTAATACTGTTAAATATACTAATTTTTATCATATTTCATAGTTTCTAATATAAAACTATGAAGCCGAATAGGAAAAACAACTTTTTTCGGCATATTCATAAATATACGCCTTAAGGTAGGCAATCCCGCAGAAAAATGCATTTTGCGGAAAATGCTTAAGTGCTGGGAAAAAACTGAGGGCATTTCCGAACTCGGCACACCAAAATACATAAGAATCACCCATTATTTTGAAGAAAAAAATTTGGTCGCAGACCTGTGATAATTAACGCATCTGGCAATCAGCAAGCTACCCTTCGTTAAAAAGTTTAACCTTTGCGACGTGATCCCTTTTATTAAAAAAAATGGTTTTGTATTAAGTAGCTGCTGGCAAATCTTCAGGAGGTGGGGGATGAAATGGGCACCTTGTTTTTGGCTGCGTCTACCTTGTTATCAGGTATCCATTATTAATTGTGTTTCAGCATATTTTTATTTGGCTCTAGAAAAGACCTACGCTTTTTACTGTTTATTGGCGTCGAAGCTTAATCCTGTCTGAATTTGTTTGCATTATTTTGATTTTGTGGTTGAAAATCGAATTTGTTCATCTTTGACGCTTTTTTTTTTGTATTCAGCGCAGCGTGTAGTTTTAGTCCTGTGTCTTTCTTCACTACATAGATAGCATATTTGTTTGTTATTTTTAGAAATTTCTTATTTGGTGGCCTATTTCTAAACACCCATAGCACTTCGCTTTTATGTCCTACTGTAATACTAAGTTTACCTGAAATTGCCTTAACCAAATTTGATTATACAAAACGTATCGCATTTGTAATTCTAGTGGTTTATTTGAGAATTAGCAAATTACTTCTACATTTTTAAAATGTTCAGCTGCGATTCGAGGATAAATAAACCTGTGGCAAAAAGGCATAAGGGTATAAGTCGACTTATCTCATTTTTTATTTTATTGATGCCCCGTGTCCAGAGCAATATCGGGCATCTAAATACAAGAGGATATAAGTCTACATACCTTAACCGCATTTTTACAACAAGTTTTGTAAATGGGATATGTAGATTTATTCCCTGAAAATTCACTAAAAATTGATAAAAAACAAATTTAGTCAATGGCAAATAGATACATGTGTACTAATACCCCGAGTCAAAGCTTTTCGTAAAGTTATCTGCAACGCCAGAACAGCATATGTTAACTTATACCCTTTTGCCATTGGATAACTTTCCGTTTTTGTTGGAAACAAATAACTTATGTGCACTTATACTACGAGTTCATTTCTATGCAGGTGCAATAGCGTGTTTTAGAGGTCCGGTATTCCAGTGTTATTATTAGTTATTATAGTGCAGTTTAACGAATAAGTGCCAAAATGGACACACTCTCGGGCATACAAAATTTTGCAGAAGTGCTGTAACAAGAACTTAACCGGTAAGTTTACACATAACCTCACATTATTCGAACTCGAAACCACATATTCTTGTTTAGTTTATGTCTACATATGCTGTTTTGTTATTGTAATTATGTATCAGAAAATGCATATCTCGGGAACTTTGTATAAAGCTATATGTCAACTTATACCCTTTTGCTATTTCATAAAATGAATAAAAGAAAATGCGATAAGGCAAAAGGGTTTTTTCACTACAGAAATGTATCTATCAATTCCAGAAATGTATCTATCAATTCTACTTCCAAAATAAGCGGCATCTATGAAATCTAGTTATCCATTTGTAAGCACAGCTTTGGACCATTTATTAGGCTAAAGATTATCCATGACAAGATTCCAGTTGCTTGTAATAAAACCCAGCAACTTTGAGAGTGGGGTTAGTTTGAATATGCATATGCCTATAAATCTGGTTATAGAAAAATTCACCGCCAGCAATTCATCGCCAGCAATTCATCGCCGGCAGTTCATCGCCAGCAATTCACCGCTTCAGCAGTTCCCCTCCTCAGCAATTCACCGCCAATAATTTACCGCCAGCAATTCACCGCCCAAAAAGCGTTACCCAGGATGAACCACGTGGTAGTCGGCTTACTAGTCTCCCTTTTTCTATTTTTTTATTATACCTGCATCAGAATCGCCGTTTAAAGCACGCCTGAGCGTGCGAATACAGGCGATTAAAGCTCGCCGAGCTTTAAAGGTAGTCAAGGAAACGATTGAATGCAACAACGGACATGGACGCGACAAGAACGTAAATAATTCTCGTAACTTTGGTAGCAATATTATTATGCCCTCTCGATTTATCACGACAAAAATTATTTCCAAGTTTTTAGTGCTTAATTTATTTCCAGTATTGCAGGTATAATAAAAAATAGCGTAAAGTATTCGTGGATAACTGGTCTTTAAAACACTTGCTCTATTTCGAGCACTCCGGCTACGCCGTCGTGCTCGAAAACTCGCGCGTGTTTTAAAGACCTTGTTATCCACTCATACTTTAATATACTATTATACATTTTTTTATTTTTATACATTTAGTCAAATCAGTTTATGTGTGGAACGTGGTGTTATGCGCTATTCCACGTAAGTAATAGAAAATATTCATATCCGGATTATGATATGTACTATATGATCGAAAACTTTTAACCTCTAGAGGGCTGTGAATTTTTTGAAATTTAATTTATGTTGGCACTGATGAGTAAAGGTACTTAATAATGTAACCTGTATAATTTTAACCTAATCACTCACCTTTTACAGGATGTGTAATACTGAACACAAGGTGGTGTTGTTTATGGTGCAGGAAATCGTTTTGAACAGGTATAGTTGTTTTGGTTACTAACATTTTTATGTATTCAACAAAAATGTTTGTATTTGTTAAAATTAAATTCCCGATATAACCTTAAACTGACAGATATAAAATGCCAATGTGACTTTTATTACCACGACTGCCAACAAAATTTTTTGACAAAATAATTACACAGCCCTTTAGAGTGTAAAAGTTTTCGATCATACTGTACCTATTACTCTTTGCAACCGTTGAGCAGTGTCGCGGTATTTTTTCTTAGGCCTTGGACGTTCTTCTCCACTTAAATACTACTCTATGCGTAGTTGGTTTAAACTTTTTTCTCTTTTAATGGCTGTGATGAATTTCCAAATATTTGGATGATGTGCTGAAACTTGTTGCTCAAATGCCATATGCAATCCGAAACTTAAAAAAAAAACTAGAAAAATGTATAAAAAAAAAGGGAGACTAGTAAGCCGACCTCCACGTGGTGTCTCCTGGGTAACGCTAACAGGCTTTTTTCAAGTATTAACTTTTTCGGCGGTGAATTGCTGGCGGTGAATTATTGGCGGTGAATTGCTGAGGCGGTAAACTGCTGAAGCGATGAATTGCTGGCGGTGAACTGCCGGCGATGAATTGCTGGCGGTGAATTGCTGGCGGTGAATTTTCCGGACACGCTATAAATCTGTGTTGTGTTTATAACTAACGTAATGGGTACTCAATGTGTACTGTATATTTGAAGTTTTCTTTAAGCTTGAGATGGCACCATTGGTTTGAGGAAATATAACACCCACTAGGTTTAATACTGTTATGATATTGGCACAGGGGTGATCAGATTAATACGATTAAAAGAATACAATATTATAAATTACAAAGATGAATTTAGGTGTGAAATGGATATCAAAATTATTAAGATATATTTAGAAAAGAAAGGAAATAGCATTTATAATTTAATTAAATGAATCTAATTGAGAAACAGTAGAATCTTAACTTAATTTAATATCTGAAATGAAATTGGAAGTTAATGACAAATACTTTTTCGAAATATATTATTTAACATAGTAGGTATTAGTTATATAAAAAACTTTAATAGTGTGTCGGACTGTAGAAAATAAGATCGATCGCTAACGAGACAGTTTAATGATTAGAATAAAAAATTTTGATAACGAAAATGATGTAATCCAATTTGTAACGTTTGAAATTAAGAAATAAACCCCTTTATAAAAGTTTTAAATACCTATTTGACAAAATAAAAAGGTTTAAAATTGAAAAGAAATTGGCGCGCTGAAGAAGAATAAAAACTAAAATGTTAAAAGGAAACGATTAGCAGACTAGATGGATGAAGATTAGAATGTGGTGAAAAAAACCAATCTAATACAGTTATGATCTACAAAGGCAAATAAAATTAATAGAATGTAAATTGAGTTTACTGTGGAATTACATTACATCGACTGAATTGGATAACAAGGAATGGTTTACAAAGGAAGTAGATTACATCGACATCATTAACAGAGTGAGCATATTTGTGAAGCTTGGCAAGTGGTATCTTGTGGCTTGCATCTGGTAAAGGTTTGTGGTGCTGGGTTGTAGCAGACTGCATACTTGTGATTTGGTTGAGCATTAGAGTAAAAACATCTAGAACTGATGTCGATTTGGATGCATACTGTGGTGGAGGTGTAGATGCTGATTTAAAAAGGCGAGCTGTTTCTCATGTGTTCCTGTGGCGAACTGGTTTCCTGTGTTGATTTGGATCCTGATTCTGGACATCGTGGCAGTTGGTTGTCAGTTGAGGCCTTTGCTGTGGCTTTAAGTGAAGCAGTTTTGTAGCTTGATGAATTGCAGAGCTGGATGTATTGGGTTTGGTAGAAGAGAGTGTAAATTCAAATAAAAGGTAACAAAGTTTAGGTATTTAAAAAAAGAACTGAAAGAAAATAAAGAGTGAACTGAGTTAATTTTAATTAAGGAAGTACTTATCATTTGAGATTGTCAAATAACAAATGTAACGATGAAGTATTTGTAACTTATTTTTAAAAACTAGTTTGAACTGTTAGTTGACAGATGTATTGAGTTGTCATATAAAATAGGAGTCAAGTGTTTCTACTGAGGCTAGCAGTAAATAAGTTTGATAATACATAATAAAACTAGGGCAATTAAATTAATTAAAATTCAATTTAGTATAAAAATTTGATTGAGAATAAACTAAAGCAAAGGTGTAAGTCAATTATAACATAACATAAGTTGGACACACAAAGTGGAGCTAATCACCTTGACAATACATGTTCAGTTCTTTTCTAAACCTGAGCTGCGTCTGAACCTACCAAAGCTAACTTAACCAAATTTAACCAGCCAATACTTACAATATTTGTAACTCTAGAATTTTATTCTAATGAAAGTTAGTAATTTATAAATTTTAAAATTTTGACAGCTGAGATTAGAGAATTTTAAGTGCTAGTTATTAATCTTAATTATGCCTTAATAAGTAGAGCATTAGATTATCAAAGATTTTTTATAGATTTTATCCATGAAACCATCTTGGTTGAAGTCTTGAGCAAGAGTAATTATGATTCAGTACTTGATTTAGAAGGCTTTTAATTAACGTCCACGCTTGAATCAGGGTTCACTGGCAAAGCGTGTCGTCAAATTTAGTTCCTGACGCAATCCACCTTTGTTCCCGGATGCTTTTATTAAAGTGGATGAGGGTTGTTTCAGTTATTTCGACAGTATGTCGCGCAATTCTTTAGGTGTTCCGTTACAAAGAAAAACGGGCCATAAAAGCAAATTAAAATAAAAGAGGGATTCCCAAAGTATAGGCCAATTGAACCATAAAACACATGTATATGTAAATCCGCGATCCTTTTGCATATATTGCCCGTCTGGGCGCCTTAAAAATCCGCGCCCTTACAACCTCGGCAACAAGACCTAATTCAGGGCGCTTACGCTATAATGGGGCAGTTATTTAGTTACCCCTGCAAGGTAAAGGGAAAATAAAGTAAGCTGGAAGAATGGGGATTGTAATTTAGAGGGATGTCGGAATTAAGGGTAGTTTATAGGTAAACCAGCCGAGTCTTTAGCGGATGCCGGGGTTGCTGCCGGTTTCCTGCCTTTTAATGCCCGGATTTTTCGACAGCGTTTTGATCTCCTGGATACCAATCCAGACATTAGAGCGTCCCTTAGGTGAGGCGAAGAATCAGCGACCGGGCATAAATTTGGAATTTGATGCAGGGATGGGAATCATACAGGCGTAAACAACAAGGCAGAATTAGGGAGAAGGGGGTAAGGACTGGGGTGAAAGGACTCGAGGGGAGGAGGGCAGCGCAAGCGACAATAAATCAAGACTCGGATTTAATTAAATCTTGCACTGAAGTTACGCGGGTCGCCGCTCGCCGCGCTGCGGTGCTCGAAAAGGACAGAAGATCGGAAGAGCCATCTGATTGCGTTTTTAAAGGTACACGGTCCGATTTCCACTTTTTGCTCTCTCGCCCGCTTTAATCCGGAGCGTCTTGGAGCATCTTAGAAATTGGCAATCAGTTAAAAAGTGGGAGATCAAACGCCCCTGGTCAATCGCGCGCTAAAGACGCCTTTGCCTCAAAGCCGATCAGACGTGCAGAAGGATTGAGCAATCGGAAGATGAAAAATTCGCTTTGCGATCTGCAAATTGGAGCGCGCTAAATTATAAACATTTTCCATCAGCTCTAAGCGCGGGTAATCCCTCAACACACATCACAGATGGCCATGGCTCGTCTTAATCTTAGAGCGCCTCCATGAATATATAAACCCTGAAATGCTCGTATAAAGACCATCTCGCCGGCGCTTAGAATGGATTTATCGGCCGGAAAATTGGACGGGCAGGTTACCGTCTAATCGGCTGTTTGCCCTGCAAGTACCTTTTAGTATGCTTACTAATTTTAGGCCATTTGCTTATTAAAACTGAAGAAGCCGCCGCCCCGGGCCGGTGGAAGGAGGTCGCGCTTTCTAATTTTGCTACTGCAAAAATCTCTTGCGGCGATACATGGATAGCGATGCAACACTTCGGCGGGATATATGGGAATCCGAGTCCATGTATCATCCTATCTTCGGGGCACAGGGAATGATATATAACCCAGCGAACAATTTAACAATTGGACTCGGAAGATATATGTGGCGATTGGTACAACGTCTGGGGTATTAATTAAGACAAGTGCTGAAATATTAGTTAAGTTTGGCAAACGTATGGGGAACGGCTTGTTTTGTCATGGCGATGGCGCTATGAATATTATTGTCGTTTCTTAAAGCTTGATCCAATCCCCAACATATTTTTGTTCTCTACGTTAGTGAGCGCTGATTTGAATCATAAACGAATTACAACAAGCTAACCATATAGCAGGATTAAATCTGCTTTCGCAACTACGTTAGTATGTAAACTTGATCAAAACATTATTTTTCTCGCACGATTTAATATTATAATTATAACACAAATAAACGAATAAAAAGTAAAAAATGCAAGAAGATCGAAGGATTGAAATTCTGAATGTTTAATGTGTAAGGTAAACAATCCCACCAGCTTGGGGAGAAAAATATTCGTTTTGCATCATTTCTTTCTTTATCTCTAAAATATTTGTCTCTGTTTCAAATTTTAAAAATTATGAAATCTCCAAAAAAGCAGGTTAAAAATGTGTTGCGCCTTATAAAATATTAACAATTACTCTGATTCTGACTACCCCTAGGTGATGGTTGCCCATTCTACTATTATCAGTATCAGCGATTATCTTACCCCACCAGCTGCTACTTTGTTTACTACAGCGCGATTGGCACAGAGGACTATAAATAGCTCCACACCGACCTTTGGTTCTTAGTGCGACTTTCACTCTGATGATGCAAGCTGCAAGGTCTTGCGAAACGTTAGTGAATATGGATGCACAAACAGCAAAACGGCCAAATCTGCCTAAGTATCCTCGTTCTCAAGGTACTCAAACAACACGAGCCACCAAAGAGCATAGCCATCGCGCGTGTTTTTGCTCGACTTCACAAGGTGCAAGGCACATTAAGCCAGAAAATGCTGGGTGTTCATATACAAATACTACGCGGTCTAAGCCGAAATTCTATGCTAAGGAGAATAATGTTGGTATTGCTCATGTTACAGTGTTAATTGTTATCCATATTTTTTAATGCAAATAAACCAAATATTTTGATTGTTAATTGGTTGTTCTTTTGAAGCAACATTACAGGTGTTAATAATTCAGGTTCTCCACAGCAAAAATAGCAACAATTAGGTTTTATTACAACGCATCCCGTGCGATTCTAGTTATTAGGTTTGAAATACTGAATCGTAGTAATTTTATATTTTTGGGGCTTTGTCAAACCTGGCGTCTAAAATTAGACCTTATACATATTGTGGTTTGATTAATTATACACAACATATTAATGCTGAGAATACTCTATAATATAGCCGAGGATTGAAATCAACGTATTATGATCATCTGCAAAATTTGGCATTTACACTACATGAAGAAATCTATCAAATCATCTTAAAGCTCAAGACAATTCCCGAACAAACAACTTAATTATAATAAAAGCAAAATTTACAAGTAAAAATCTTCTTTAGATATTAATTTTTGTCGCTTCGAATTATGTTCACCCATGATTCAACTTCACAGGTAGATGGTATTGTACATTTTAGTTCTAGTTCTCTCTTGAAGTTATCCTTTTCAAATTTGTTTTCTGTGTCCTATTTTGTATTTCACTAGCTACCTTTGGGAAAAACTGCAACCCCTAATGGACGGCTGACCAGGCCCTTCAGATATTTAGATATGCAACATCTGGGCCATAGTGGAGAGCTACAAACAACGTCTGTTTCCTAGGTTAGGACGATTGAAATAGCTGAAAAAGCAACGGTAAACTCTGTGAAATGCGTATAGAGCATGTGTCTTTTTGGATATAGAGCAGTTTATTGTAACCAGGCGATTAATAGCTTCAGTCGGTAAGATGGCAACTTTAAACAGCGTTGACTTAAAAGAATCTTTCGACCGCCAATGATCGAAACCCAGACCACCCGAATAGAATTCTAGTGCTCTTAACCACTGCTTAACTAACTTTCTCTGTTTACCATGCTTGCTGTACATCTTCTACAGCCATTCTTTCTCTTTGTCTTCTGTTGTTTAATAATAATAATTACAATAACAACAATACGGCATCCACGGAAAACCTACTTAACCGTGTTGTTCAGGTTGACAAATCTTACACACCTTGAAAGCTTGGAAATCCTAACCATTCTTTTGAGCTTCGAACCAGTTTGAAGCAATCCTGCCAAGAAAAGGTGCTTCACGGAAAGTATACGTCACATATTAATAAATGTGAAATCAACAAGTCTGATTCTACATTGTGGCTGAAGAAAGGACGAATTTATCCAATAACCGAGGGGTTCATTATAGCCATTCAAGATATAGCAATACCACAGAATAGTATTATGTAGTAATACAAACCGAAAATTATGACAGACAGCTTCTGAAACTAAACGTAATTGATAAGTGCCTGAAATGTAACTTTCCGTGAAAGTCGGTTGAACATATAACTGCATGATGCCCAGAACTATCTAACACGCCTTCCTATTATAAATACTCACCTTCACCCTTACTAGAAAACGAAGATGTACTGTTATTTTGGGATACAGAGAACGAGAGAGAGAGAGAGAGAGAGAGAGAAAGAGAAAGAAGGTTACTACATACGGAAATCTGGCTCTGGGAGTTCAACGAATCTGAGAACTTACCTGCATATCGATTATTCAAATTAGACTTACCTGACATGTGAAAACCCACCATCTTAAAGGCTGCTATTTTACATACCTGCTATATTGTTAAGAAGTTTTTCACTTCTCTGGGGTAGACTGAATTGTTTTTTCAGATGGGTTTATACCCGATAGTCAATAAATTCTCGACTATTGTGAGTTGTAAATTAAGCGATAACAATAATAATAATATTTATTCATGTTAATACGCATTACATGCATTTGTATAAGTCAAAACAATTGTAGGTATTGTTACATTAAACAACGCATATTATAAATAGACATATACCACGTACGTATTAAAAAAAGTTACACACTTTAAAATTTATCAACAGTGCTGCATTCAACAGATACTTTTATTCCAGCTTTGCATTTTTGTAAAAGAATTTGTCTAGTCGAGGTGGAAACTTTATTATACAATTTTAAAGCTAGATAAAACTACGGCTGCCGTTGCTTCCTAACTAGCCCGTGTGCTGGTATAGTTAAATCTTTAAATTAAATATATTTGGCAATGTATTTACATATTTCAAAGAAAGAATGAAATATTTTCGGGCTCGTTAGGTGCATACGATTCTCTAGGAAGTCTACAACCCAAGCTACGTTCAAAAGCCGGCCACGGCGAATCTCCAACTAGGCGCTGTGTCATAAAGCGGGCATTTCTGTAATTAGAGTGTTAGGTGTGGCGACCTCCGATCGACTTTTTCTACATTCGTGGCCAATCCTGTTAGGGCGCTCCCGGTGTGAAAGGTGTAGCGCTGACGCTAGACTGTTTCAGGGTTCATTTTGTAGCCCCCCCCCCCCTGATAATTCAAATTTATTTCTTGAAAGAGTTCGGCAAGGCACGAAGGGTTTTGCACGACTGATGGAAAAGCATTTCAGCTCGCCTCGGCGGCAGCTGTGATTGTTGCTTGGCGGTATTCTTGGACCTCGCCATTAATTAGGTTTATGTGATCGAACCCACTAAAAGTGATGCTTTTAATTACTTATGGTGTTCGCTTATCAAGCGACAGTCTGCGTATTTGTCTGGGGCTCTTTGAAGAAGTAGAATTGCCATTTTAACGACGTAGCTTTGAGTTCCTAAGCAGCAGGGATACAGGTGTAAATAAGTGAACGCCTGATACCGCGTGCACCTACCTCGGTGATCGATTTTAATGGAAGTTTTTAGGACACTGTTTTGACACCGGGAACACTAAAGGCTCCGCCTGCAAATAAAAAAGTAAAAATGAACAAATTGTTTTAAAGCGATTGAATGGGAAGTAGGTATACGGCAAAGAAGTTCAAATAGAGTAAAGGAAACTACGAGGGTAGGGTGATAAATTCTCGGCCTGATAATGAAAGACTGCGATTTCTACATAATCTCCCTTGACTTCAACACACTTGGTCCAGCGTTTCTCCAACATCAGTATTCCTTCCCGGAAGTGAGAGTCTGGAAGGCTGTGAAAATATTCATCTACGGCCCTCTTAACGTCTTCATTGGAAACAAATTTCTTCAAGTTTGGGAACAAATGGAAGTCCGAGGATGCCGAATCAGGAAAATAGGGGGGATGGCCTAGCAAATCGTACCCCAAATCCCACAGTTTTCCCATCGCCAACGCACTCTTGTGAACAGGTGCGTTGTCCTGGTAAAAGATGATTTTTTTCTTTTTCAAGCCAGGCCTCTTCTCCCGGATTTTGGCATCCAACTGGTCAAGAAGGTTGGAGTAATATTCGCTTGTAATTGTTCTGCCTTTTGCAAGGTAATCAATTAACAGGATCCCTTTTGCATCCCAAAACACGCTCGCCATGACCTTTCCAGCAGATGCGATCGACTTCGCTTTCTTTGGCGCTGAACCACCGGCTTCCACCCACTGCTTCGTTTCTGGGGTGTATTGGTAAACCCATGTCTCATCCATGGTGACAAATCGCCCCACAAAATCGGTCGGATGCCTATTGAATAGGTCCAAACATTGCTGCGAAACTCGTTTGCGCATTTGCTTTTGATCGGCATTCAGCAAATGCGGCACCCATCTCGCGCAGAGCTTTCTCATCCCTAATTGTTTGTGCAAGATGTTTCGCACCCTTTCTTCCGATATCCCCACAGCCTCAGCTATCTCACTGACCTTCACTCGCCTATCGTCCAACACGATATCATGCACTTTTTCGATGGTTTCCGGTGTGGTTGCGGTTTTTGGTCGTCCTTCACGTGGGTCATCTTCGAGAGACGTGCGACCATGTTTAAATTCAGCTGCCCACTTTTTAACAGTTGACATGAAAGGAGCAGAGCTGCCATAAACCTTTTTCAACTTCGGATGAATTTCCTTAGGGGTTAATCCATCCAAAACGAAGAATTTTATGACCGCACGTTATTCAAATTTATTCATTTTAACGAAAAACACGCAAGACGTCTACGGCAAAAATTCGTGTAAACAAACTACTTGAGAGAACAAGTTGAAACTTGCATACTAACTAATAACACTTGCACGCAGGCAGGAAAAGTACATTTTTGCAGATTGGAACGCCATCTTATGTCAAGGCCGAGAACTATTCACCTTACCCTCGTATTTAATGCAAACAATCAGGAAGAAATGCCAAAATATCAATAAAAAATGAAGAAGTGTCGGTAGCTTATGTAGGAGAAGTAGTAAAATTACAAAAAATATCCCCGTCCTGAAGGAATAGCATCAAACTTAATCAAGTATGTTTCGAAAAAGTTATGACCGATGCAACCAATATTTTAAAAAGTAATAAACTGAGAAGGAATGCCCACTAATTGAAAAGAGCATATATATGCCTTGAGCATTTAAAACAAATGTGAGAACTATAAGGACCAATGTGATAGCATCAATTGGGAAACTATATGAAAAATATTAAAGAACAAAATAAACAACATATAGAAGGAAGCATTAGAAAATATTAGTTTCCACTATGCAAAAGTTTGCAAACAATTAATGCTGACTTAGGTAGCGCTGTTGCCCTTGCAGAAAGTGTCGGAAATACTTTACGTAACGTTCGAGAAAATGCTGAAAATGAATTTAAGCAAATTTTTAGCCAGGCAGTAAAAACGTTGAGATAACAGTTCCTCGAACCACCTTCAGACAAACGCAACGGAAAAATTTACCATTCTCTTCACCTGAAGAGTATTATAGGCGAGCGGTTTTTATACCCTTATTAGACTCCTTTATATTACATCTCAAAGATCGACTACTGAAACCTGAAAACATTTAGCAAGTTTTGATGTAATCTGTCCAAATGAAAAAACGGATGTAGTCGACGAGGAGAAATTACAAAAGTTATATACACTTATGAACGCGTTTTAGATGTTCACAGCTTTGATATAATATTAGGGGAGATAAAGAATTGGAAAAAACTAATACTAAATGAAAGCACCGAAAGCCCGAAAAGTGCAATAGATTCATTAGTTTACTTAAGAGAAAGACATCTCGAACTATTTCTGAATTTTGCTAAACTTCTTAAAATATTTATTATGATTCCTGTGACGACGGCTTCCAACGAAAGAACATTTTCAACTTTAAGAAGGTTAAAAACTTATTTATGAAATACAACAGGACAAGATAGGTTAAATGGTTGAGCACATCTTAAAATTCACAGAGAAGTTCCTGTTAGTATTGAAGAAGTAATTGGTGACTTGGCCAAATTCAAAAAACGAAGACTTGATTTTGGATTTTGGTTTTTGAAATCAGTTTAGTTTCTTTTTAAGAATCGTTTTTTCTTTGAATTTTTATTAGATTTATTAATTACCAATCTTAGTTTTTTCTCCCCCCTTCTTTTCTTTTCCCCTCCTATTGGCTTAACCCCCCCCCCCAGAGAAAATTTCTGGGCACCCCTCTGCACATCTGTAGTATAAAGACACAATAACGAAATATACGAAACATTAAATCTGCGGAGCCTTGGTATAACCAGAGGAGACAGAATAACAAAAGACACGATTTGAATACTAATGAAAGTAGGAGTACATAGACAACAAAAGACCATTATGGTATGGTGTTTGAAAAGAGCGGGTAGTAAAAGATGGTTAAATAATATAACAGAATGGAGTCCAAGCGAAAGAAAAAAAAACAGCAAGGCCGCGAAAATAATGGAAAGATGTAGTAGACGAGCCCATGGAAAAGACAAGCCTTGGAGACAGAGAGTAGGAATACCGAGATGAATGAAAACCCTGGCGCAATCATATATACCCCAATATAAAGAATTTGCTATGCGTCCCCACTTGTGAAATATTCTCTGTAAACTTATAGTCCAGTAATTAAATAAATAATAATAGTGTTTTGGTGCAAAAGGTTGCGGAGTTTTGAAACTTGGCAGAAGTGCAGACTTGGAGGTCCTTAACATGCACCTAAGTTTGCGACCTCATGCAACCCCCGCTAGGGCCACCATCTTGAAAAAATGGCGGCCAAAATCAGTTTTTGGAATATAACTCGGTTCCTGTAGGTTTTAGAAAGAAAATGTCAGATAAAAAGTTGAAAAGGATCAAATTTTCTACAAAATCTTATTTATAAATTTTTTGACAGACTAATATTTTCCGAGTTACAAGGCCGAACAATAGGGAAAACTTTTTAAAATACCGTAAAAGCGGCATTTGCATGATCTTTTTACCAATTATCTGCAAACTAGTCTACCTAAAGTAGTTTAATCTATTACATAACTGTTTATACAGTGATCTTTGCAGTTTGTCTGTTGTCTGTATATGATTGGTCGTACTATTAAAGGTAATTACTTGGTAGAGTAATACCAGCAAAATTTCTTTATATAAGAATCAACACATAGAAGCGTGGAAGCTTTTTTGATCTAAAAAGTAGGCGAGATCAGCCGAATAAAACTGGCTGTCCCGGTAATGTCTTCCAGTGAAATGTAGTTATTTGTGTGTTTACAAACTTAAAAAAGCTTAAGTATGTTCGCAACTGTGGATGTGAGAAGTCGACATGTAACCTAGCATTTAGTTAATAACAGTGTTTCTATATATTTTGAACCGTGGGTCAATACGAAAAGCGCTGAAAGATATCGACGCTTCAGAGCAATGTGTCCAGTGATGTAATTTTCGATGAAGCGATGATTCCACCTGTTTCGTAAGAAAACCCTTGTCGAGCGATACTAATAAAAAGAATTTAATCTCCATGTTAACTACGAAGTTTGAAGAAGATGCGGATGTGCTCATCATTCAGACAGCCATCGACATGTCATCGTCTTTTACTCGTATTTTCGTTGTGAGAGAAGATATAGATTTGTTGATTCTTCTAACTGCAAAGGCGAGAGATCAGGAAAACGTTTTTTTGCTAAAACCATTGAGAGGGAAAGTTGCGGAAATGCTATATTCGACGAGGAGCCTAAAATACAAAGAATCTGTTGCGAAAAACATTTAGTTTTTACATGCAATCAGTGGTTGTGACACATCATCTGCCCTTTTTAACCAAGGGAAATTGTAGTTCCTCAGTCTCATGGGTACAAACGGCTAGTTGCTTGAGAGTGTAGCAATCTTTCAAGAACTCGAAGCAAATGTTGATGCTCTCGCTGCAGCTGGTGAAGCGTTTTTATTGGCACTGTATGGCGGATCGTTTGAAAAGGACACATTGGATTCACTTCGCTACCAGCATTTTCCGAAGTCTGTGTCCAAGAACAAACTTAATCTCGCGTCCCTGCCACCTACGAGATATGCAGAATTGTCTGCGAGTGTTTCACCAAGTTGCGATTTGGTGTGACATAGAAAAAGATCCAGAGCGATATGGCTGGCAGAACACGATGAACGGGCTTGATGCTGTTCGGGCTACGTCAGAAGCAGCCCCCAACGCCATTTTAAAATCAATATCCTGTAAATGTAAGAAAGGCTGTGCAAGAGCGTGTGGATGTCGGAAAACAGGTTTAAAACGCTTAGTGATATGTCTATATTGCAACGGGACAGCATGTGAAAACATTCCTGATTTGGTAGTGGATTCCGATCCCAAAGACCCAAACGAGTCTGATGACGACTTTGATTCGTTGGAGTGGGTGTTGGAGGAGATGGGAGGCAAGCAAGATTTGACAGATAGTGTATATAATAAACCAGGCACATCCCATAATACAAAACGGCAGAAACCGTGCTTGTAAGTTTGGGGTGTGGATTAGGCCTACTGGGGATACCAGGTTAAAAAAAAAACGCGCCACTCAACTCTACCTCCTGGGTGGTGTGGAAACGAGTTGATAGCCTATGTTTTTATTACTTTATTGCACTAAACTGCTTTAGGTAAGCTAATTTATACATAATTGGTAAAAAGTACTACGAGACTTTAAAAAATTTTCCCTGTTGTTCGGCCACGTAACTCGGAAAGTATTAGTTTGACAAAAAAACTATTTTGTAGAAAATGTTATTCTTTTAAAATTTTCTTGGCAATTTTTTTTCTAAAACCTACAAGAGCCGAGTTATATGCCAAAAACTGATTTTGGCCTCTATTTTTTCAAGATGGCGGTGCGAGCGGCGGTCGCTTGAGGTCGCAAACTTAGGGTCATACTTAGGACCACCAAGGATACAATCGTGCCCAGTTTCAAAACTCCGCAACCTTTTGCAACCAAAAAGGTATCTAATTACTGGACAAAGTGATGGCGGAAATGTACGAGTATAAAGGGTAGAAAAGCTGGAATTGAAATTTTTCCTTAGGGTGTGCAGTAATCAGCATTATACAAGTCAAGCAAATCGAAAATTGGTTGACATCGAGATGCGCATAATCAAAAGCGAACGAAACTCGATAACTCTTAAGAACATTTGTAGTTACTCCAGAAAAGTGTGTTAAGCCCATTTCCAAGTGTAGAGACGGGACCGACAACGCCTGGGACTACGGTGAGGGCTCGAACACCATGGAACACCTATTGTTGGATGCCTACCATAGAGGCAGGGGAACTATTTTATTCACATCGCAAGAAGTAACCTACAACTAGATTTTAAGATAATGAGTAATATGAGACTATTACGATACTATTTGTGGTTCACAAGGAAAGAAAGGTTCAAATTCTAGAGTTGGAAGAAACAGGAAGTAACTGAAAGGTTTTCAATGACAATACATTGGAAAATTCAAGGAATAATTTCATTATCAAGTAATTATAACGTTTAGTGTAGTTTCTTTAAGTTTGCTAATAAAATATTTAAAAAGTAAATCTATATTTACCTGCGACTAATTTTAACGAACACGCAACACAAATGACAATTTTAGCTATGAAATAGAATTGAGTTCCTGAAACCATTCCACAAGTACCATATTCTTCGCCACTGAGTTACAAAGTTGTCAAGCTATAACTAGTGCTTTACTACCGAATATTTTAAGAAGTGAAACTACATAACCTCAAATTAGTCACGTGACCCGCAGTGTATACTGCGCGTTATAAGCAGGGCTGCCAAGTTTTTTCAGGGACCTCAGAGAATAATTAGAATTTATAATTTAATATCACTAATTAAATGCATATCTGCATTTCTTTAAAATGTGCTTAGAGCCGTTGCGCGTCATTTCACGTGCACACCATCCGTCCTTCTCTTGCAGGCGTCGTGTGGCCAGTCGGAAAAGGACGGCCCGTCGTGTGTGACACAATTAGAGCAAGTAGGAATGCTAGGAATTCTTAACGCGCTCATTGAGCTGCCTTAATTAAAAACTACCCCATGTTTTGAGCAGCGGCCCAGCGAAGTTGCGTCCTCGACACGTTCGCGGTGGAGCCCGCGCTTCAAAGGGGCCGCTGCTCATTCTGGCGGCTGGCGGTTAGACACTGTGGTAGCTTAGCAATAACGTATGCAAACTACGGCAAAGCTATAAAAGTGCGCGAAGAAATACTGTTTTCTAAATGAGATTTTGTTTACTGGCTACTATTTCGCCGCTTGTTACATAAAGTTCAAGAAAGGGAGATGGGGGCTCTTCGGTGCATTTCCTTATGCCAGACGTTTAGCGTTCTGCACTGAAGTTGAAAAGCAGCTGACGTGAATTGCAAAGTTTGATACCGTAGCATTTAATTTTTAAGTTGTACAGTGGATACAGGGTGAATGTGAATAGCCATTATAGCACATAAAGTGTGCAGTGCTATCTGCTGATTCTGCTATGCATTTGTGATATTGTAGAGTGTCGACATTTGTTTTTCTTTTATTATAAATTACAAGCAATCCAGTGAGACTAATGTCTCATTTAAAAAAACAAAAAAGACCGTTTTTCAAATAGAACGCGTATTAAATAAAAACTGTACCCAGACCTGGAAGATGTCAAAGTGGTTGCCTAACCGATCGACGTTTTAAGGCGCAGAGGGTCGCAGCTCCGTTTGGCTGCTGAAACATTTTTATTTAATACGCGTTCTATTTGAAAAACGGTCTTTTTTGTGATTTCTCGAAAACCGGAAGTGTCACGTGACTGAAATTCGGTTCCTCAGCTTTTTTCTCTATCTCTTACGGTTTGGCTGCTGAAACAGCGTCCCGGACGGACGGACGGACGGACAAGTCTATTAGATAAAGGATATCCTCCATATGTTTGCATTTTTGAAAGAGCTGCCTTTATTTACTGCTATACAAATATCAAGGATTTATATACCAACATTTAGATATTCAAGAGGAAAGCACAAGAATGTTGTTATTACCATTGCCATTACGTAGCCATAAAGTTAGTAAGTAGCAATGTAATTAATTTATTTTAACAACACATAGAAACAGGGCCTAAGCCTAACAAACAAAAAAGAAATAGAAGAAAAAAGTTACTATATCAACGAAATACAAAAATATTATGTATATCAAGATATTCGATGACTCAGCTGCGGTCGCATTATCTACATTATCTCCTCATATTTTCTGGAAAGCTTACAGGCTTTAATACATAACATTCTTAAATGTGTTCGTCTTTTTACTTCCTTCGTCTAAAGGACGAAGGAAGTATTGTAATCGCGAAAAAATCACCTTCCCAGATTTCTCCAGATCGTCACTTTTCAGGGTACCTAGATGACGAAAAACAGGTTTTCTCAATTCCGTCTGTCTGTCTGTCTGTCTGTCGGTCTGTCTGTCTGTCTGTCGGTCTGTCTGTCTGTCTGTCTGTCTGTCTGTCTGTCTGTCTGTCTGTCTATCTGTTTGTCTGTCTGTCTGTCTGTTGGCGGTATAACTCAAAAACTATTAGTTGAAGAAAGACAATATTTTGCTTACACATTATACAGGGTGTTTCATTAATAATTGGAAATATTTTAATTGTAGAATACTGAGCTCAAAATATTCATATTTAACCCAAATCACTTAGATAAAATGTGGCTCCTTACTGAGATATAGAGTGTTTTATTTAAAAATTTAAAAATGATCTTTCTCCATTACTTTAAAACTATTTGACGTATCCATATCCTATCTGGCAGGAAGTGTAGACACTGTAAACCATGCTAAATTTTGTTAAATAAACGTTTGTGGTTACTAACAGAGGCGTACGACAGGGGCAAGTGATTGGTTGACCCCTCCCAAATTCTACGCGACTGGCGTAATTGACATTTTAGCACAATTTTTCGATTTTCCAATATTTTTCATGTAAATAACATACTCTTCCTTCGTAACGATAAAGTCATTATTTTTCGAGATATTTAATGTTAAACATAAAGCTGAACAGTTATTTTGATTTTAATGTGTATTAATTATGTCGGTGTTTTTTGTTATAAGATTGCGTTTATTACGTAGTAACAAAAAAACATAATGTTATTTAATAAAATTTATTGAAACCAATACATAGATGCATTCAACATAAAAACAAATTGTGGTTCTGAAAAGAACCATTTTGTTATAATCTAAAATTCTAAATAAAAGAACAATTTTAATAACACGAAAATATCAAAAACCTTTTGTAATAAATGTTCAATGTGACCCCCGTTTACCTCAATAAGCTTATCAATTCTTCTCCTAAACGATCTTCTAACTTTAAAAAATATGTTTGGCTGATTTGCAATAAAATTAGCGGAATCTACTATTTGCTGCCATAATTATTGACGATTATTTATTTCTTGTGAGTATACCAGCGATTTTTTGTTAATACAGATTAAAGTTTCATTTGCGTAATAAATGCAATCTTTTGACAAAAAACACCCACATAATTAATAAACATTAAAATCAAAATAACTGTTCAGCTTTATGTTTAACTTTAAATATCTCGAAAAATAATGACTTTATCATTACGAAGGAAGAGTATGTTATTTACTTAGAAATTATTGAAAATCGAAAAAGTGTGCTAAAATGGCAATTCCGCCAGTGGCGTAGAATTTGGGAAGGGTCAACCAATCACTTGCCCTTGTCGTACGCCTCTGGTAGTAGCCAGAAACGTTTATTTAACATAATTTAGTATGGTTTACAGTGCTTACACTTCCTGCCAAATATGATACGGATACGTCAAATAATTTTAAAGTAATGGAAAAAAACACTTTTAAATTTGTAATGAAAACACCCTATATCTCAGTAAGGAGCCATATTTTATCTAAGTGATTTTAGTTAAATATTAATATTTTGAATCCAGGATTCTACAGTTAAAATATTTCCAATTATTAATGAAACACCCTGTATATGTACCTTGAATGAAACCGAGAAAATTTCAGACAAATATGTACAGGGTGAGCAATTTAAAAAAATAAAATTTTGCTTATTTTTTATTTAACTTAGAAATAGATGCAAGTAATGATTTGTGCATAGCACCGGCTTTATTTTTGCCAAAAATGGAACCCAACAGATACAGGATAAATGTTGTACGATACAAAAAGGAGCAATCAATAAGTGCCTTACGTTAAATGCAGCTGCATCGCAGGAATTCGAAGCGTCCCGATAGCTCAAGCGGTAAAGGTCTGATTTAGCCGTGATATACCGGCGAACAATGCAATGCAGGCTCGTTTGCAGGCACCTGAAATTCGAATCCCATCATAGGTAATATTTTTTTATTTAAAAATTAATGTACTTTGCATTACCAAGTGTTTCCCTTCTGTTGTATTATTAGAAACGTGAAAATATTTTTACACCTACTTGCCTTCGATTTTTAAAATTATTTAAAGTCACAACATCCACTTGTTTATTTTTGCTTCAAGTGAGATACAGGAAAGTAACAATTTGCACATAGTTCAGATTTTACTCTTGACGAAAGTTAAACTCAGCAGATACAGCGTAAATGTAGAAAGAAGTGTCGACGAAAACAGATTCTATTTATGACAGCCGAAATGCGCTGACACAAAATGTGCTCTGTAGCGCATGTAGGAATAGTTCATTCACTTGCAATATCCCAAAACACGCTGGAATAAGATACGCAGCCACCTATCCTTCGAATTCGACCACCGGTACTGTTTCTTTTATTGAAAATTTATTTAATTTATTAGAAACGTGAAGATATTTTTACACATAGCTTAATTTGATTTTTTAAATTATTTAGTGTCTACTTGCGAGAGAAGTTTTGGCTAAAGCCTTTTACACATTTTTTCCGAGTTAGCTAGGCGTTTCACAGATGTAATCTCCATTACCGAATTTGGAATCTGAACATTTCCCCAACTCGAAATTAGTGTTTTCATACGAATCTTACTAAATGTAATTGGTTGTTAATTTACAGTTTGGCCCCCATTCTTTCTTTTGCTATTCCTTACTTTTAGAACTGCTTCTCATTATATTTTGTTTCAATCAAGGCTAACACTATTACTAACGCCAATTTTACAAATTTTTAACTCAAAGGCAATGATACTATACAATTTGCAAGAATTAAACTAGGACATGTATAGAATATTTTGTAAAATAGGTGTTCATTGCAATATATTAGTTGTTCTAACTAGCATTTTATTTTGATTAAGTGGCAAACGCGTCATAGAGCTACTTATACCATGACTATTTATTTCATAGTAGCAATAATAAGTTCCTACGTCCTTAAGAACAACAAAATACCATTACATCTCAGAACAAAAGTATTTACCAGTGCATTATTCCAATTCTCACACACATCAAGCCCAACCATCGACCTTTACCCAAAACAACCTAGCAAGATAGCAAAAACGTGAACATCGATGGATACGGCTAGGTTAGATCTCAACTTAAGACACAAAAAGTAGGTAAACAATTGAATTAGAAACAAACAAAAATTACAGATGCTGAAAAAATTAAATTGAATTTTGCAGGAAACAATGAACCCCATCAAGACAGCTGATGGAATTTTCTTATACAGAAATTGAGGAAACTGTGGACCAGTAAGAGAGAAAAGAGGAGACCTCAAATGCGATGGGTGGATGATCTTAACAACGGCTAGATTAATGTGGTGAAGACTCGTTCAAGACCGGTAAGTTATTACTTTGATTTTGTGTGTACCATTATTTTAGATCCAGTTAGTGTGGAGCTGTTAGTGTGAGCAGCTTTGCTCCTGGCGCCCTTATAATTTCAATTTGGGTAACTCAAAAATTTGTTAGCTAGATCATATCCACCCCTTTGAGTCTAAAAGACGATGGAAGTGTTGTGATCGCGAAAAAATCACCTTCCGAGAATTCTCCAGCTCTTCACGTGTCAGGGTCCCTAGATGACGAAACACGTGTTTTCTCAATTCCGTCTGTATGTCTGTCGTTGGCGGTATAACTCAAAACCTAGTTGTTGGAGGAAGACAATATTTTTCTTACCCATTACATGTCTACCTGGCATGAAACCGAGAAAATCTTAGACAAATCTATACAGGGTGAGCACCTTAAAAAATAAAAATTTTGTTTATTTTTGATTTAACTTAGCAATAGATACAAGTAATAATTTGTACATATTTCATGCTTTATTCTTGCCAAAATGAGACCCAATAGATACGGAATAAATGCTGCACTATACAAAAAGGAGCAACGCATTAATGTGGAACGTTAAATACAGCTGGAGCGCAGGAATTCGAACGGTCGTGGTAGCTCTGGAAGCGAAAGCGTAGACTACAGCCAAACAAAGAAATCGAATGGGGCGGCTCGTTCGTAAGCGCTGAATTCGAGTAGCATCACCGGTAATATTTTTATTTTTGGATTAACTGAGATACAGGAAAGTAACAGTTTGCACATAGTTCAGACTTTACTTTTGACGAGAATCCAACAAATACAGCGTAAGAGGTGTCAACGAAAAGAGGTTCTATTTACGGCAGCCGGAACTCACGTAGTTACGTAGTGCTCCGTAGCGCATGTAGAAATAGCCCATTCTCTTTGCAATATCCCACAAAACGTTGGGATTGCATGCGGATCCGCCTACCCTTCGAACTCCACCACCGGTAATGTTTATTTTATTTGAAAATGTATTTAATTTATTAGATATGTTTACCTCTAACTTAATTTGATTTTTATAATTATTTAGTGTCACAATGTCCACGAGGGAAGTTCTGAGCAAAGCCTTTTACAGATTTGTTATAATAACACATTTGAAATCAGCCTTCTAGTTATTTCATACCTAAAGCTAACTTTTTTTGGAGGTGGCACATTTATTGACAAAAAGTTAAAAGTAAATGCCGTTTCTATTTGCTTCAATTTGAATAATTACAATGTGGTGCCCCCTACACACAGGCAACACATTTGTCAATCATACGACTTTACATCTACCACAAAGTAAAGGATATGCAGAAGCTGACCACCATCTATTTTCAAAGTTAGCAGAAATATTCCATTATAACGTTAGGCGAAAGCAATCCAATTACAATTACAGTTAACGGAGTATTTACGAGTAGAGCAGCAACAAATTAGGAATAACAGTTTTTTACAAATTTAATCTAGAAGTCAACAATGAGGCCCCTGTAATACAACTTAATAAACGATTTCCGTTGCACAACCAAAGTGGGCCCAAGTTTTAACATTTCAACGTGAATGTTTGGCATCAAATTTCCATGAGGTGTATAAACCAATGAAGGCGGAAATAACAAGTGCTAGAAAACCGGTAATTGAGCTAAAAGTGTTGACTGAACATGATAGGCAAAACCTCTAAATTTTAGAAATTGTTTAAAAATGTACGGTGGGTGATTTCGATAACATAGTTAGCAACGGTTGTTTTATAGTGCAAAAAATTTACGCTGGCAGGAGAAATGTTATTCGTTGTCACTTAACGTTTTTCTTATATTTCTTCCTTATTCGTTTGAAAGCGAAAAACATGCTTGTCTTTTTTTATGAATTTTTTTCTATATATGTCATTTTACCATTTATATATTATCCGTGCGCTCTGTTTATTTTAAGTTAATTTACATTTGAAATTAGAAATTACATACGGTACGCTGTGAACGCTACTTATACATGTCCTGTGTTTGTTGGTAGGTTCGCACAAATTACCTTGTCTGAATTTACTAAAACTAAATATAACTTTAGTTGCACCGAATGTGTGACATCCGCCCATCTCACTACGGCATAGAAAAAGTACAATATTTCTTAATTGTAGTTTTCCTAGTTGTGCCTGCAAAATTTCATAAAGTTTCGTTTAGTAACTTCTGATTGATAAAACAGAATATAACGAGATAATCGAAAATGGAAAAAATCAAGTACAACGCTGTAATAAAATTTGTCACAAAAGAGAAAATTCACTTTACGTAAATTTTGGAACGTTTCAACAATGTACATGGAGAGTCTGCAAGTTCTGAATCTACAGTTAAACGTTAATTAATAGAATTTGAACATACAAGAATAAGCTTAGAAACGATGAAAGGAGTGGGCAACTGCACCAAATGAAGAAATAATGGCAAAATTGAAAAAAAATAGTTATGGAGGACAGAAGAATTACCATGGATGAGATACTAAGAAGTACAAAGATTAGCAATTTGTCGGTAAGATGTATTTTACACGATCAGTTACACCTGAATGATGTATCTGCCAAGTGGGTGCCACTCGAGTAGACCCTTTTTCAAATGCAGAGATCGATTCGATATTTGTCGTTAACTTTTTAATTATCAGTAAGCTGAACTGATATTTTTTTGACAAAATCGTTAAAAGGGATTAAAGTTAGGTTCACCACTTTGATCCTGAGATAAAACAATCCAGCATGGAGGCGTGGCACATTAATTCGCCGCCCTCAAAACGTTTCAAGTCAAGGAAAGGCACATGATTACTGGAGACTATTATGCGTTTCTTTTAACTATATTGAGGGAAAATATCAAACTGAAACGCAGGGAAATGCTTAGCTACGGTGTTTTGCTACAGCATTACAATGCCTCATCTCTCACTTGCGTTGCTGCAACTTCAAAAGCAGCCAAACTGTGCTTCCAAATATTGTCACATCCACCATATTCCTCTGATTTGGTACCTTCTGACTACCATTTATTTAGGAACCTAAAGAGTCATTTAGGAGGAACGGGTTTTAAACATGATGAAAGTGTCAAAAGTGTACCTACCCAGTGGCTGGAAAAGCCACTGGCTTTTATAAAGACTGAATTTTAAAGTTGAAGAACCGGTGGCATAAATGGTTCTAGGTAAATAGACCGAACTCAATAGACCGAAAGGCAGTTGACCGAACTGAATTGACCGAAAAGCAATAGACCGAAACGTCACTAGACCGAAGCAGCAATAGACCGAAAATCACTTGGTCGAAAATATGTTACGGTTAAAGTACACATTCGGTAAATGTGCACATTAAATATCTCGAAAAATTACATTTATTAACAATAGGATCAATAGAAATATTTACACACTATTACAGGAAACATAGTCGATTATTTACGTGGGAATGCGCATAATTTTAATTTTTAATATTAGTAGATATGTAATTGGGTAGGATCTATCTGTTAAGTATTGTATGATTTACTAGAATAAAGTTAAAATAGAATCAAAAACAAAAAAAAAACGTCAAAGCGCCTTGTCAGTAACTTCGATATTCAAGGAAACATAGTCGATTATTTACGTGGGATTGGGCATAATTTTAATTTTTAATATTAGTAGATATGTAATTGGGTAGGATACATCTGTTAAGTATTGTATGATTTACTAGAATAAAGTTAAAATAGAATCAAAAACAAAAAAAAACAAATAAAAAACTTCTAAACACGCCACCAGTTTATGTTGCCCGTCCTAAGCCTGAATAAAGTGTGAAGGGAAGTTGATGCTATTAATGTTAATAAATGTAACCGTAATATATTTTCGACCAAGTGATTTTCGGTCTATTGCTGCTTCGGTCTAGTGAGGTTTCGGTCTATTGCTATTCGGTCAATTGAGTTCGGTCAGCTGCTTTCGGTCTATTGAGTTCGGTCTACTTGCCGTAAGCGGGCATAAATGTGTGGATTTGCAAGCAGACTAGAAAAAGTTAAAATTGTACAAAACGTTTCAAAATAAAGAGCAAGTTCACCTATGGGAGAGACGTTTTTCTCGGTTCCTTTGTATAACAAATCATAGCTTATCAAATAGTTGGCGTTTAATAAAAGTATTTTGGAAACTACCGATTACCGCATCACCGGGTGTAATGCAGCATACCTTATGTATGATACATTTAATTTAAATAATTATATCCAGATATCTAAACGGTATCAAGTGATATAAAAGTTGTATATTTTAACTGGTGAGGTTATGAGGGCAACCGGGGGGTTGTTTATAATTAGTGGGTAACAAAATAACTTGAATTCATAATCTACAAGGAATAGTCAAGTTAAGGGTTAAATTCCCATTAATTGTGAAAAATAATAATTGATGCTTTGATACGCAGTAGTAATATAGCGTTCTCTATGATAAAATTTGACTTCAAGTCACAAATATTATTCAAATATAAATAATTCAAGATTATTTGATTCCATTTAACGTGGTATATTACTACGAAACCAGTAAAACCAGTGAAAGTGAGTGTTGTAGTAGTAATAAAGTTTTCAAAGAGCTACAACGAACTTTGTTTTGGTATGGAACAACCAAAAAAGATGTTTGCTGACTAAAATGTATCCAGTTAGGAGCTGATGTAGAGAATTCAGGTACAAGATGAGCATTCAGAAGGTTAGTGTCCATTTTTTATAAAATCTTAAGAAATCATAAAGCAAGTTTGGTGCGGCAAATCGTTAGGATATCGTAATTATATTTGGAAATTAATTTAGAGGAATTATTTTTCTAAATTCAATAGTGATTCGAGTACTCGACGTTTTTCGACAATTATATTTTGAAATTTACACATCTTGGAATTAGTTTATTTTTAGAATTTTCATTTAATAAAGTTTGGATATATTTAATATCTGATTAATGTATATTTGACAATATGTATTTTATTTTGTAATAGATCAAACTTCAACGTGCTACTAACAAACTGAACGTTTGAATTTAATTTTGTGAGGTGCCTGAAACTTGTATTTGATTCATAAAATTAAATAGTTATTATATTTTAAACGTAATTCAGTATTTAACTTCTTAGAGAAAGTTGTTAGTTGAAAATTAACCCATTCAGCTGGGAATTATGAGTCCAATTGCTTATAAAACTGACTAGTCGAGGCTTAAAAAATAATAAACACGTCACAATTTTAAATGTCAAATTGATTTAGGAGTTACGTCAATTCCTATTTATTGCATTAAGAAGTAAGTTATGTGCATACGTGCACTGTACCTGATAGTATTTAACTTTTAATAATGAGTAAAAGGGTATATTGGTACACGGCGAGTAGACCGAACTCAATAGGCCGAAAGCAATTGACCGAACTCAATTGACCGAATAGCAATAGATCGAAACGTCACTAGACCGAAGCAGCAATAGACCGAAAATCACTCTGTCGAAAATATATTACGGTTACATTTATTAACATTAATAGCATCAACTTTTCTTCACACTTTATTCAAGCTTAGGACTGGCGTGTTTAGAAGTTTTTTTTGTTTTTTATTTTATTTTAACTTTATTCTAGTAAATCAAACAATACTTAACAAATATATCCTACCCAATTACATATCTACTAATATTAAAAATTAAAATTATGCGCAATCCCACGTAAATAATCGACGATGTTTTCTTGAATATCGAAGTTACTGACAAGGCGCTTTATTCTGTCAGCACAATCCCGATACCTTTTCTGGCTTCTGGGTGGTTCTTCGCCACTTACATATTGCTCTATTTTGAGTTCGTTAAGACTCTGCTCTAGCTGCAGTGCTTCTATAAATTTCCAAATATTTGGATGGTTTGAAGAAACTTGCTGGTCAAAGCCTCGATGCCATCCTTCCACAGAATTGTTGGTTTTAGGTAAATCTTCATTCACACCATCAAAACAATTCCACATAACATGAGGAAAACGCGGCGGGCGACGGTGACGTCGTTGAGGGCGTCCTATCCACGTATCCTCAAAGTAGTCTAGCACACCTTGAGCTTCTTGTGGAATAACATTTTCTTCGCACAACTGTTCAAAGATATCTACTACATTTGCTGCAGGCACGAATGCCAGAGCAGGCAACAATCGCATTGTTAGGGCAAATTCAGGTTCTGCTTCATATCGACGCTGAAGTCCTTCTGACTGGATGTGACGGAAACAACATTGAGAAAAATGGAAAAAGCATCCCCGTTGCCTGGTTTGCGGAAATGCTGCAGACACTGCATTCATCATCATCATCCCTAATTCAAAGTCCATAAGTATGCTTATTGGTGAAACTGTCGGTTCAATGTCTTTCAAACTTGTAAGCAATCGAGTGTAGGTTTCTTCGGTTTTATCTGGCAGTAGTGCATATACTAATGGTATAGCATTGTTATATTGCAACCCATGGATTGTATATAATTGGCAAAATAGATGTGGCACAGTTTTAAACGTGCCATCTACGTACCAATGTATGGACTGAGCTAATAGCCGCAAGTTCCTTCTTGTGGAAAAAATTAATATTCGATCGTCAGCGGGTCCAGAATCAAGTAATAGAAAATCTGCTCCATTTTTAGTAATTTTGTAATTATCTGGGATTACAAGTTCTCTTCGATGACCAGGTATAGCTGGAGCAGCATCATGCTTAGTTCGAATGTTTCGTATAGTTCTTTTCATGTTGTCCACTTTTGGCAGTTTTGCTGACGCTGCCTGTGATAATCCTAAAGATGCTTGCGATACTATGAAGTGTGGAGCGTCCTGGGTACGTCTTGCACCTTCTCTAACATTTTGCATTACTTGAGCTGCCTCTATTTCTGCAGCATCAGCTGCATGTTTATGTTGGCCATTTTTTTGTGTAATATCGTTGTCCACTGATACAACACGAACACTACACTTGAATTTTTTATGACGTTCACACCTCCAGTATATCTTCGTATCAATTTGTTTGTCTTTGATGTACAAATGACCATCTAATAACAATTTCCGATGGCCCTTTACACTCTCTATGTACTGCAACACCATTTTCAATATTAATTTTCTACAACACTCCTTAGCAAGCTGTAGACTTGGAATAAATCGAAAAATAAGAAAAATTGCATTTATACCATGGAAAATCCTTAGCGCACAATGCAATTAAGTAAGGTATGTGCCTTACAAGCTATTAGTGTGCTTAATATTCTTATCTATCTTTGTGAGGATTTTTTGACAATAGGATTTAACCAACTTTAACATTCCTATCTCATCGTTAACGATAGGGCCTTTGTTATATATCATTTATACCTTCAATTTAAAAACATCTCTAAGATTTTGTGATTACCATTTTTATGCAGATGACACACAACTATTAATCAAATTTAATCCCGATAAAGTAGATGATGTCAATGCTAAAGTTAATTTTGATCTTAAAAATCTTATAGAATATTCGGAAAAACATAATCTTCAAATTAATGCAAGTAAATGTTATGTGATGTTATTTGGGAGGGCAAAAACTAGAGATGCCAAAGTTAATAACATATCTATTAAAATAAGGGATATGTCATTGGAAATTAAAGATTCTTGTAAAAATCTAGGACTTATCATCGATAACAAATTAAGATTTAAGGAACATATTTCTAGCAAATTACAAAAATCATATTTAAATTTAAAAATTATCTTTCAGAACCGATTTTCCTTGAATAAAAAAATAAAATGATTGAAAAAAAAGGTACTCTTATTTTTTTAAATACACAAAAATGTTAATTGGAAGTATTTGTTTTATCATATCTCTTAATAGTTATTTAACAAACAAGTATGTTAATGAGAGCGATTAATAATCGAGACATTTTAATGCGCGACAATATTTTTCCGTTGATCGTATATTATTTGAAGAGAATCTAATTTTATTCCATGAAAAGAATTTGACACTTAAAGTTTTGACATTAATGGTACCGGGTGACCATAAATGGTTGTGATTTTTTTCTTAGGTTGGCACTGTTTATGTTCGTGACATTGTAAGTCATGTCAAATATGAGGTTAGCAGATTAGGTTTTGAGTCAGTTTGTGTCAAAACTGACGCAAAACCTAACCTGTTAACCTCGAATTTGACATAGACTTACAGTTCCACCAACATAAACAGATTTTTAAAATCGTTTATTAATAAAAAATATTCATTAGTAAGGGTCATTAATAGACGATTCTCTATACATTAATGGACCCATAAATAAACGATCAACGAAAAAAATTATAATTGATTTTAAATTATTTGGTCCATTTGTTATTAAATTATTTAAAAATTTGACACAAAAATGAAATTTGTTTGCACTGATTTTGAATCACGTAATATCCTGGTTGCTAAGTGAGGGAAACTCAGGTTTGACAATACACGTTTATCGTATCCGTTGATAAGTTAACTTTGAAGTATTTCATTTGGTAATACACAGCGTGGTAAGAAAAAAATAGGAGAAACCAGAAAAAAATGTTTTCGGAGCAAGTAACTGTGACTTTATGTTTGACACCTACTTTTAACCTCTTTAAATAACATTTTTGTCTATTTTGAAAAATAACGGTACTTTATTCTTGAACCATTTTCATTTCATTTTTGAACCTCCCCTGTATACGAATATATTTACATTTTGGCAAGTGCATTTTTAGTTTGAGAAGATGTAGAACTTGTATCAGGAATAAAACACTCTGATAAATGGATGATAAAAAAAATCCATGTGTTACAAATTTATGAGGGACAGTATATGTTATATTATACAGATTGGTGGTGGATAGTGTGAATATAGGCAGTCCATTGAGTTAGAATACAGTTTATGGGCTTTGTATGCGTTAGACAGAAGTAGACATATATGATTTAAAATCTAGTATCCTAGAATTCGGTGTTTTCTAAAAACAAAACCTTTTGATTCTGCGAATACTAGATGTTAATCGCATATAGGTCTGTTTATGCCTAACGCATACAAAGTCCATAAACTGTATTCACAAACATTTGATTACTTATGTTCACATTTTCCACCACCAATCTGTATATTATGATATATAACACTGGAATGGGAAAAACATCTCTTACTCATGATACCACATACAACTATGGATTTCATCTACAAAAATACAATTTTATGGTATAACTAGAATTTTAAAACTTTTTTTGAATAACTGACTACCCACTGCATTTGTATCGAAAAGGTGCCAGAAGAACGTCAAAT
The DNA here is from genome assembly GCA_940337035.1 of Agriotes lineatus. Classification (NCBI taxonomy): domain Eukaryota; kingdom Metazoa; phylum Arthropoda; class Insecta; order Coleoptera; family Elateridae; genus Agriotes; species Agriotes lineatus. Next base: position 38,452,183 of record OW679200.1, on the reverse strand, counting down.
TACTTTTATCTATTTTTATAAATAAGCCAGATATTGTCAAAAAACGAAAAATCGAAAAATTAAAGTTTTGTTTATAACTCGAAAACAAAAGACGGTAGCCCATTTTGGTTTAAACCATTAAGCTTTTCTGGAAAAAAGAGTTCGAGGATGGGAATCAATTTTTCCATATCTCCTATAGTTATCGAGATTCCCTATGAAAACATAGAAATTGCCTTAACCTGAAGACTGCGACAGAGACCAAGCTTATTCACGAAAATAGATTTGAGCTCCCTTAGCAAAAGAAAAGATAATTAGGTATTGTAGGTATCCGAATGTTAAGAATTTGCTAAGTCTTGTAATGTGTATTCTGAATTTCCACCCATTGAGTTTTCCGTCGAAATTTTAATGCCTCTAATGTTCTCTCGCGAAAGGCAAGTTGGGTTGAAATGACAGAATTGGTTAAATTGCTAGTTAGCTTTATACAGATTGGTGGCGGAAAATGTGAACAAAGGTAATCAAATGAGTTGGAATACAGCTTATGAGCTTTGTATGCATTAGACAGAAATAATTATATGCGATTAACATCTAGTATCCGCAGAATGGAGGTGTTTCGTTTTCAGAAAACACTAAATCCTAGGATACTAGATTTTAAATCATATGTCTATTTCCGTCTAACGCATACGAAGCCCATAAACTGTATTCCAAGGTTACAGGTTAAGGCAATTTCGATGTTTTCATAGGGAATCTCGATAACTATAGGAGATACGAAAAAATGGGGTGGCGGAAAAAAGTGCCTGGAAAACAGTGCCGATGGAAAAAAGTGCCGCGGAAAAAAGTTCCGCGGAAAAAAGTGCCGACGGAAAAAAATGCAGCGGAAAAAAGTGTCGACGGGAAAAAATAATAATAAAGTAATAACCGGACGAAGAAGGTTTACAAAATTTTAAAAAACTGGAAGTTACCCTTTTATTTTTAAAAATCTCTACATTGCGCAGTATTATGCAGTATTTGAACATGTATTGTGCTTATCTGTTCCCAAATCGACAGGAATGCAGATTTATAGATAATACGTAGAACTATTTCAATTTGAAGATTTTTATCTAAAGTGCATGTGGATTATGTCTACCAGCTTAAGTGCAATTACCGCCAACAAATCTTTTAAGGTAAGTAACAAAAGACGAAATATATTATAAAATAAAAAATTGTTATACAGTATGTCCACGGATTGGGTTACAATGGGGGAAAAAAGTTTATTTTTGACTTCTCAAAAAAAATCACTCTTTATAAAAAAACCCTGCTTGTTCTCAAACTATAAATGCACTTGTCAAAATTTAATTATCCCTTTCCGTACACGGGGGAAGTTCGAAAATATGAAAATGGCTCAAGAATAAAGTACCCTTATTTTCCAAAATATGCAATAATGTTATTTGGAAATATTTGTTATAACATTTCTATTAAAAATTATAATTGCTTTGAATTGCTATTGATGTTTGGATCGCGTATTATTAATTTTTTTAAGATACTCGTGTCTTTGTTGACAGAAATATGAGATTTTTAGCATCAATTACGGGCCACACAAATTTCAGGTTAAGTGACCGAAACTCAACTTTGACGATACACTCTTATGGTATCCGTCAATAAATTAACTTTGAAGTATCGCGTTTAGTAATTCGCAGGGTAGTAGAAGAATAAGGAAAACCAGTGGAAATTGTTTTTTAGAGCAGGTGGCTGTGACCTTATATGTGACACCTACTATTAATTCTAAGCAACATTTCAAATAACATTCTTTATCTAATAGACTTGTCTGTCTGGGACGCTGTTTGAGTAAATGTTTCTATTGATGCTATTGTTAATAAATAAATGTAATTTTTCAAGATATTTAATGTGCACATTTACCGAATGTGTACTTTAACCATAACATATTTTCGACCAAGTGATTTTCGGTCTATTGTTGTTTCGGTCTAGTGACGTTTCGGTCTATTGCTTTTCGGTCAATTGAGTTCGGTCAACTGCCTTTCGGTCTATTGAGTTCGGTCTATTTACCTAGAACCGGGTATATTACAATTTGGCACCACAAGTTGGGCTAGATATATTAAACGGGGAATCTTCCAACTTAAATTTGCGAGTAGTTCAGCAACAAAGTTTTTGGCGCGTTTTGATAATTTTGGTGTTAATTCACTCCTTTCTCTGGAGTAGTTTCGCCGACCCGTGAACTATATTGATTATGGTACTGTTTTGGGTATTGTCAGTTTGCTATCCGTTTTATATTGAAGCGTTGCAAGATTATCGATCATTTATTATAATGCTACTGCGTATTAGATCATTCAGCGGTGACGCAATCTACTTCTCGAAGTTCATCAACAATGACTGTTTTGTCGTATAGGACCCCTTATTTACTTCCTTTTACTATAAAGGAAGTATTGGATTCACCCCAAAAATTCGAAATTGAGTTTTCAACGGATCTTCACGTTTTAGAGTCCCCTGATCCCAAAAAACATATTTTTTTCATTGGTCTGTCTGTCTGTATTATGTACTATGTAGATGAGACAGCAAGCTTTTGAAGAAAATCGCATAACCGGAAATAGGTGTTTACTCATGTAATTTTTTATTTTTTTTCGATTTTTTCAAAAACGGCTCAAACGATTTTTTTAAAACTTCATATTTTTATTACATTTTTATTGTGTATTGATGTAAGGTAGGTGATTTTCCGGTTGAATACTTCTAAAATGGGTTTCTTTTGTTTTATTTTCTATTTTTTTTATTAACTCCTATTTTAAATAGAACACCCGGTATATTATTACATTTTTGAATTTAGCTTAAAATTCTAGAAAAAATTGTCTCTTAAACCAACTATCTATTTTGTACCGTTTTTGTAGGATTTGCAATTTTTGACAACTTTTGACAAATGGTTAGAAATTAAAAATCAAATGTTTGGCTAATTATAAGATCACTGTGAAAGGAAGTTGTGTGAGTGTATCACACCAGATTTTTTACATTTCCTTCTAAGAACCTTTTAAAATTTCATAGCGCCCATGTCTAATAACATAACCGAAGTATAGAGGTATTCATCTTTGTACTCTGTTGAGTAACTGATGTTGCTATATATTCGTTCTGTTAAGAACTTCTACATTAGTTACTTTCAGTACGCATGGCGTTCTAAATGTTCTACAATCAGAATGCAAAAGCTGAAATCGTCTTTTTTATATCTTTCTTTATTGATTAATAAACAAATATAAAATGTTGTCTCGAAATATATAGTGTGTGACTTTTATTTCAAAAATGCAACGCCTACCTTTTACAATTCCTTTTTTGTCTGACGACATTGGTAATCGTATACGCTCTTTAACTTTGTCTACAACTACTGGAAATAAAAGCGTTGTTAATGCTGGCTCACTTTCTAAGGCTTAAGTCCTATTAACTACAATTTAGTTGTCCTTTCTGGTTTTCTTTTTCCTGCAATATTGCTCTACAGTATCAACTATGGCTCAACTACTTTTTTGTGCTAAGGAATGTTTATTAGTTACTCATCCTTACACCAAACGTTGCAACACTGAGATATCTCATGTATATTTATCAGCTCTTGAGAATTCTCCTATGATACCAGTTTGGACTACTACGCGATGTAGTGCAATCACCTAGAGCAAAAACGGCGTGATAGCTCTATTTATTCTGTTTACGATAAACTGTTTCCTGTGAAAAGTTTCAGCCCTCAGCGAATGCCAGAAAAAATAACTGCTCCGAAATAGCACCTTTATAAAAAAAGATGCATTTCTTACCCAAACAAGCCGAAGAACAATTATATAAAGCAGCCGCCGATCAGCCTCAGCAGCCAAAAATTCCGCTAATAAGTTTACAAGTCTTAAATAACGACCAAGTGATAGTAACCGATACAAAATCATCAACCTCTAGTGAATTTACAACCCAACACAGACCGATGGCTTTAAAATCAATTTAACCAAAATCAAAGATTACTGAAAATTTTCTAAATGCTACACAGAACATAATTTACCGTTTCACACTTATCACAACCCGGAAGAAGAACCACTAATCCTTGTTGTACGAAACGTGCCAACAGTTCTTACTGCCAAGAAGTATTTAACAAACTCGCAAAAAACTACACCGTTCAAACAGTTGTGAGACTTCTTATCAAAGACAAGTTAGCAATTCCTTGATGCGTGCGTAATTAACAATAAAAGACTAAAAGAAATAAAATTTTTAAGTTGAGTAAACTATTATACTCGATAATTACCGTTGAAAGCAGACGCATACCGAAAACCATCCTCCAATGTACACGTTGCCAGCGGTACGGCCCCACTAAGAATTATTGTCTCTTCAAGCTAGATGTGTCAAATGCAGTGGCGGCCATCACTACTCTTAATGTTTCAAGCTACCCAATGTTAAACAAGCCTGTGTTAATTGCGGTGATTCTCATTCTGCAAATTATAAAGGTTTTTCTTACTAACAAACTATGACAAACAGCAACAATAATATTACCAGCAATACCCGTTTTTCGCTATCGCAGCACCAAAATAGAATGCCCATAGCTACTGCCGAACATCATAGAATACCGACTGGTTATAATTCTTATGCGTCATCATCTAGAAATAATGTAAATTATTCGAACGCCATCTGTGAGCCAAATTTCGTACATAATTCCCTCATCACCAATATTCTGAGTCAAACCCTGGAAATTATAAAGCCTCTTATAACAGAACTCGAATCCAACGCCATTGTCGATACTTCGATAATGGTGAATAATTCTCGGAAACCAATTCAAAATTAAATAGAGTTATTTAAATTTAATACTAACGGCATAAAAAGATAAAATTTATTTAAGTTATCCTTCGCCACACATCATATTGACGCAGCGTATGCGTTACCAAAACACATTTAATAAACAGTGAACCGCTGCGAAGTAGTGGATTTTTAATACACAGAAAAGAAAGGGGGACGTGGCAATTATTGTAAATAAAACTATACAACATCACGCAGTAACTCTTCCCAACTTTACATCATTAGAAACAGTGTCAACCAAGATTAAGGGGAAAGTGGTAGCCACTTAATAATTACCTCAGCGTACAATCCCCCTGATTATGGAAAACAAAAAGAATTCTGAGAAAACGTAAAGAAATTTTCTCATTTAAGCAGAACGGCGTTACCCATGAAAGCGATGAAAAGAAATGCAACTTATTTGTTCAACATTTAGAAACAAAACTTTTGAATCTCTTCCTTCTCAACCTTATCTTGATAGTAAACACAAAGGTCTAGAAAATGCCGCACGAAGAACTTCCTTAACAGTTCAGTAGACCTCAAAGCACCGTAATCGCTTTCTTCGATATTGTACAGATCTTCGATAAACTAACACACCTCAACCCACCAGCCTACCTTATTAGAATTATCTCGTCGTTTCCCACTTATCGAACATTTAAGGCAAGAATAAACTCGAACTATTTTAAAAAGTATTATAACAGGAGTCCATCAAGGTTCTCTGCTAGGGCCTACATTGTATAATACATATACCCACGATATACCACATTTTGGCAACATTGAACTCGCTATGTATGTTGATGACAGCTGTCTGCTAGGTTCATTTTGACGTAAGCCAATTTTTTGCCTTATTTACTAACGTTACTAACAATGAGGTTGGGTGCAGTCGTGCTCTTGGTTTGGTTTTCTCGAATTCTCTCCTTCACGAGCACTATGCCTAATAATATGCCTAATTCCTAATTCATGAATATTCTCTCACGCCACGCCTGTTTCACGCTTGCTTTAAGCATTCATGTTAACGCAAACTTACGCTCACGTTCACTCACATTTACGGCGTGACCCTCCATTTATGACGTGATCCGCAGATTTGATTTGAAAATTAAAATTCAGATAGAACGGAATGTTAAAACCAATGAAAGACCCGCCACAGAACTAAAGACTCTAAAATGGAATATGTTTGGACCTGAAATAATTTATATGATATGATGCAATCAAGTAGGCACAAAACGAAATAAATAAAAATTAACTGCAATAGCTTAAAGCTAGGGATAAATACTGATTTACTGCAAAAACGTTTCTTGCAACCGTCTTCAAAGACACTACTTTTAATACCCAAATCTGTCATTGCAATTGAGATTTCCCTTATAGACATCGAGAAGGTATATGTTGCCGGGAAACACTTTTAATTTGTAGCTTTAAAAGTACTTTTGCGTTCGAGGAACTAAAAGTAACTTCTACTTGGTAGCCTATAGATGCAGACATGCGATTGATTGTAGACACAATAATCACAACACAACACAGGTGCGAAGCTCTGTCGCTCCAGGCTGCCACACTGAAGTACAATGGGGAGCTCCAGTTCTAGGTCTTCCACATGGGTGGGTAGCGGAGGAGCGGGGCACCCTGCAGTCTTTTATTCGTTACTCCATATTTAACATAAAATTAACGTGAAACGTGAATCACGCCTTGCAAATTTTTATTCGAGTTCACTCACGTTCACGGCTCGATTTTCAAATATTACTAAAGTTCACGACGTGACGCAGTGTGACTCGACTGTTTTCACTTCACGCTTCCATTACTAGTTGTGACTATTTGAGACTATATTTATTTATCAAGCTTGAAAACCTCCCTCATATTCCATTTCCATGGATTTATTTGCAAAGTGATTCTCGTTATTACATTGTTTGGGGTAGTTAATTGAATCTGAGCGTAATATCCCGTACAGCCTTGGCTTATCAGACCTGTTCTGTTAGGTTGTGTCATATTGCCTACTATACTCTGCGAAGTTATGAGTTCTGTTGCCGTTAGTTTTAGTACGGTAGCTTAGTAACTTTCGTTTGCGATTAGGTGTTATAGGAACACTTTATGCTACTGTGGTAATAAAAGCTTATCCGTTTATTGTCTTCGAATTGAAACAGCTTGTCTTCCTATAGGCAGTAACGTAAGCAGCATCTTCTTTTGGGTAGGGGATTTATTCCTCGAATTTTGTCCAGCGGCGGCAATCTTAAGGCTAAAAAATGGGGGAGGGTCTGTGAAAGTTTCATGACAACTTAGGATAATTCTTTATTATAAGGAAGCTGAATTATTATTGGTAATGGTATATTTTAGTTTAAAAGCAATCTCCTTAACTTGTTCCCCGCCACGATTTGCAGGGTCACAGGTTTAAATACTTCTGCAAATAACAAAATACATTGCAGCAAATATTGCAATAAATTTCCACTCGTCGAATGTAAATGTACGAATTTACAATAATGTAACTCTAGTCTACTGTTACGATTTGCGTTCTTTAATTAAATGAACTATGTAGAAATATACTGTACTTTAGTTAGCTGTAAGCCATCTGTATAATAAATATTTTACGGTAGAATTCGTAGGCAAAATGTCATATTTAAATTACAACGAGCGGATGTTTAGAAACGTGCATTTCGCTTGGGAAGCTGGAGATATTCCAATCTCACGAATAGATTAGAGTACGTTTATGCAGGGTTTACTTCATAAACCAAAATATTGAGTGATGTATATGACCGGTACGTGATTAGAAGAAGCAACGGTTGCAACTCTATCATAAAAATTATTCGCAGCTGGGACCAAATGCTTTTAGTAGAATTGTAAATCTTTATAGCGACAATTTCCGAAGGGTCCGAGCAAACCACATTTCACCGTGGGAAAACCTCAAACTTTTAAAATTCATAGAACTATTATGAACTATCACGTCCGTATGTACGTGCTAAAATTCCAAAATTTAGACCAGCTCTGATAGGTTATTGGGAACTTTGTAAACGCCCACCGAGCTTTCTTGGTCAGAATGGACTTAGAATTAAGTTAGTTAATAAGAAGATGTAAATAAGTAAAGTTAAGAAACAACGCTATTAAACTTAAGTGTTCTGTAAACGGCAGAAAAATAAATGCAAGTGTTTGTACTTAAGTGTTCTTATAAATCTGTTTTTATGGTGAGTTATATAGAGAAGCACATGCTGGTAAGTTGTGCTTATACATTTTCATAACATTTTAGGTAGTTTTTCTAAGTCGGTACCTTCTTATTACGCTAGTTGAGACTAAAGATAGGTCTCCTTTGAATTATGCCATTTTTTGACAATGGTCTATTATTATATACTTTATCGGACTTTTAAAGATAGGTCGCTAAACCGTTTTGCACCTGAAGTAAGTTTCTTCGAATAGCCTTTGGGTCTATTTGATAGTGAAGGCTTCGTATTACAGGGCTTTTCGGATTTTGTTATGTTCGTATTGATGGATTTCTTTATTCCTTTGGATTATGGTTGTCTAGATTTGGATTTACGGATTCAGAATTTCTGCTTCATGGAGTATCGAGATTTGGGTATCTGGGTTTTTTAGTATGTTCTTCGTTGCGGTTTTGGCCTGTTTTTGTACTTCCTTTTTGTAAGACGGGATTTTTCAGAAAAGCCGCAACATTGGACTCTAACTAAATATTTTGCCGCATTTGAAATTGATTCGACTTGAATTAGTTTATGAGCTTAAGATACCTAAATTTATTCCTGATTTACCACTTATTGATGTAGTGATATTGATTTATATGTATATTTCCTAACCAATTTGCGCTTTGGTTATGTGCACTTTAAAGTTCCATTTGAAATTGAAATACATACATTATGCTGTAAACACACGTCGCGGGTTCAGTATTGAGTTTCCTTCAATTACTTACGTACTGCGTCTTTGGATAACATAATAATTTGTTTCGATACGAGGTACTGCCCTCTTATGTTATTTATATGCATTGATTAAAAATAAATATCACGTTAATTGACTCGCATTTCTTTATTTTATAACCGGTTTTAGCTTATTGAAGAGCATAATAAATTATAATTTTAAGACATCTCTCTTCAAAGGAAGTTGCGATTGACATATCACAGGAAAATCTTCCAACTTAGATTCGCGAGGTGTTGAACCATCGAGTTGGTGGCCCCCGTATCTATTAAATATATTAATGTTAAACTATTTTCTCTTCCTGAGTATCTCAGCTGGTCCATTGAACGCAAGTGGTTATGTTGAAGGGTTACAAGATTATCATTAGTTTATTCTAGTAACAAAGTGCCACACTTGCTACGCACCTACTCCATAATAATTGTAACCCGATTATTTCCCAGTCAAAGCTAAATTAGACAAATTTTTTACTGACGTCCGTTATTTATTTTATTTTCATAGATCTCATTTATCCAGTGATTACAAATGTTTGCAGTTCCAGATTGCATTGAAGATTCCCATCTTTTTGCTTTTGCCGCTCTACTGTACGTGTGCATGGTATATCTATAGAGTATGCATTCTATACACAAAAAAGTGTGAAAAATTACATTACACACTTGCATGATAGGTTACTATTTTAACATTAAAAAAGTGAAATATTTGAAATTTAGTAACAATCTTCTTCTTCCTCTTAATGTAGGCTGAGAGCGTGTTACTTCCTGGTTTTATAAACCATCTTAAGCTGCGGCCGGGGTAGGTGGCTAGCTTAACCCCTTGAATTAAGGATGAATGCCGTCATAGGGGTCACAATCACCAAAAGATGTTCTTATGATGGCCGGAGAGCGTTCGATATTGCCAATTTCCGAGTGTGGGGCTCGAACCCACAACCTGCCGACTGCTGCGCAAGCACTTTACCAGCCGACAACAGACTCTCTCTTAGTAACAATAAGATGGAAAAACATTTATTACAAATGCAATTTAACAAATGGGGAAATATGCAACCCATTATGTTATGAAGATGTTCTGACTCGTTTCCGCTTATTGTCAAAAATAGTATGTAACATCTCCTCATTAATATCATTACTGCAGTCTCTAATAGTTTCCATTAGTTCGTCTAAATGTTGAACTTTTCTTCGGAGAATTTGCTTCTTCAAGCGTCCTAAAATGAAAAACTGCAGCGCAGACAGATCTGGCGAGCGTGCTGGCCAAGACTGATTTGCACCTATACTTATCAGTCTATCGCCGAAGAACTGTTGGAAATATTGTATGGTTTCACGAGCGGTATGTGGAGTAGCGCCATTATATTGGTGAATGTCTAACGTTCGATTCTAGCTCAAGTTGTTTCGAAACTAATTAGTTGCAGTAGATTATGCGGCTTGGAAAATCTGCAGGAGAAAGATCTTGCACACATTGTATAAGATGCAGTTGCATGCGTTACCTCTTCTTCAGAATATTCTGACAAATACTGTATCAGACCTTCGATTACAGGACCATTTTCCTCAATAATTGTTTGGGCTTTGTTCCATTATTTCTCTCAAATCGTCAATCACTTCATCTGTTATTCTTGGTCGTCCTGTTAACTTGCTCGTTTCAGCAGTAACATTAAATCTTGCGACGATGCGACTGACGTGTACTTCAATCGTTGTCGAGAACATCATGCCCACGAAACCTTGGCTGGTACTCCTGTAATGGTATTTTTTTCTGCCCTATACTCTACTTTACTATAAATTTAGATTGCTCTTTGTTTGCTAGTTAGCCCAGTCGTAAAAGCATAAGACGCACTCTTACCTCGGTGCGGCTCAGGGTAACATTGACAAGATCGGCTGCTTCTTTGAAGTTAGAATGGTGGCTTCCTGTTACGAAGAATTTTTGTTACCTCGATGTTGTTTCCAATGTGGATATCTGCTCTCGGGGCTGTACTTCGGCTCAATAATAACCAGGCGTCGACTGCTCCACACAGAAATTCAAGATCGCACTTTATAATACTTTGCGTGGCATCCCTTTTGTTTGAACGAACACACCAGTCACCTATTAGCAAGCGACTGACTCCCCGCATTTCCGTTGGCGCACAACTTGCTTTAATTCTATTAATAGCCGCAACGATTGAATCAGCTGGTTTTGCAGCGTACAACCTGGCGTACGAAACACTCGTTGCATCTGGTAGATAATACGTTTTAAACTAAATATTACAATGTCAAGGATACAGTTTGGCTTAAATCTAGCAGGGTATTTATTAAATACCAAGGTTCTTTAGCTGCTGCGATCGAGAAGCTCCATAGTCATCTTGAAATATCGGGATATTACGGAATTAAAATAAGTTTATATTGTTCAGGAATATGAGTAAAAATATCTATTTCACAGCTTATTTTGATTTCTGCAACAAGTATAATTCGAATGATCGCCGACGCTACGAGGCATCCTTATTGAAGTAGGGAAGGTGAAGGACTCATCGTAAGCATTCATTGTGTGTGCGTTCAGTTCCCTGACAATGTGTGCGTGATTTTTAGTAGTCGTGAGATGGGAAGTAATGCCATAAACCAGTTTCAAACATAATATATGTATATCTTGACCTATATTTCTTCTTCTAAACATTTAAAAAAAAATAGAGTTGTGCTTGTTTATCCTCTAGAGAGGAACAAATATACGAACAAATATGTGCTCCTTAGGAATAACTCCAAACCCTATTTGAGTAACTAAAGTTCAAACTGTTTAGTAAAACATCCTGCCTATTTATGCTGTGTAGGGTTGGCGGATTTCACACCTTTTCCAATGTGGTGCCAGAATGAGCGTCTCCGTAATAACATTACGTCTTCGCCCGTTCTGCGTCTTACCCCTCTCCGAATTAAGCATGATAATGAATATATGATAAGGGTAGGCAGTATATTTACCGACCCAGTTCAAGTTGCTCTTTTGGGAGCAAAATTCAATTGCAACCCTTTGAAAGTGACAGCCCGAGACCTGACATCATATTACAGCGAGTTCCTCGACCTCCATCCCTCTCCTTCGAACGCAGAACGCGGCTTCGTTCGCGGGCACGCAACTCTGCTTTGTAATTCGAATCGCCCTCGCTGTGTTCTAATTAGCGAAAAGTTGCTAAGACGCCGTTGTTTGTACTGCTAACTCGCAGCACGCGCCCTTTTTCCTGCGAGGGAGCGAGAGGGCGGCGGAATAATTAAAACGCGGCCGACGGAGACGGCTGCGTGTTTTGTTGAACCAGGTAAGGTTGCACGCAGTCCGTGCGGGTCGTCTTAATATTTAGCCTCTTAGAAGGGCGGCAGCAGCACCCTCTTGGGGAAAGTTATACTAATTAATGAAGGGGGTTAAGGTTGCTAAATACTTCGAGAAATGTTTCGAAGAAGGATTATTGCCCCGTTTTTCTAATGATGATGCATCGCCCTGCAGATAAGCAAACCTCCGGCTGCCGCAACCCGACTGTAAACTTAGCTGTCATTATTAACGCTTCTCGACGTTTAAATTTGTCGGTTCGCGACGGCAATAAGGAGGCGCCCGCGTCAAAACTGAACATTCATAATCGCGTACGAAGTAGATTGAAAGTTTATTATTTTAAATTGTTACGTTGTCAAACCTCCAAGCATCTCATATTTTGCATTGAACAACTTATACCGACACCTACGTTTCTTACGGCTTAACAAAGCTTTTCGCCAATGTGGGTTGTGACTATGATTCTAAATGCTTTTTATCAGTGTGAAAACACTGCTTTTCTAAGGGTTCTGTATTGGTAAAGTAAATAACACAAGAATTCCCGAAGTTCTGTTCGATTTTTTGGTTAAAAACACATTGTCGTCATTGTCTATTCATCTTCAAAACGATAATAAATTAATCTGAAAATTTCTTGTTATGGTACAGTTTCAAATTCTACTTTAGTCTTGTATTTTAAAAAGATGACTAACTGACTTTGTTTTTTTAATTGATTTATTTGTTTCTGTCTGAGTTTTTTTTAAATTTATGTTGAACATTAGGCAAATGCCGTGGTGAAAAATAAGAACTTCACTGTAACTAATCGGGCGATTTTGGTGTAATTCCCAATTATACAATATCAACCCCACCACTAGAAACCATAATGGTTATATTATATGCAAGAAAAGACTGACCTGTCTTCACATCATACAGAACTACGTGCAGCATAGGCGATCAATCTTTAGTTTGAGGGTTTTATAGAAGGCAGAGCTCTGGTAAGAGTTTATTTCTTCTGAGGAGCTATTGTCTACTTATGGTTTTCGTTAATCTTTTTTATGGCAAAGCCTTGAAACCTCGAATTTTGAGGCCTGGCTATTGGGGATTGTTACAAAGAGTCTAAAAGGAATTTTGACGACAATTGGGTGGAATTAACCCCGTTCTTAACGTCCACGACTGTCTCACTAGAGGGATTTTGGTAAAGCATTACTTTTGGAGCTTATCGCAGCTAGGTTCGAGGTTGGTGGTTATTCTGCTCCCTGTGGAGGCCACGTGGATGTTCTTGGCTGTAGAACTGGCCGTATTCGACCTTAAGTTTTGAATGTAGATAATGTAGCAACAAACGAAAGGAGTTTCTTCCATTTGCAACAGCTAGGTTAGTTTTAAAAATTTTTAGCTGACTTTATAGTAACATTTACAAAAAGCTGTAGTTGTTTTTTCTTCTTCTTCTTCTCCATATCCACGTTTTCAATTTTAATTTTTGGTTTTGGCAGAATTTCTTTGAACTTACAATCTTGTATTTTCGTCTTGCTTCATATAATCATCGAGGCTCAAGATAATGAGCTCATTAGTTCTGTCTGTATTTGTAATTATATCGCGTCAAATGGTTATTTTGGTTAATTTCAGTAAGCTGCTTTAAATTTTCTTGGTTAGCGCTTATGTCTGCCTTCTTGCTTCCAATTGCTTCATTGACGCAATAAACGTTTTCTATTTTTTCTTCGAACTTTCTTATCGACGCCGATATACATAGTACACAAACAATAATTGACAATGAACAGAGCTATGCAACCAACATCATGACCCCATGCAAGATTTCAGTAATATCGGGCTACTTTTATGAGACCGTGTGTATTAGATGAAGTACTTTTCGGATAACACGATTATAGTAGCCTTCTAATAACATTGTGTCAAATGTGTAACATGTGTTGCATAACTCTGTTCATATCCAATGATCGCGTGTGTACATGATTAGCCAATAACAAAATCATTATAATGAGATCCCTAAGGTCTGTTAAAGATTGTAGAAAAATGTATGCAATACAAAATGGCGATTTCAAAGACGAACTAAAGATATTCAACAGAAATAACGAAATAGAAGAAACGAAAACGTCATGGAACGACCACGTTCAATAAAGGGAAAACAAAAGAACCACGGTCAGTCATATAGTTTCAACCAATAAGCAAAAGGGGCCAATCAAGATCATAGAAATGGTGTCTAGGCCTAGACCATAAAATGGCAAGAAGAATACGAAGAAGAAGCTAAACAGTTCTCTGTGCACAAAATTTCCACCACAAACCCTAGCTGTTCCTCTGTTAGTATCTGTTCTATTATGTCCATTTCAGACCGTTTTTCCTTTCCTAGCCACGAAGCTAATGCGATGAATGTATAGAAAGGCCGAAAGAATAAGCGCTTGGAACGTTTTTCTAAATATCTTTCTTTGACGGCCTTCGTTGCCAACCTACGGCTTTTGTCGGATCAACTGTTTTCCTGATATTAAGCTATTTGAATATCAAGCACGCGTCATTTGAAGTATCCTGGAATTTCAAGGTACTCCGATACAGAAGTGCTTTGTCGTTATCTGACCACTGTCAACCCAATTTCTCGCCCAGTGGCTACCGGCATTCATTCTTTGAATTCCGAACTTTTTCCATTTTCGTGGTCTTCAAGTATTTTCGTGTGTACTAAGGGTAATAATGTGAGAATTATCGCCCATTTGGCATACAATATGTATCTATGTGCAAAATATTTACAAGTAGGATAATAATAAACCGCTTTACGGCCCTAAGTTTTGAATGCGTTCCCGTCTGGGTGCGCTAACCACCATTTAGTGTTTGGTTTGCCGCCAATCCATCAGTGCTACTTTCTTTGACCTGTAAATTTTTAGTGACGTCACGTACGTAGAATACCTTAAACGTACTATGATAGGGTGTCCACATTACAGCTGTCTCAAGCCGATTATTAACTATAAAACTTGTGTTTAATATAGCAGTAGCAGATTTGCCTCCTCTTTGGGTTTTTGTAAAAAGTAGTGCTGTACGCGTTTGTAGAAATATAAGATAACCTGAAGGAAGGGTGGATTCACTCTACCTGCCGTTTACGCACCCGAAAACTTGTAGAGCTTCCCAGTACATCAGACGGTTGAAAACAATAATGTGGCGCCTAAACAATATTTTTTTATTCGTATCCTCCGATTTGACTTTTGCAAGAAAACATCTGCTAAGGATTCCGCTGCGTGCATATCTGTTACAGCCTTTAAAGTTCTCCTATAGAATCTTCTGGAAGATAGTACATTGTGTTCATTGTCTTCTTGTTGTTTCTTGTTCTTCTTCTATTAATGGTTCAATATTTTGACGATGTTGCTGCTTTTGGAGTTGCATATAACATAAACATAATCTATTGTCTGTTTAAGCCTTCTTGCTATGGTTGCGTATGCGTTTGCTTTGTTGAAGAAGAGCAGCGATCCATAACTCGACATGCAATTTTTAAACTGCATTTCGGAATCTGCACCCATCGTACGCTAGTTAAAGTAGTAAACAGAAAACTTCTAAAATTGCAACTCAAACGTTACCAACAGCTTCAAGTGCTCAGCAGCAATTTGTGTCATCCTTTGATAAGGAGCTAATTGCAGCAGTTTGGGTTAAATTTTAGCTTCTCCATTCGACGAGCAAACTGAAAAAGAAGCGGCGGCAACTGTCTCATTCGGGAAAACTGCGCGAACTTCTTTGTGCCGACAAAGCACTGCAGCTGCCCGTTCAATTAAAACGCTGTTTCCAGCCACTCTTCCAACTTACATGCATTTAATTACGCGACACCACCCACGCTTATTCCGCGTGTTATTGGCAGCAGTGGCTTCCGTCGCCTGGCTCAGGCTGCACGTGGTTAGAAGGAAAGCCGAATAATAAGGAGGGCGATCGATGTGTGTTCCCTGGCAACCCTCAAAGTCAGTTAATGAAACAAGATTTTTCACGACAAGCCTGTTAAGAGGGCAACCCGGGCATATTGTCACTTTTAATAGGAAACGCCGCAGCCAAGGCGCGATATTATGGAGTGGGCGGACTTTTTAAATCAATTCCTCTGGTAACCGAGCGAAGGGCCCGATCCCGAAATTATCATTTCCGCGCGCAGCTGCCTGCAGCGGAAATTCCTGGACGCTCCTGCAAACAACTCGCTGGCACACAATGCTAATCCTGCTCTCAGAGCAGTTAATACTGATTAAGATTCCTTGTGTGTGTCCGTGGCTAATTAACAGTACCTCCGGCACTCTCCCTCTTGCTCTCCCAGGCGATCGCTCTTTCCTAATTGCTCCTTCTTTCCGAGCCCGATCGTACATCTTACTCAAGATACCATGGGTCATTCCGTGATTTATGGCAGTGGAGAGCGATTTAATCATATTTTCCTCGCCGATCACATCGGGGTAGCTCTCGTCTCCCTTCACCCTTTTTCGCACCTCGTCCTGGCTTTTATATCGCCGCTTGCACGTGGGATGATGCAGGGTTCATTTGCATTGCGAAAAGCTCCTAAGATGGTAGTGATAATCCAGGCTGTGGGGATTCTGCCCTAGCACTAGGCCGGTTATCCGTAGCAGAAAATTATTGCTGGAGGGCAAACGTCTTAGCTAAGACGAAATATTGAAAGGCAATCCATCAAACAAGAGGGGTTAACTGAATATTAGAAAGGTTATGAACTCCAACTTGAACCTTGCTTTGTCTTGCAGTTAGAAGACTGGAAATTATGGGTCTTTCATTCTAATAACTTTAGCAGAGCTTGCAGTTGCATTACTTTATGAAGCAGCTGAGCTCAGATAAAGGTAAAGTTGTAATTATTACTTAGCATAGTTGCATGTTATATTTCATTCTTTAAAGTGCCATCTTAATTGGAATATTTTTCAGAGCACTTTACATATTCTTCTCAATGTCCTCGACGTCGCTCCATCGTTAATAATTTCCAGCTTTAAGTTCAGTATGATTGCTAACAGGGCCAGAATTTTGTTCAATTTCAACCTCTTCTTACACATACTGAAGCTTTATTAGGCTAATTCCTTTCACAACTCCTCCATCAAACCTTCTAATACACATCATTGCCTAGAATGGCAGGAGGCACGAATTCTTTGCAAACAATAAAAAACATGTGTAAAAACATTTATCCTTATAGAGATCGTTGAAACGTTTAAAACGGTATTTGGCCCAGCTACACCGAAGCTCAGTAACAGTAATTAATGATCTTTCAATATGCAGCCAGTCTATGTTTGCATATTGTAATATTTACTTGTAACTGAATTTAGTTAAGTTTCGAACAGCCGCCAGTGTGCGTGAGAAAAAAGGAGACAGGCATACTAAATGCAAAAAGCTCGTGCAGCAAGAGCGGCATTAGCTGTGCGAACGTTGTAAGGAACAGATTGTTTCTTCACGCCTCCAAGTTGGGTCAACGCAGTAAAAGTTGCACAAAGTGCTTGGCTGCGGCGTCAAGAGCTTGAGCTTTCTAAAAAACATCGACAGAATCCGCGAGTCCTCTAACTAGCTAGTTAACATACAGCTGCAAACATCCACGACTGCCAGTGCCATACATTACAGCTTATGGCTTCTAGTAAGAGTGGTCTTATTTTGGTACCGTAAAATAGCCGATCATCAAGTGCGAAGCTACGGATTGGCATTCTTAAATACAAACACAAGTTGGTGTTTCTTCGACCTGTTGGAATGTGATGGAACAAAGTTTTACATTATACCGTGTATTAAGACCGGGAAACGATATGTCGTCGCTTCGCCAATCTTCAGGTCGTCGCTAGAGTATCGCATTACATTGGGCGGATCGGTGGAATACCGCGCGAAATATTGGCTTCAGACAGTTTAATATTGGCGTATAAGGCAGTTATGCTGATTTGCTCTTACTATTGTTTAAGTTTAAATGTATACGTTAAGTATTCCAGTTAGATTGACTGGAAAAAGGGCGTAGAACTTATCGTAACGCTCGTGGTTGTTATATTATCAACACCGTTTAGTTCAGCAACGGCTATTTATTTTAGGTGTAGTGCTATATGATTTCCGATTTTATTTGTGTGTATTTAATGCCAATATATTTTTGTGCCATACTGATTGTGGGCAGATTGATTTTTAAGTAAGTAGAAGATTAGAGTACATTTTTTCAGTGTTTTGAGCTACATTGATTCAACTTTCGCAGCTTTGTTATATTGACCATCCGTAACATCGGCTGAGAAAAAAAGGTAAGAGCGCTTGTTATTAGCTGAGCTAGCGGGCATCGGAGGGGCAAATAATTATACAAATTA
Source organism: Agriotes lineatus (assembly GCA_940337035.1). Taxonomy (NCBI): domain Eukaryota; kingdom Metazoa; phylum Arthropoda; class Insecta; order Coleoptera; family Elateridae; genus Agriotes; species Agriotes lineatus. Next base: position 38,434,028 of record OW679200.1, on the reverse strand, counting down.
TACAAAACAACCAACTAACAAAAGCACCATTGCATGTTTAGTCTCAACATCGTATGAAAAAAATTATGAATATCGCCGGTAACAATTGAGTGCACAAAATTAGGATAGCCATCAAAAGTGTCAATGAAATCTTGATAACCATATTTTCCGTTGCTTTTGCTCAAACGGCAAGGTATTAGAGCAGAAGGATCACAAAACTTGCTCTTAACCCATATGGTGACTCGTTTATCTGCTGCAACAAGAGCTTTCACTCTTTTAAATGTTCTTCATTTGTAGTAGCTAAGGGTGTTCACTTCTTTGACCGCCACTAATATTTTCACTGCCTTCAACAAAGTGAAGATATCGCTCAAGAACACTTCATCTTCATCAAATTTTATTCCATACAGAGGTTTTAATTTTACCTAGGAACGAGTTTCAATTAAGTAAAGACAAGGTTACATTGCAAAAGAGGGCTTACTTATGTCAGCAAAAAAAACTTCAAGAAAATAGTGCGATGTGTCGATTAGAATTTCTTCTTCACCAAGAACATGTATATGAGATTCATTACGGTGATCACTAATTACAATATTTGCTTTTCATTCGATGGGATAAATTTTGTCTTAGGAGCAGTACGACTTCTAGTAACAGTCTATCAAGTGAAAACATTCGCTGTTAAGCCATAGTCTAGAAAGCGGGTGAATGACATTCTGGAATATCTGTGTGAGTAATCAACGTGCTACTTCTGGAAAAGAGCGAGATTCATGGATCTGTACATGATTGAAACTGCTGATGTGTTGGGTAAGTTAGTCGTTTATTAAATTCTTCCATAAATTCGTTCTGTTGCTTTAATCTTGTTCATAAATTTGTGATGTATGGAGTCAGTAAGTTTTGGCTAAGTTGTGCTGGTTAAATACTGATTCAAGCATCGCAGTAGATCCATTTCCATATAAGATAAAATGCCACTTCGTAGTCTATCATTGCTACCCACAGTTTGACGTTATGTACATTTGACTTTTCTATTAACATATGCATTGTCTACAGACGGTCCGTCACGCTATATCTCTGGCTGAATCCAGCTTGTTCTCTTGGCTGGTAAGTAGCTAGTTTATATCTCAATATTTGTGCTATGACTCTTGTAAACAAGTTGTACAACACTGATAATTTGCTTTTATATCCTCTCTACTGCGGCATTTAACCAGACATCAGGTATTCTGGATACCATTAGGCACCTATAGTTGATCTTTTGCTGTTATCTTAAAATAGATTTACCACCGTATTTTATCAAATCTGCTACTATTCTGTCCTCTTTTTACGCTCGTTCATTTAACATAATCTTTAATGTGCTTTTTATGTCAGAGGTTCCGATTTCAGAAATTTCCTCAGGCTCTACATTCTTTATTTTCTTCCAACATGTCCTGTCTTTTTCTGGTGGGGGCACTTTTTATATTTATAGATTGTTTCGTAGGACGTTGCAATAGTTCTTCGATTTCTGTGATTTATGTATTTTCAATATTTATTAATTTTGTTATTTGGTGTTTTTTCATTCATTTTCGCTCGTAGGTTTTTTAAACTTTTTTTGCTCTTTTAGAGTTTTTTCCTAAGTTTTCATACTTTATTTGGAAAGAACAGTATCAGGGGAGAAGTACTAGTAGCTACATCAATGAAACTAACCTATATCAAATGAATATTTGCTTTAAAAAGCCGCAGGAGAAAATGTGGACAATGCAAAGTGTTGACAGGAAAAGGAAAAACTATTAACTATTTCATATGCAATGAAAGATATAATCATGGATATGACAGAAGGAAGAAAGAAAACTTATACTAAATACAAGAGGTAAAATGCATTTGGAAGAAATAGTAAACCAAACAACAAAATAAAATAATATCGTAGAGGAACACATAAGGGATGGAAGATCAATTAGAAATAGAAGCCTTGCATACAGAAATAAAAAATGGCTTACTAAAGGTAACTGAATAAATAAAAAAATGATAATCAAGAGAAAAAACATAGATAGAACGTGGAAACACAAAAACCAGGAAGAACGAAGACAACTATTACAGTACGGAACATGCAGTAAAGTGGGACTAGCGTAAATAAATAGAACAAGTTAAAGAAGGTAAAACAAGATAATAAACATTTTTAAAACACGTATAGCACAAGTATATTGTGACTCAATTGGCTGCAGCAGGTGCTCGTGTACCAAACAGCTGCGGTTTTCTCAGACGATGGCATTTCCTTGATCAGCACATGGAATTCGCTGCTATGAGTGCGAGAGGGGAGTCATCCCCATTACGGTGGAACGAGCAGGCTATAGATGAGGATATTCATGAAATAACACAATTATCCGACGATAAATGGAAGGAAAAATCCCAAATCCAGTATCTCGACACTCGCCCTGTCCCAATGCTTAAAACAAACATAGCTTACATACCTATACTAATGCTTTACTCAAGTACTTAACTTTCTTTGGTCCAATATGTGAGTATAAACTAGGACTATGACGGGAAATTAATTTAACTACAATCCTCATCCTCGTATTTCTGCAAATATTCAGTCATCAGGACAAGCAACTTCCAAGCCAGAAAACATTTTCACAGTGTCACAAACAATATTTATTATTGTGTTTCTTCCCGGCTGTGTAGATTTAGTTTATGAGGAATATATTTAATATATTTTCTACCTCCTAACAGACTAATTGTGTTTCTACGCTCTAAAGTCGATGCATCACACTTATCTTCATATATGCATCACCAAATAGACAATAGTAGTGACAATTTAACTATTCTCTAGATTTACCTGTAGGGATATGAAATTTAATAATAATCTGTTTTGACTCTCCTTACGAATAAAGCAATTCATTGTAATAGTAGACAATAAACAAAAACCTACATTATTTTTTACATAGAAGTGATAGACAATGCTTAAAATGAAATAAAGTTGAGAATTCTTTTATCATCACCACTTTTCTCTTTCAGCGTCGAGATAAAAGATTTGGTTCACTTGATAAAGTTATAAATAATATTGTGGGTTATTGCTTTACTTTGTGTTTTAGGAAAATGTGTCAGAAAAATATGAAGTGTACAACGCCCACGACAAGCTGTTTTGTAAGCATTGCGCTAATATAATAGCACCGTATCTCATTTTAGGAGGTAGCCTTAGGTAGTGCACTACAAAAAAATATTAATAGCACATGTTAAAGTGTGCTTTTATCAACTCAAAGCAAAAGGTCAAGTTTTACTTTAACAACAAGGATAGTTAATGTAATTTAATTTTCTACCTTTTGTTTAAATTAAATATTACAGCTTCGTATTATCCTAGCAACCCAATCTAGCTACTGACATTTTGAAATGTGATTGATTGTCCTTATTTTCTTTTAAAATTGTTCTTGCTATAGAAAAAAATATTGTATTATACACGACGATAAAGTTATTTCTATCCACTCTTGAATCATGAACGTCTCGACTTCGTCTCGACGTTAAACGACTCACTCGTTTATAAAATTTAACTTTATCGACTTGTATAATAAATTACTATTATTAGATCTTTTCTTTGCACAGCACCAAATCGCCTAAGACAGGTTTATTAAATGTTCTCTCGCTATTCGTTATTCTACATTAAATAATATCACAAATCTTCAATTTTTAGTAGTTTAATTAATTAGCTTATTTTTATAGTAATACATATGATACCTTTATCTTACTATATAATGCAGAAAAGGATGAACTAATGGCTATTTTTCCACATGAAACAATAGGCCAATTATCGTCACAGTAATAATATCTATAAATTACGTAAATATATTTAGCAACGGCACGGCAACAAATTAGGATTTTTTACGCAATTACTGAAGTATTTGGCACGATTATAAGAAAGTTCCGAAATTTTATTAAACAGCCACTTAACATTTAATCCATCTCTGCTTCATGGATGGCGTAACATAGCAGAACAGCAAGATATGTCGAACTCAAAAGCGCTTAGAAATACATTTTCCGAAGAGGTAAATATTCAAGTAGATGAAAATATTTTCAAAAATGCTAAAGAATATATCTAGCTGGGATATGTGATAAAGCTAGACAAGGAAATCAGACGGCCGAAGCAAAAAGAAGAGTCCGTATGATCTTGTACGTTATAAGAAAATTTAAAGCAATAGTGACAAATCGCATCATTGCAATCAACCTAAAAATATAGGTTTATTAACTACCCCTAACTATGAAGTCCGTCAATAAATTCAAAATAACAGAGAATTATTCAGAGCATTGTGTTGGGTAGAAGCTTTAAAGATCGCATAATGAATGAAAAGGTAAGAAGAAGAACGAAGGTGCAAAGAGTGATAGCATTTATGGTACACTCACAATGGATGTGAGTAAGACATGTTGCTAGGCACATATTTCACCAAAAGTCTAAAATTTTTTATAGCTAACCATAGCGAAGGAGAAGGAGTACAGTATGTTGTAACTGATTGATCAGCATTAGTAAATTTTCAAAAATCTGCACTGATGAACGTAACCATCACTGACATCAGAATGTTAGATGAAATCACGTTAGGCCCTGATTGTTATGAAGCAGTATTAAATGCTCAGTGCTGTGTGCATTTCGCTTAAATAGATTTTCTGCTGGCGTTTATTATGTTAAAAAGAATATGGATGGATACATTACTTATGAACTTTATATTATACAAATTACATATAACAATCACTCTCATAAATACATTACTTATGAATATTAATTACACAATTATAACAATTACTTATATTAATATTATTAGGGATATTAACAGAAGTGGCAGTGTTGCAGTTAGTATTAGACCTATTAGTATTTGTACTAGTTTTCGAGATACTAATTTCGTTACGGCCCTTTTCAATCTGTGAAGCTATGTGAATTTTGTTTCTTAAAGAATTTTCAACGTATCCCTCTGCTACACTGGTTGATTTCCAGCCTCTGTGTCTCTTCAAATTGGTTATACTACCACCACCATCAACTAGTAAAGTGGCTGAGCTCCTTCGTAAACAGTGCCCGGTGTATTCTTTGGGATGCGGTAATTTAAGAAATTCAGCAATTTTGCAAGCGATATTTCCAAAAGTGTGAATACCAATAGGTTGTGTAGTACATCTTCCGTTTTTGTAATATACAAATAATCTACGATGAGGTGTGTTTGCTTGACGTAATGACAAATATTTTCTGTATAACGAAATATTATTTTCTCCAATGACGACAAAGGTTCTTTCCATATTCGTTTTAGAAGTAGGAATTTTAATCACTAACATGGTTGTCTTATCTTCTATATCATCTAAACTCATTTTACAAGGCTCTTCACGACGACAAGCGCCTGCCAAACCAATTATTAATGCAACCTAAACATACAAAAAAAAATAATCAAAAGGAAGAAGAGAAATTAGATTTAATTATATTACCTTTGTCATTAGGTAGATATTATCTCTAGCTTCTGATAAGAATTTATCTATTTCTTCTTTATTCAATACTCTTGATTTTTTTGGTTTATAGCCAACGGATTTTCTTTTAAGGAAAGCAATAACTTTGGGATAGCGGCTTATATCTATATTATTTTTAATGTTAATTGTGGACTTAAGCATCGAGTAATTGCTCCAGAGGCTTGACGGCTTTAAGGTTTTACATTTTCCCATTAAATATGCAAGAATGACTTCTTCATTTATAGTATGCACATTTTTATCATTGCTCCATTTTTGAAATAAATTGTAGACCAATTCATACCTCTCTCTTGACTTTAGCGGCAATAATTCATAAGTAGCCGCTTTAGCAGCTTCACTAATCTCATGTGGAATTCGTTCGGCCTCACTTTCACTACTGATTTCCATTTTTTGGAATGGAAAAGCGAAAACACACACGAATGTTATATGACAAGCGCTGTCATAATAAAAAAACAGGTTGATGTTATTGCCAAGGCCGTCTACATAGATTACATGGATACACAAAATCGTCCCGAAAGTAAAAAAATAGTTCCGAAAGTGAAAAAAATCGTCCCGAAAATATTACTTTCGGTACGATTTGTGTAAAGTGGGACTTTCAATTTAATAAATCACACCGAAAGTTTTATTTTCGGGACGGCTGCAGAAAAAAATATTGTACGTAACACGATCCGAAAGTAATTTTACGGGCCTCGCAGGATTCCAGGACTCGCCTACGGCTCGTCCTGGAAACTTCCTACTCATCCCGTAAAATATCACTTTCGTAACTTGTTACGTAAATTACTATTGTTTTTTAATCGGCAGTGAAGTGCCTCCAAATCGTCATTAAAAGACGAGAAATCCGCAGTAAAGTAATAAATTGTTTTACGAATTTTTGGAGGTGGCGGGGCGACAGATAAACGTCAACAAAACCTTCAAAAGTTCTTTAATATTCAAATGTTGTAATTTCACGATTTCTCGATTTTCTCATGTGGCTTATTTGTCTTGAGCCTAAGGGCCTGATAAAAAGTTAAACTTCTGTGCCTTGGTATACAAAATACTAATGGACAACATACTTACTGCAATCCAGAACTTCTTCTTCCTGGAGTACCATCTCCATCAATTGCAGTTGCTAACAGTTCTTCAACGTAATTCTTACTTTACTACCACAGGATTCTGACCGGACTCAATGCCTTTTCCGGTATACCTATATCCTTATTCCATGTGACCAATTTGTGTATGTTTTATTGATCAGTAAGGAGCGATGTAGTCTAAGCATCAGAATTAATTAAACCCACGAGGTTTACACTTTGAGTTTTGATTTACTATACTGCTTCGATAACTTTAAGCGTGTGAACAACCAAATTAATTTTTTTGACCACACTTGCAGCTTGCCTGGCTATCTATCATACTGTTCTAGTAGCTTCAAGCAGTGTAAACATTGGAATTAATTATTTCCACAATGTTTGCACGTTTGCTTGTGATTTACCATACTGCTCCGATAGCTTCAAGCAGTAAGAATAGAATTTTTTTTCTATTTTGCACCTTTACCATGCTTATTATGATACGTATTTGCGTATCGTAGTGAACTCCAGCACGATACGGAACCTTTGACATTGTAATATTGCCAACGACTGTCTGGCCCGTGTCAACTCATCTAACCGTCAATTTAAACAAAACGTCATTATTATTACATGCCGGATTGTGTGCCGTATTATATTCAAGTGACACTATGTAGATTGTACATATTACCAAATTCATTTATGTTTTTTACAGATATAGTGGGAATCAACGACCAACGAAGACAACATAACCTCAAAATGTCAGCTGATGCGGTGTGGTGTTGTGTGTATTATGATCAATAAATTATTATTGTAAATATGAAACGATTATTGAAAATAGATGTTTTATTAAACGAAAGGAATATATAGTGTCTAATAACTAAATCAACTAAACAAAGAACAAACAACTCATCAACCTAATTATGATTACGTCTATCATGTTAATTATGAATCGTATAGTTAGTGAATACTTTGATGGTGACATTTGCTATGTCGTTTGATTTGGTTGTTTTTAGTTGACACGAAGTTTTGTTCAACGTTTTGGTCACCAGTAGCTTCAATTCTGTTGGCCATAGTAACTGAAGATGACGATGATGACTTTGCAGCACTTAAACACGTTGGAGAAAATGATGTAGGTTAGTGAGTTCTCTCTGACGAAAACATTTGTGCTGCTTCCATTTTTTTTTTGATAGAATTGCCGATGTAGCCCTCTGCAACAGATGAAGATCTTCAACCTCTGTGGCTTATTATTGTAACTAAGTCACCGCCTGCATTTGCCAAGTGGGTGACACTGAACCGCCGAAAACAGTGGTTAGTATAAAGCTCAGGATTTGGAAATTTCAGATATTCAGCAATTTTTCTTGGATTTTTTTAATAGTATTTATCCCAAACGGACTATTAATTCAATGGCCACCGCGTAAAGTTAAGATTAAACGTTTATGTGTTAAGGTAATGGGTTTCAGATTAATGAATTTTTTATAATAGCAATCTGTAACTCTTCCGTAATTGCAAATAGTCTTGACATATTGTTTTGTTAAGGTATAGATACCAAAATTACATCAGCTCTGATTTCAATATCGTCTAGTGGCATATTAGTCAGCTCTTCTCTTCAACAAGCACCAGCATAACCTATAACTAAAACAACCTAAAATAGATAAATTACTTGTAATAATGTAATAACACTGGAATACTGCAATACGCACTTGTTGCTTTAAAAACCGCGTGCGATAAAATAGTGTATTATAAAGCTTGAATAATAAATAACTATTATCTACCATATTTGCACTTTGGCTTGTGATTTATCATACTGCTCTAATAGTTTTAGGCAGTAAGAAAGTGAAAGCATCAGAATTAGCTATCGCAACCATGTTTACAGCTTGCTTGTGATTTATCTTCTTCTTCTTGTACCCTTCAGCCTCTTTCCGACCACTTCCAAACGTACGCCTTGACCATTTTCGTCCACTCAGTTGTATTCTGGGCTGTCTTTGAGTTCCACCCTCTTCAACTTTCGTTTTGAGTCTGATGTCTGCGTTTCTGACTCGGTCACTTAAAGTGATACTGAGCATTAAATCAATGCTTGGTGATTTATCGTACTGCTCCAATAGCTTCATGCAGTGTGAACAACAAATTAATTATCTCGAACACGTTTCCACGTTGACACGTCGTTTACTATACTGCTCGAGCAGCTTCAAGCTTGAACATAAAAAGTCATAATCTTGACCACTTTTGCACATTGCCTTGCGATTTACCATGCTGTTCTAATAGCTGCAAGCAGTGAGTCCAATACCAGTAGTATTAATTATCGCGGTCACGTTTGCACTTTGGCTTGTGATTTGCCATATTGCGTCAATACCTTCAGGTAGTGTGAACATAGGCATTAATTATCTCGATCATATTTGCACCTTGCTTTGCGATATATGATACTGTGCTAACAGCTGCAAACAGTGTCGACGTCAGAATTAATTATCTCAAGCAAGTTTCCACGTTGGCTTGTGATTTACCATATTGCTTCAATAGCTTGAGGCAGTGTGAACATTAAAATTAACAATCTCGATCAAGTTTGCAGTTTACCTTGCGATTTACCATGCTGTTTTTGTAATTGTAAGCAGTGAGAACAACGGGATACGGAAAGTTTGTTCCCCACATTTCGTTCCCCACATTTCGTACCCCACATTTCGTTCTCGGGATGTTTCGTCTCCCCACATCTCGTACCCGGAAATTTCGTTCCGGAACGAGCTCAATTTGTTTCCTAGATTATCGGGTGTTGACAAATGAGTGCAGCGATCGGAATACAGTTATAAAAATAAAAGATATTTTAATTGATTTATTTATTATAATAAACCTATAAGAACAAAATAAATTGTATTTATTAAAAAAGATGGTTTAATCTAAGTATCTTTCTTATATCGTGTATACGGTCATAATTTCTCCTTCTGCTCAACTTTTCTTAGTAATATTTTGCAGTATTATGAACCATAAGGATAGTTTACCTGAAAAGAAAATAGTTTTTGCTTAACTGTCAAGGCCGACTTGTTTTTGAAAAACTGAAAATTTTCTTAAAATTCTCTTTTATTTAAAACTAAAAATAAAATTTAATTCCCTCTTGTAAACTCAATCCGGAGACATACTGTTCTTATAAGTTTATTATAATAAATAAATTAATTAAAATATCTTTCATTTTTTTAACTGCATTCCGATCGCTGCACTCGTTTTTCAACACCCGGTAATCTAGGAGACAAATTGAGCTCGCTCGGGAACGAAGTTTCCGGTTACGAGATGTGGGGAGACGAAATAACCCTGGAACGAAATGTGGGGAACGAACTTTCCGGAATCCGAGAACAACATTATTAACAATCTCAAACACGTTTGCACGTTGGCTTGCGATTTATTATAATGTTCTAATATTTACAAGCAGTGAGAATATCAAAATTACCTTTCTCGATCAAGTTTACACCTTGGTCTGTGATTTATCGTACCGCTCCAACAGCTCACATGCAGTGTGAACACCATTATGAATTACCGACCACGTTTCTACGTTTGCCATACTGCCATACTGCTCCAATAACTTCAAGTAGTGCGAACATCACAACTAATTATCTCGACCACGTTTGCATCACTACTTGTAGTTTACCATACTGCTCTTAGCGGTAGTTTAAAGAAAGCTTTCTTCTTGGTGGAAATGTATCAACATATCACCTCTTATCTTTTATTCCCTTAATTCGAACTGTTCGTTGACAACTTTGATGTTAAAGTATCGTATCACTATCACAACTTCGTTCTTTTTCACTGTCTTAGGTAACTCTTTCATATCCTTATAAAATTTGGCTATCTCAGTGTTCGGTTTACCAAGTGTTAGGAAATTAATCCGAAAGATGGTTTTGTCTCCCTTGAGTTGCAAAAATGCTGTTATGGCCGAGTATGTAACGTAATCTGATTTACTGATTTTCCGGTTAATTAATGAAGCTAAATTTTTAATCTTAAGGCATCGTACTTCACTTATATAAGTACGTGCAGGTTTATTTGCTCCATCTCATTAACTGTGTTATACAGTTGTCCAGTATTGTATCAGCTCTTACCGTTTTCACATTTTAAGTGCCAGTGCCAGTTCCGTAGTATCGAAGTTGTTTCTCTCCTTCAGTACTGCCATTGTGATCTTCACCCATAACCTACGACAAGGGGACTCTTCGCAGATAATATCATTTCTTATCAAAAAGTTTCTGAAATATGCAATAGGCAAAGTCGATTCATTTGCGTACTACTGTACTGGGGGAAGTTCCTACCCCCAGTCCTCCACAACATATAGTTTTAATGTAATAGAGCATCGCCTTATAATGAGCAAGATCTGAAAAATCGCGTGCACTAGTGCTTTCCTTGTGGGGGTAAGCACAAAGGATCGTGTTGCACAATAATAATAAATCACAGTTTCTATTCATTGCCATTTATAGTAAATCCTTTTTAATAGTAAATAGTTTTGGTAATTTAAAGATGAAGATGTAGTAAGATTGATTAAACCCAGTAGAAACTCACACTTATAACGGGTTGAAAAATACCAGAAGCGGCAAATAGGAGAAGACCGAAAAATGGAAGAAAAGCATTATAAATGATCTGGAGGAACTCGGAACTACAAACTTAAAGAAAATAGTGCAAGTAAAGCAGATGGAAACTCGTGGAGTAGGCAAAACTCCATTAAGGGTTATAAAACACAATGCACAGCCAAATGATAAAAATGAACAGTAATAACAGTAGTACCCCCGTAGAAAGTGTTACGACACCGCGCGGTACGAGAGTGCCACCAAACTTATTACGTCCGGGAAACGTCACCACTTACCCTAGGATTCACGAGAACAGACTAATAGCCACGGCTGAATACGCTCAGGGAGACGGGGGTGGTCCTACAAACGGGACGCCGTAGCGACAAGCGTGACGACATATACACGGTGTTAGACAATAATAGGGCGCCACTGGATTCGGAATTTTAGCCCACGTCTGACAGAGACCCGAAACCCAAACGGGGTAGGGTATGGGTGTAGCCTTGGGACTCCCCGGAACCGGCAGCTGGAGCGTTCGAACCTACCTTGACGCTCACAAATTCGTCCAGGATCCGGTTTACACCAATCATACATCAGTCGCTATTCGGGAGACGACACTACAGATTGATTAAATTGAAACTCAGCATGCAACACAAAGAAAATAGAGCAAAAGCGTTTCACAAATAGGTCTATTGTTCTTCAGACACATGCGGTACACAAACATTAGTTAGTTCGCATTGCGTAACGAAAAAGAGGGGGTGTTGAAAAACCATTAGTTAGTACACAATATGATTAAACAGACATTAGTTAGTACGCAAATATGATGCGCTTGCATATGGCACTGTACATTGAGAATCTACTCGCACTTCATAATGAAAAAGAGGTGTTGTAACAAACGTTAGTTAGTACACAAATATAATAGCAGACATTAGTCAGTAAGTAAATGTGAGGCGCACTGTACATTGAGAAGCTATTCACACTGCATAATGAAAAAGGGGTGTTGTAACACACGTTAGTTAGTACACAAATATGATAACAGACAGTAGTTAGTACTCAAATCTGATGCGCTTGCATGTGGCACTGTACAACGCACACTTTTGATTAGCGCGGAATGCTTACGTCTAGTACAATACCTTCACTTAACTTCACCCGTGGCGGTCGAAGGGGGTGCATCTTGGAGTTCGGCGGGTGTCCCAAGACTGAGAAACTGGACGACGGGCTCCAAAGAGCTCGAAGCGTAGGCGTTGATAATCCCACAGTTTCCTAACCAGAAGCCACGATGGAACCAGAATAATACATATACACATAGGTGGTTATATTAGCACGACGGTCCATTCGACAAAAAAGATAAGCGCCTGGCATGGCCTTGCGTTTTAAATTCATGCCAGGAAACACGCCTGACAGCAAGTTCACGGCTGCCGCGAAACGATAGCACAACTGCGTAACGCTATAATGCCAAGGCCTGCATAAAATTCAAGATGCTTAACTTAACAAGCGGAACAATATGAAAAACTCGTAGACAAGCGGGGTCGTAATTTAGAAAAATACTCTAATTAACCGTACGTTCGTACACTTGTGTGTCCTCACAAAAGTACAACATGAACACCTCACAGCGCAGAGAGAGTCACTTTGTCTGTTGGTGCAGGATTATGGAAGCCGATAGCAGGTGAAAAGCCATTACAAGTCATAAACCACAAAAAGAGAAAGAACCACTCTTGGTAATCATTAAATGTGAGGTATCGGCTTTTCCCAGTACTTTGTTGGTATGAGTAAATTGTCAGCGTTTAAAATTTTATATGAAGGTGCAGTACCTTTATTAGGGGTTAACAGCCTTTTTTAATTTCCTTCTCATGTTCATGGTAATTTCTGTGTCGAGAAAAAAATCTGGTGAAGCTTTTCAAATTGTATTTTTATTGTTTTAGTCTTTCATTTCGAGATTTGATTCTCTTATCGTCGTTTATTTTCCTGTTATCAGGTATTTTTGGACTCATTAATTAACTTCTTGTAGTTTCCTTGTTCTGCCAATTGGTGTCATGTCATCTTCATAAGCAATGCATTTATGTGCACTCTTGAAATTAGTGTCATTCGTATTTTTTAGGCTGCTTTGTACTAGATTTTGCAACACTAGACAAAAAAATCTGGTCGATCAGTAGATCTCCCTCTTGTAGGACATTGTCTATTTCAAAAGTTTGTTACAGAACCCCTGGAACTCTTACTTGATTTCTATGTCATGCCATGTTTTGACGTTTTTTGAGTAATAGTTCTTATATCTTTTCCGTACTATTAACTATTTCTCCCTTAGAGGGATCTGCAATGATTCTATGAGATATGGCACGGCAAGCCTAAAACTTGGCGCCCAGAATTATTAGTTTACTACTGCTTATAACGATTGGGAAAACTTTATATTGACATTCTGCTGTAAATCAGTTGTTGTACTAACGTAGTTAATATTGTGACATTTCTTTTATTGTTACACTTAATCGGTTCACTTTGTTTCTTCAGTTTTGCTTCTGTACTTCTAATGATGGCGATATAATTCTGCGCATGATCGATCCGACTACACTGTAGATATGATACTTAATTATTGTTTGTCCTTTTATATAATTGTTTGAATTCAATTTATATGTTTTTCTCAGGAAATGTATATAATCGCCCGTGTTTATAGAACATGTCACAGAGGAGGTGTAGTACTGGTCCAAAGTGTTCTACTTAACCTCAATTACTGCATTTAGAACTATAAAACAAAACACACCTTTGCTTAGACAACAAATTAAACGCTCGCTCACTTTGCGAGTGAAAGTCCAGACATTGACAGACTCGCGCAGCAATAGCTTCAGCCGTGCTCCTTATCATAGGAAAAATTCAACGTAGAATCCATAATTTCGATAAACGCGATTATCCGAAAGGAGTCCATTTCTGAGTCTCTAATTGAACGGCGCATCAGAGCAGCGTTAAAGCGAAATAAAAATAGGTTTCCGCGGATGCCTCGTCTGAAGGAGAGCACTTTTGCCGGGAGTTTGTTGGAATAAAAACTTCATGTTTATTTGAGGAGGTCTCGGTTGGTTGTTGGCTGGTCTCGTCTCACCGGAGTCTGATTACATATTCAGTTGGCTTTCTGGCTAATGTAAAAATGCTTTTGCTCGTCTCTAGCAATATTTAATGAAGCAAGAGGCTGCTTGATTTTTCAGACGGGCGTCTCAAAAGAACATTCATTATTGAATATTCTTTCCCAGTACTTTCAGTTTATGTTTTATGAATTTATTAAGGGCGGCAGCGACGGCGCAAATATTTCTTGGCGGTAAATTGTGCGTCTCTTTTTATAGCAGTTTGTAATTAGTGTAGGTTACGCTGACTACTGTAGCAACTTATTATAACGGGGCGATGTAAGCTGTTGTACTCTGTTCTGGGGCTATCTGAACAGTGAGATTATAATTGAATCAAAAAGATTTTTTTGTCAGGTCGTATTTTGTTTTTTATTAAAATTACATCTATGTAAAGTAAAAAAAAATCCCATGAAATAAAACGTTGAGTTTTAAAACGCCCTAAAAATAAGTCACATCAGCACATTGAAAATTAAAAAGAAGAAGTAATTAATTAAAAAGTATTTTTGCTGTAGCGATCTAGGTCTGAAAAGTCAATGTTCAGAAGAAGGCAGTGTTTTAAGAGCGTCAAATGTCACTTTTTTAGATTTTGTAAAGAAACGCCAAACCAGTCCCACGTTGTTGTTGTTGTTGGTTAGGAAATTGTGGAAGGTTATTATTGTGACTCCATTGTTCTTCAAAATATCTATTCTGTAACCTAGAGAATAGCTGTAAATGGAGAAACACGAATGTGTATTTTAAAACTGATTCTGTTTCAGACATATATGCAATTTTTCAGTGATATAATACGAAAATATTTGGCAATGTCAAAGCGGTATTTTCTATAAAGACGATAGTTCAATTGACGTGACACCGATAGTGAGAAGAAAAACAGCAAAATTTTCTAATAAATTTTGAATTACGTCAGAAATGTTGATGCATTCCGTGAACGGGAATTCCCCTGTAACAATGGTAGAAGCATTTGATAATAAGTCAAAACAAAGAAGAAACTGTAAAATTTTTAAAATTTATAAGAAGTAGTAGCAGAATAAATCTCCATATAATAGCACAGATTACACGTAAATATCGGATTGTGTTCTTCGTTAAAATCTTCCAATTACGACTAGATTTTATGTAACCTCTAACACATCAGAAGTTGATGACATCTCCACAAGTATTTTCTTTAAAAAATTGCAACGTATAATTATATTGCACCTTATGTACACATAATTAACCGACGGTATGTAGTGAAACATTATAAACACAGCAAACGCACCGACGATAATATAAACTAACAAAAATATTTGAAAAATAATTACAAGAGTCTAAAAATTAGATAAGGTAGCAGTAGAATTATTTTTAGAATCTCACATCATCGAGAAAACATACGAATATTTCCTTGGGGATAGTGTTTTTCGTTATTCTTTCAAACGTGACATGAGATTGCATTTTAAGTGTGCTTCGCAACCATTAAACGATATCCACTTGATATCCTGAAGTATCTTTTAGCAAACTATATGGAATAAATTTACTATACCGCATCGGAAGATTTTGTACTGATAACATATGGTGAAGAATCATAAAAGCAAAGATCTCACTAAACAACATGTAATCTGTAGAAATCAGATCTGTTGAGCAGTATCTGACGAACCTCGACAAAATCTGCAAAAGATCTTAAAGTTCATATAATATACTAGTCAAAGCATACTCCTTAGAACGCCATATCAGCGAGACGGTGTATCAACAGTTATCCGTAAAATATAATATAAGATAGCTACTTTTTTGGCGAGCTCTGTCTGAAACCTTTTGTTAAAAAGCCAAACGTTGCGTAAACAAAAAGAATAACAAAACCAAAGCCCCAAATATGGGAGTCAGTTTTTTGCAAGACAATACGGTACTTAAAATACAAAACAAAAACACATAGTTTAGTCCTGCATCAAGTTACACGAGCTAGTTGGTCAGTCGAGACAGTAGGGTTAGTTTGCTGAATCATACCTTTAGAAATTGAGTTGCGTTGGCGCCACGAATTCTGTACTTGGATTAACGTTTGCTTTCCTAAAATCCGAGATAAGGAGCAAGCGCTCGCCACAAGAGCTTACTTTTGATGATATTGGTACTCTATCTGCTAACTGCCGAACAGTTCTTACCAAACCTAAGAAAAATATCTTAAAACAAACGCGAAATGTGATAAAACAGTTATTGAATCAGTCAAATGTTAAATGAGACTACATATGTATAAACAATTTTAAAAAGGTACCCTTGAATTCAAGTTACTTTATTTATTATGTATTTAAAAATTTTATGGAGCCCCACTAATTAAATAAACTGTAGCTCTAAATACAATTACCTTAAGCAGTTATCAGAACTTGCTAGTTTAGTTTAGACATTTGGAAGATCGTCGTCATAAGCCCACAAAAAATAGGTGAAAACCGCACGGAGGCTTGAATAGTAACGTCTAACTGAAGATCGAAATCACCTGGAGGAGATGCAATCTCCCGCTCGCGCGCTGAGTGTAAGGAAAGAGAAAATTTTCCAACGAATTTGCAGTCGTTGGCTTACCAAGCAAGCATCTGCCTGCGATAAGCTAACTTTGCGCGCCTGATTCAGTGAGAACGAACGGAAAGGGGCGGCTTCGTCCAAAACTGCTTAAAATTAGTGGGCCACGACAAGTAGCGTTAGAAATTAAAATTAACTAAACATTAAAGTGGAGCCTTATCTGCAAAAGCCTTTTCTTGAATAAACTATGCAGAACAGATTTTTCATATTTTCCTCATCTGCAGATTTTGAACTGATAGCACAAGGTGAACAATCACAGGAACAAAAAACATACTTGAAAAACATGTAATTAATCGAAACTATCTGAGAAGCAGTGCCTCTATGAGAGAGATTGCAAAGAGCCCTGAGGTTTATGTAAAGGATATCTTTAGAACACCGTAGCATCAATAGATGTAGTAATGCTTCCGCATTGAAGTCTTTCAAACATAGCATCAGGTAGTACTTTTTTAAAGTGTTCCGCAACTACTGAAACGTATACATTTCATCTCTAAATCTTGTCATAGGCTAAGTGCATGGAGTAATTTTATCAAGGATACCTGATCTGCACGTCTTCAACTGATTACACATGGTGAATAATTATACAGACGAAGGACTCGCTGAAAATAATATAAGGGATAGAAATCACCTCACCAGCAGTATATAAGAGCAACATAAAATCTTAAAGTTTGCATAAGTTAGTAGTAGTGGAACATTTTCTTTAAATGTTATATCATCAATAAGATATAGCCACAACTCAGTAGGATTATATTTTTCGCTAAAATTTTCTAAACATAACATAAGATTATTTCCTTTATATCCATAATAATGCGTAACCACCTTGGTTTCTGTCAGTTTAATAATGACAAAAATCAAACGTCAAAATTAGCGGCGGTTAAAAATATGTCAAAATTTAATTGCTTCAGCTTTATGTATTTATTCAGAAAATAATCAAGCAGATCATCCCGCGTGCATGTAAACTAGCTTGAATAAATTTCTCAGTTTTTTCTGTCAGAATGTTTTGCTCTCAAGAAATATATCTCGTAAAATTTCCGCCCCAAATTTCTTGTTGAGCGGCAAATTTACTTGACAAATTTTTTAACAAAACATTCTGACAAAAAACGTCAAAATTTAATCGGCTATTTTAATGCACTCGGGATATTACTGTTGATAAATGCGTTTTAAATGTGCTTCGAAGCTATTCAAGTTCACTTACCTTACCTGCAGACATATTTTTCTTGAGCAAACTATCTATATAAAAGAAAATTTATGGTCTTCAGTGAGTTTTTGTCTATATGATGCTCCACCATCCGCTATCAGTTCAAAAACGATCTGCAGAGAAAATATAACACACCAAATGTAAAGTATGATCAATTTTCATCTAGTATGTCTATGGAATACTTCATAATTTACATACGGAACTACGTTTATACTTAAATGTCAAACTTGATATTTGATTTTTAAATGCGTTTTAGTTACATTCATAAATTAGGAAATACTCCATAGCCATATTAGATGAAAATTATTTTTGATCATTCTATATTATATCTTATAGCAGTCAGTGAGTTGTTTGTCGATATAATTCACCACAATGTGCTATCAGTTTAATATATGTATTATACCTTCGCTGCTGATCGATCTTCAACGACACTAGTTGAAATAATTAATTAGATTTCGCAATTCACATTTATTTCGTAAATATACAATACAATTTTCACCAACTGGTTAGGCAACCCTATTAACGTCATTCTTAATTTTGAACAAGGAACAGTTGTGTTTATCAGCTTGGCACATACACCTGCATTCTTATAGTTTTTCTTTCTTTTTCAAATTTTGGGACATTTGATAACCTGAGATTGTGGACTGCTTTTGGCAAATTTTCATTCTTTTTTATCCCCGATTCAGTCGTGTAAAGTTGGTGCCTTGGGTACCTTTTGCTGCGTAAAGCTTTGGATGTAGCTGTCTTCATTTTTGGAAGAATGTGTGAAACATGGTGACCCTCTGGAACGCCATCGGAGCTTTTGTGTGTTGCTGCCAGGCGTTCGCTACGCTTTTTAGCAGATTTGTTGGGCCTCCTCTCCGATCGGACAGTGTGTAAACCTGTTCGTCACCACTTCCTGGCTAGTTTCGGCTTCTTCCCTTCAGCGCGGTTGTATACCTAGAAATTTGTACTTTTAGCTTTTTATTGCACCCTGGAAATGTGTTATTACCTGGATTGGTTCTATTTGTATTGGGGCAATTGCTGCCTGCATCGCCTACCTGTGGCCTGTCCTCTGTCCCTTGGTTTCAAGGCAAGGCCGCCCTGATTTACTGGCTTGGCTGCTGGAAGCCGGCGACTTCTGCTCCCCGTGGGGTATGTATATGTGCTAAGGAATTAATCGCGTAGATAATTGAGAGGCCTTTCATTCAGTACATGTGCTAGAAAATTAGACGTATAGGTAGGATTAGGGCATTTCATTCAATTCGTCTTGGGCCTTATGTATTTTTAGTTGAAGTTTTGTAGTAGCTGCGTTAGCCACGCTAGTTATTTCTTAGCATGATATTTCAGAGGCCCTTCTTGTTATTAAAAGCTACGTTTAGATTTACTTACCCTTGGCCTGCAAAGCCTTCCGCTACGGCCACGTCAAACTTGTTGAATGTTGCTTTTGAATTGGTCCCCCTGTAACGTAATATAAAATTCAGATATGCTATTAAGCCTTCATATACTACAGCCTAGCTGTATTTAACAACGAGATCTGCTGCTATATATCTGTTTAGGCCAGTGCCCTCAAAATTCAGCTGCTGAGGTTAGTTTTGTAAACGTCATCGCGCAATGGAAAACGCTAGGTTAAATACGAGAATTAAAAAATAGTGTGTGTCTCGCAAACCGCTGGCGGCAATTTAACGCCCAGAATTTAGGTATCCGTAAATTTTTTTAGATAACTTTGTTAGGAGCATATTCAAGCCATAGTTTGAACAATCATAACAAGAACAATAAGTTTATCATAGATATCTTTTCGACCCTGTATGTGGTTGCCAATTGTTGTGCCCATTTTGTATTTTAATTGATTGTATTGGTGCAGCTAGTGAGATTAATTATATTTATGCAGTGTCCATTGCTTTTAATGTGTTTAGGTTAGGTGGGTTATTGATTTGTTTTCCATTTATTATTGCTTTTGTGTGTTCATTTGCCTGTACATTTGTGTACCTTAATGTTTGCACTATAGGACCAATTGTTAAATAAATAAATACTGTTACGAGTTATTGGTTTTGTCGTTATTTGGTTTTCTGGATTTATCTCATACCTTGGGGGGCCCGACCCAAGTATTAGTCGACGTCGAGGACCTGGCGCCCTCTCCCCTAGTTTTTTAGTTTAGCTGAAACCCCCACCCTTCCCGACGAGCCCAAATCAGGCCGATATTTACCAGCCGGAAAAATACTAAGTATAACTTTCGCAACCAAGTAAGGCCGACCCTTAATCCATCTTCACAAATCATATGGCAAACACCTCACTGACGATCATTAAACGGTAGAAATTATCGGGCAAGTAGTGTCTATAGGCAGCAATGAGAATAACGAAAATGCGAATGTTTATATAAAGTATTAATGGAATGTGTTCAAATCTTCAAAATGTAGCTAGAAAAACCTATACCTTAAGTGAGCTCGAAGAGCACTGAAGAGTCTCCAAAAGTTTAGTTGTAAGCAAACTACATGGACAATTTTTTTATGTCTTATCTACATATTGTGATAGCACATAGTGGAAAGTTGGATACAGAGAACAATGTGTACCCATCACATCTATGAATCTATTTGAATAATATACACGAAAGTAAGTGAAGAAATTTAGTTGGTTGCAAAATCCAGCAGACCGTGAACATTTTCTAAAAATAAAAGTAACCTTAAATCGTACTGCACTTCATTTCATATTAACCGCTTCTCCATCTGCTATATTTTTTGAAATGTCTGCTTATAACAAAGAAAATTTACCCTACATACTCACGTTTACTCTAAAAATGCAATAAAAAAATAATGTGTTGTACGTATCAGTTTATCTTCTTCGAATACCGATTCTATTTTATCTATATTTAATAATCTAAACAAACATGAGAGAATCATAGCTTATGCCGTTGGACACGTTGAGTGGTTGAGTCTGATTGTTCCCATCCTTGATGCTCGTTAACTTCTTTCTAATCTAATGAAAGTTAGAGTCACTTGGACCATCTACATAAATCTACCAAATCGGGTAATAAAACCTGACGAGCCTACTTAATCAGCAAGAAGCAGACTTGAGAACTAGTGAGCTACATTGGAAAGGTTTACAGTTTTTCCAATGAAAATATGTGCCTATAAGGTAGAAGACTACTCAAATAGAGCACACACGATGACAGTTCGTGAAATATGTTGATGGAAGGACGTCGCTGCCTGATCAAGTCTTCAAAACAAACCCAAACATTCTATTTTTACAATGTCACTGGAGCGACGTAAGAAAATCTGCATAAATCAAAAATCTCTTTGCTGAATGACAAAAAGTCGCGTTTTAAATGCACCATAAATCCCCCTTCTTGAGTATAAAGTTCCCAGCGGCCCACGCGATTTTTCCGCGAAAACCGGGTGAGCAGCGGCCGAGGGGCCGCGGGGCGACTGCACCAAATTGTATATCAAAACAGTATCACTCGCAAGCAAAAGAATTTATTACGTTTGAAAATCTATTACTTAATGGCGCGAACGCGAATACTTTGAGAGCACAGAACATGTGTTTCAGAAGGAATTATTTATGTGCCGAGGCGCGGGGCGAAAAATATTTACAGGCGGAAATATTTTGGGAAAATATATTCAATATTTTAAAGTTCAACAGCTATTCCGCGCCGCTCCATATTTCTTATCGGAAAAGCTATGCTTCTTCAGCGGCGCTTAGACGGTGCCGCGCGGCACCCGTCCGAGCTGCGCAGCTCACGCTCTAAGTGGCCATCAATAACCGTAAACAGAAAAGGTTCATGAAAAGGATAATTTCCGTTTACGTCCTAAATATGCATAACTTTTTCTGGAGCTCGGATTTCCGCGCACTAAAATCAGCGTATGCAGAGGGCGGCGGATTTATGGTACAATATCCAAACTGGGTGGCCGAGGACGGGGTCCTCAGGAGCAGATAGACATATCTTATGCGATGTAATATTCAGAAGCAGAGGTTGCACACCCGCCTGATATCTGTATATCTCGGGGGAAACACAAATATGCTATACTGCCAG
This sequence comes from Agriotes lineatus, assembly GCA_940337035.1. Lineage (NCBI taxonomy): Eukaryota > Metazoa > Arthropoda > Insecta > Coleoptera > Elateridae > Agriotes > Agriotes lineatus. Next base: position 38,412,198 of record OW679200.1, on the reverse strand, counting down.
CATAAATTGATTCTAGATACGCTCCTCGGCCTACGGATTTAACACGTTTTCAAAATATTGGGGTGCGGAGTTATTATTTTCTGGTTGTGGTGCAAACTTGCCGGGGGCCGCTTGATAAGCTCCTCGATTGCGAGCGGTAAAAAAGGTAAATTAGGGAAGTTTATTAACGCCGTTAAATAGGAAATCTTCACATCCTGCGAAATAATTTGGCGTGGAAGAGGAAACTGATCCGTAAGGAGTCGTTGTTCTGTTTAATCATTAGCAATTCAATTAACCTGATTCTCAGAATATCCAAATACATCATATGTGTGAGCAATGGGAGCTTCTTATAAGCAAGGCACGGATATATATGCACAAAATATAATCATAATAGACGTGTCGTTGTACTCAGAAACATAATAATTTTCTATGTGGTACTGATACACATCAACATTATTATTATTTTCATTGATTGTTTCTCTCTTATTATTATTACTATTATTATTGTGATATGCACTTATTCGCTATTTTAAGAGTATATAATTAAAAAATAAGACATATCCATAACTATTCGTGATCAAAAATTAAAATACAAATTGAAAAAATTAAAATACCGAACATGACTTAGTACGGACATCGGCTAACAATAGTTGGGATGTATACACCTAACTATGAAGAAAGAAGTGAAAGAAAAGGAGAAAGGAATAAACATGAAACCGTTTGATTAATACAGTTGAACAATACGTGCCCTGAACTATTAATGGTGGGTACCATGAACATAAGGTAGACAGCACCAAATGCCGATAAAAACGGATTTAGTAAACAAGTTAAGGAAGAATATAAAGAGAGATAGATATATAGAGAAAAAGTTCTTCAGTCCCAGGCGGCTACGGTATAGTTCCTAATCTACATTTATACGGTCAGCAATTTAAGTTTAAAACATTACGGAACTTCGCTAAATATATAAAATGCGGACTCAGCACACTATACGATCTGATTAGGGTATTAGTCCAGAGACGTATAAATGAAAATAAAATACTAGATGAATGCTTGGAGAGTTAGTTGCCATATAATGCAAGAAAAGGCTTGAAAATTATACAAACTGTACAGTCAGTAGACCATGCGGACGAACACTAACAACACTAATTAAAAGGATATCACCTCTACTTTTTCCTAAATTTCCAGAATTTCAAATATCGCAATGCTTATACTTGAGGGCCCACCAGCTAAGCTCGGTGAAGACGGTGTGCAGTGACTTGAGAGAGAGTGTCAACAAATATTGAGCGCCAACAAGTCTTTGCCTACAACAAGTATACTCACATAGGTCGAGAACTTATACACTCAGATAAATCGCATCAGACAGTAGTACAATATCTGAAATACTAAAGATAGCAGTAACAAAGTCAGAAAATTAATATTATAAGTAAGCTTTAAATTTATGTAGAAAGCGTTGCATAGAACAGCCAGTAAAGCAGGTTTTAAGAGCGTTACTTAAGCGAGAGGCGCACCCTCAAAGAGCATTTTATAATAGGAATTAATCACATAAAAATTAGCAATTAAAGGTTAAGCAGTTTTACTTTAATTCACTCTACGCTAACCCTTGAATGCTCGTAGGGAGAATATTATAAACTAATTTACAATTGGCTGAATCCTGAAGGAAACTCAGGTGCGTCGGGTTGTATAATACTACAAGAAAGTAAGAGTGCTACGCTAAGAAGGTATAATTGCACAGCTCTGATAGAACAAAATGAATTAAACACTCACTCTGTAATACAGACTTTTATGGCCAGGACAGCTAGCTTCAATCAATGGCGCAAAATCCACAGCAAAGCAATACCTCCACGTAGAATATTTCCAGAAACTAATGGGCTAAATCCGGGGTACGAAATATACATATAAGTTTCCAAGCTGTAGCCAGACACGGAAAAATGACTCTATTCGAGTTGCGACAAGTCGCTTGGTATCTCGAACAACGAAGCACAAGACTCCTGCACTACAAGATAAACTTTTTTAACACACAGCCAAAATGCACGAACGCTGTCAGAAAACCCAGCGAAGGTTTGCCGGTATAGCAGATAACCTATATCGGCATGATATGCGAGCGGCCAATTAATTAATAATACGGCTAAATTTATGCAACAAGGTAAATTCTAACGCTAAGTACGCTTTCGACACGTAACAAGATATTTTCATAGAGGCGAATTTTCTAGTAGGTAGATAATATCTTCTGTCCTATATAGTAGGTATTTTTCCATATAACTAAAGTGTAACGATAGCATTCCCATATTAGAGCTATTTAAAGTACTAAAAAATCAACTAGCGTAACAGTACGTTCAGAGTCATTATGGGCTTGCGTCAAGACTTTAATATGTCACCAACATGCTTCAATAGAAAAGCACGGCAACTGAGACGCAGATGCATATCTACAATATCTTGATGAAAACATGGCTGCAAAGCATGGCAGTAAAAAATACGAAAGAAGCTACACCTGTCGTAGGAAACTTCTGAAGAAGCTGACAGTATGATCAGCGAAAAGTCAAGCTCAAATGAACGACCACGGAATAGCCCAGAAGATCTTACCTAATGACTGATGTACTCAACTGAAAAACTGCTTTCTACAGAAACGGCTATCTGAAACGGACCTTGGCCCGCTATGTAGATCACAGCAACAAAAATTAATAAACTTTCGGTTTATAGGCAATTTGTAAGTCAATGAGCTATGTAATATTTAAGTATAGGTTTGTCTCTTCAACTATTTAAATGTAAATGAGTTAACTAACAATGTATCTATGCCTTGAACTAAAGTCAGTTCTCGGGTTGAAATGCGCGTTTTCTACAGGAATGAAATCTTCAGAAGATCAGGCCAAGGATATGAACCAAAAGAATAAAAAATGAAGAAGAAAATAGTAATGAAATAAAAAACCAATAACAGAAGAAATGCGGCAGAAACAATTGGTACGGTATCATCACTTTAATACCATAAAACAAACGTCTTGCAAATGCATTAATGAAGTGGCAATCCACTGAAGAAAATAAAATAGAATGTTTTAGGAAAATATGGAAAAAAGCATAGAAAAAATATAGACAAGGCAATGTCTAAACGAGATTTTTGCGAAAGCAATTGGATGCATATGAGTTCATGAAAGTTGAAAACGCGAAGGCGACTGCATTCGCTATAATACCGGCTATAGTTACAATGAAGCAACTAAAATCTGTAAATTGAGGTTAGGTTAGTTGAAGTGTATATGTTGGGTTAGTTACTACACTAGGCCGGATTAGATAAGAAGGTAATCATAAGCTAGATATTTTCTCATTAAAGATTCACTCTATTTACACCATGATAGATTGTCTTTAACTGTAAATATTTTCAGGTCGATAAATCGTTAACACTTTATGACTAAGTTTGGAATTCTATGTAGCATAAGAAAGCATCAAAAAGAAAAAAAATTCCTAATTGCACTCTTGCGTCTTCGCCACTGTCTACATTCTCTTCTGCGTTACTTAAATTGTTATATTTTCTACCATCTGCTGAAGAATTTTAGTTGGAAAGAATCAATTCCGGTGATTAAAGATCAAGATCATGCAAGCACTTTTTTCCAGATTTGCTTACCAGCAATTTGCAAACGTTTCTATGAGGTTTAGCCCCTGACGTAATAATTGATATTTGAACAAGGCGTCCCGCGCGCCTTAATATTTGCTTTTTATGTCCGGTTACCTAGCTCAGTGTACATATGAATGATTCATCTTAATACCCCAGTCGTGGTTGCAAAGTGTTGTTTCGCTTCAAACAATGCACAAGAAAAGCCAAAGTGTTTGCACAACTTATTTACTTCAATACACGTATAAAAACGTAAAATTAAATAATAAAAAGCTAGGATTAACTCCTAGTAAACGCTGCCTGCGAGATAGGTGGGGCTACTCGCATGTATATTCTACATATACAGGAACAACGTAAGATATCATAAAAAATAATGTTAAGCTTGCAGTTTTAGAAAAAGTGATAGAACAAAAAGATGCAAATGGTGAAATTGATTGCAAAAATAAATGTCTCATTATTGCTCCCTTCTACGCTTTTGAAATAACCTGTCTTTAAAGAACGCAATTGTCAAAAATGTGTAAAAGCGGTCATGGCAAAATCCAGTCCAATTAATATTGGCGTACATTTAAAACCGAGCGCGATTCGTACACATAAACACATAGTTTCTAGTTTGCAAACGCTTATCGAAATTGAAAGTAAAGCTTATCGCCCTGAATCATTTTACCTGGAAGTGAATTCGCAGACTTGCTAGATGCCCTTGAATCAAGAACATCTTAAATTGCGTTATCCAATCTTGAATGGCGTGATATTGTGAATCCCAGATGACTGGCAGGTCTTCAGGGGCTGCTGACTTAACGTCTCCCAAAATAAACGTCTTAAACGTACCTTTGAATATGCCGCAAAATTGTGTACACACCGGTACACCCGCACCGGTCCGTGCTACCCATTATAACGTATATTAGGCACAAATGTGGACCCTTATATACCAAATAACAAAGGTAAAGCAACATAAATGAGCAATGCCAAGACAGACATGATAAATTTCAAATGGCATTATGCTGACAATGAGGACAAAATTAAGGAAAGTGGCTGAAACAGCACACTCATTAAATGGATAACAATGGTATGGCGATATCAAAAGAGTAGCAGCGTTAAGATGGATAAGAACTGCATTGGCTGAAAAGAGCTGAGATATATAAAATGCTCTGAGCAATAAAGCTGATAAGAAGAAGAAAAGTCACTCCGGATTTCTCTGTGAAACAAATGGAATGATTGTAATATTGTTGGAGAGGAAAGGGGATGGTCGTGTTTGGATTTGGAGTTCCAAATAATTTTGAAATTTTTGCGAAATTTTAAGGAGAAATATAGTTGTAGAGATACCAAAATAAAAGAGAAAATTATTCAGCATCAGCCAGCATTTAACTAACCCCACTAGAGCAGCGACATTTTTTTCTATTTGTAAAAGATAAACCAACTAAGATATTAAAGTGCTTGCACAACATGTACTAACAGAAGCAATGGCGTGTAGCAGTTAGTCTGATTGTTCCAGTAAAGTATCTAGAAAAGGTCGCTAATTCTTTTACTGAAATTAGAAATTCTTATTAAAAGGGCATCTTTAATAAAGGCATCTAATATTATGCATTATATTATATCATTTTCAACATATTAATATCAGACATCTCTCATAATAAATTGGCGATAGATGAAAATAAGTCATCTATAAATACTCATAGCTAAATAAATAATGTTAATAATTTATTCGCAATTTACAAACATGCCTTTGACGCAGCATCTGCAACTAAACATCAAATAAAATTTGTGCAATGATAAATATTTATATTACCCTAGTACATGTAATACCGTGTATACTCAATAAAAAAATTATTGCCCATTATCATCAAGGCTGTTATCCAGGCGATCTCAAAATAGAGTTGAGATTGCAAAATGGAAATTATTAACTTACCCAAACTTCTACGCTGTAGTTTAAGTTTTGCTTCTAAAGTTGTAGTTAATTATCCTACGGTATTTCCTATTTTCTGTTGGTAGTATCCTTTGTCACTATTATCAATTAATCAACCAGAATAGTGAATATTTAAATATTTATGTTAAGAACTCCTTCTCACCATGGAGACCGGCTGCGATTGTAAGCTTTTGGTAATATAATTATTTTGCAAAAATATCGCTTCTTATTTAAAGATTTAGCAGTAATTTTCTTCATCAGAAGTGTGATATTCGATTGCTAAAAATAACATAAGAAATACAACAAAATAAAAGGATAGAGCTATTGAATATATCGACCATTACGTGGACATTACGGTGATCCTATGTAAGATATTAGTTTTTGAAATCGAGCATCAAGCTGTGCCAGTGTAAGCTCGTAGTATTCGAAATGATGCAATCACGCTAAATCTGTGTAAGTTCTCAGTATTTTGGCAATAGCACCATAACGCTGAGTCTGTGTAGGCCCTTAATATTTGGAATGGGACTATCAGGCTAAATTCGTGTTCGCTCTTAGCTAACTTAGAACTTCTGTACAAGCTTAATATTTGAAATGCGAGTATCAGGCGAAGTCTGTGCATGCTCTTCCTGTTTCAAATCGAACTATCACTTTGAGACTGTGTGTAATATTTTAAATGAAACTATCATTCTGAGCCTTTGTAAGCTTTCAACATTTGCAACGGAACTATAATAACGCTGAGCCTGTATATTCGCTTACTTTGCGTCACGGAGGCACCTCGCTGAAACTATATAAGCTTTTAATATTCGATACGAGACTATGTACTACGAGTTTATGTAGATTCTCAATTTTTGAAATAGGACTATCAGGCTGAGTCTCTGTAAGCTTTCAATCTTTTTAATGGACGTATAACGCTGAGTCTGTGTATTTGCTTACTTTGTGACACGAGACATCACGCTGAAACTGTGTAAGCCTTTAATATTTGAAATGAGACTATAACGCTGTTTCTGTAAGCTTCTAACGGAAACACCGCGCTGAAACTGTGTTAACTTTCAATTTTGGAAATGAGACTATCACGCTGAGTTTGTGTATGTTCTTAATTTTTGAAATGGGACTATCAGGCTGAGTCTCTGTATGCTTTCAATTTTTTCAATGGAAGTATAACGCTGAGTCTGTGTATTCGCTTACTTTGTGACACGGAAACACCACGCTGAAAATGTCTAAGCTTTTAATATTCGAAATGAGACTATCACGCTGCTTGTGTAAGCTTATAATTTTTGAAATGTTGCTATCAGGCTGAGTCTGAGTAAGCTTTCAATTTTTGCGATAAAACTATAACGCTGATTCTGAGTAGTCGTTTACTTTGTGACATGGAGACATCGCGCTAAAACTGTATAAGCTTTTAATATTTGAAATAAGACTATCATGCTGGTTGAGTCTTTGCAGTCGCTTAGTTTGTAAGGTGTAGGCACTAAGCTGAGTCTGTGTCTTTTAAGTGGGACTATCACGCTGAGTCTGTGTATTAGCTTATTTTGGGGCACGGAAACACCACGCTGAAACTGTGTAGGCCTTCAATATTCGAAATGAGACGATGAGTTTGTGTAGATTTCTTAAGTTTTAAATGGGACTATCAGGCTGAGTCCCCGTAAGCTTAGAATTTTTTCAATGGAAGTATAACGCTAGGTATTTGCTTACTTTGCGACACGGCGACACCACACTGAAACTGTGTAATAAGCTTTTAATATTGGAAATGAGAGTATCACGCTGTTTATGTAAGTTTCTAATTTTTGAAATGTTGCTATCAGCCTGATATGTAATTCCCAATTTTTGCAATGGAACTATAAAGCTGATTCTGTGTATTCGCTTACTTTGTGACATGGAGACATCACACTGAAACTGTACAAGCTTTTAATATTTGAAATAAGACTATCACGCTGAGTTTAATTTTTGAATTGGGACTATCAGGCAGAGTCTCCATAAGATAAATTAGTGTAAGGTCTTAATATTCGAAACGTGGCTATCAAGTTGAGTCTGCTTAAGTTCTCAATATTTGCAATGGGACTATAACGTTGAGCATTTGCGGTCGCTTAGTTTGTAAGGTGAATGCACTAAGCTGAGCCTGTGTAAGCTTCCAATACTTCAAGTAGGATTATCACGCTGAGTGTCTGTATTAGCTTACTTGTGACACGGAAACACCACGCTGAAACTGTGTATGATTTTAATATTCGAAATGAGACTATCACGCTGAGTTAATATAGGTTCTTAATTTTTGAAATGGGACTATCAGTCTAAGTCTCAGTAAGCTTTCAATGGAAGTATAACGCTGAGTTTGTGTAATATTTTAAATAAGACTATCATAATAATGGTGAGCCACTAACACCCCATGAAGAAGCTTGGTCTGTCATGCTGAGTTTAATTTTTGAATTGGAACTATTAGGCAGAATCTGCATAAGCGACTAGTTTTTGACGATAAACTAGTGTAGGCTCTTAATATTCGAAATGTGGCTATTACGTTGAGTCTACGTAAGTTCTCAATATTTGCAATAGGACTATAACGTTGAGTCTTTGCAGTCGCTTAGCTGGTAAGCTAAAGGCACTAAGCTGAGTCTGTGTAAGCTTCCAATATTTTAAGTATGACTATCACGTTGAGTCTGTCTAAGCCATTAATATTTGAAATGGGACCATCAGGCTAACTCTGCGTAATCGCTTAATTTTCGGTGTGAAGACATCACGTTGAATTTGTGTAAGCTCCTGATATTTGAAATGGGACTATCACGGTGAGTTTCTGTAGACTTTTAATATTTCCAATGGAACTATAACGCTAGGTCTTTGCAATGCTTAGTTTGTGAGGTGGAGGCACTACCTTGAGTCTGTGTAAGCTTTTAATATTTTAAGTGGGACTATCAAGCTGAATTTGTATAAGATATTAAATTTTGAAATTGGACTATCAGACCGAGTATATGTAAGCTCTTCGTATTTGAAATCACGCTGAGTTTGTATAAGCTTTTTGTATTTAAATGGGGCTGTCACATCTGAAATGAAAATATCTCACTGAATCTGGGTAAACTCTCAATATTTGCAACGCAACTATCACGGTAGGTTTATGTAGGTTCTTAATATTTGAAATAGGACTATCATGCTGAGTCTGTGTAAGCTGTTAACTTTTGAACTGGAAATATCGCAATTAAGCTGTGTAAGCTCCTAGTTTCTAAAGTTCTAAAGTTTCTTAATCATTGTAATAGAGCTATCACGCTGATTCTGTGTTAGCTTTTCGTGTTTGAAGCATAGCCATGACGCTCAGTCTGGGTAAGCGCTTAAGTTTTGAAATGAGGGCATCACGCTAAGTGTTCTCATTTTTTAAAACGGGACTATCACCCTAAGTCTTTATAGGCTCTTCACTTTTGAAGTGGAATTAGGCTCTTAGTTTTTGAAATAGAGTAATTAGGCTTAGTATTTGAAACGAAACTATCACGCTGAGTCTGTGTAAGGTCCTATATTATCTGAAATTGACTTATCGCGCTGTGTCTGTGTAGTGTGTACGTTCTTAGTATTTGAAATGGTGTCATCATGCTGGGTTTGTGTAAGCTTTTAGTATTTTAATTGGATACAACACGCTGAGTCTGTGTAAGCTCTTAATACTTGAAATCGAGTCACCATCCACTGTTCGTGTAAGCACTTGGTTTTAAAGTTCAACTTTGCATAAAAGATGCCTCATTGAACGATCTGATCTCTATAATGGGTGCTGAGGTCAAAAACATTTTTTTGTTCATTGGTCTGTCTGTGTGTCTGTGTTTGTCTGTCTGTCTCTGAACAGAATATCTCAAAAACGAAAAGAGGTATGGCTTTGATACTTCATATATAAGTTTTGTGAACTATCTAGATGCGACAGCAAGCTTTTGAAGAAAATCGCATAACCGGTCGTATGGTGTTTACTCTTGTGATTTTCTAGTTTTTTTCTATTTTTTCATCATTTAAATAGAACACCCGGTATATTAGTATATTTTTGAATTCAGTTAAAATGATAAGAAAATGTGTCCTTCAGCCAACGCTTTATTTTGTACGGTTTCTGTAAAATTTTTAATTTTTTAAAATTTTTGACAAATGCTTAAAAAGTAAAAATCTAATTTTTGGTTAATAATAAGATCACTGTAAAAAGAAGTTGTGTGCGTGTATCACACCAGATTTTTATATAATTAATACTCTTTACATATATTAAGTGTTGGAGAACTAAACGCGTAGCTCTTTATTAATTCGTTGCCTGTTGAAAGTCAAACGCCATGCAGGAAAGAATTAATTGAATTTACAGAAAATCAGTTGGGAAGAGCAACCTTTCTACATGGTGTTTGGAAGCGAAATACTTCACAGGTCACCAGCAGACGGCGCACTATTTATGGGGTACCATGATAAGACCAAGAGCAAAATGTCAGACTTGGTCGTGTGGACGTCAGCTGGAGTTTCTTACGGCACTGGACTTTTTGGAAAACGATTGTGACTGTGAGCTTGTGGTAAAAGGGCAGTAATTTCTTACGTTTGTTTTCAGAATAAAGCTATTACAGTTTTATGAGAACAACAAATATATATGTAGCTATAGGATTTAAATTTACCCCATTGGTATACTATGCGTAGAATGCATTTTCCATGAAAAGTGCTATACTTAACATCTTTCCAGAAACTATAGCTACGTATATAATATATACTACAAGTAGTAATTGTGGAATTATAATTATTATAATTAGTTTTTTATTTCTTATTAGTTCAGTTAAAAATTTGTATCTATGTATATGGGTGTAATATTGTCATAAACTGCATACTACTATACATAGTTCAACATATATGTATAATTGCTTTTTTACCCCAGAGAAATGTGTATATCTTGAATACAGTATTTCTTTTGGATTTCACAATTCAACTGGAATTAAAATTCTGTTTTCTAGAAAGATTTTTAAATGTAAATATTAGCAAACCGGATTAAAGCTAACGTAGAACCCTTTAAGTTACGCAGGTAATTTTTTTTAAATTAAAAATTCAGTTTGTTGAAACATTTTTTCTCGAGTTTTGCAAGACTTTGTATGTTGAACCTTCCCTTTGTTCTTATACCTTCGCAAAGTCTACAATTTTAAACTGTTTTTTGCGTGGGTTCAACAGCCTTCGCATCGACAGGAAGAAAATCAATTTCATAATTCCAGGAAGCGTTAGTCAATTTCCACGATTATCCTTAAGTAGCCTCGCGACGGAGCCAATCAGAGCGAACCCTTTCCACCGGACCATCGACTGGTCCTTAGGTTATCCTTGAATCCAACCACAAGACAGGAAAAAGCCCCAATAAAAATGAAATAATCGACCACATGCGTAAACCGCAAGGAGACACGGCGAATCAGGACAACGAATTATGACCGCAGCCCCGCCCATTTAACCGCAAACCAACCGCAAGACGAGGTGCGTCGAGACGCCGATTTACCGGCGTCTATAGGCGTCGAAGCGGAACTTCGATATGGCGATACGTTTCCGAGCCTGAAGAAGAAGAGCAGCCAAACCGCCCTTGTAAACCCTTTGAGGGTTTTTCACCGACCAATCACAGATTGGAAAAATCTGAAACCTGAGAAAAGCACCCGGTGGAAAAGGTGGAATTAAGCAAATACCGATTATTGTCATGACTAAAATAACACTTAGCCTTTAACTCTTTTTCAGGGCATTTTTCATGTGCACCACGCTCTCTGTTGCAGGAGGGCGAAACTTTCTTAGTTACTTATATATTTTCGCGACGAAGCACTTTCAAAGAACTTGCACTTTCTTCGGGGCGCAAAGAGCAGACATCCAGGTCATACGAACTGGTTCAATTTTTCTAATATAAATAAAGCTCCAACTCTGGCCTACGACTTTTTCTTTAGGTACGGAATAACCTTTCAATTAACCAATTACACGAATCCAAACTATTAAAAAACAAAAAATCAGAAATGGAAACGTCATGAATCAATAAAACCGACCCGGCCCGAGCGAGTGCGAGCCCTGCGAGGTGCCAAGAAAACGCGGCGACTTTTAGCCAGGAACTTTTCTAAGGGAGCACTCGAGGCGCCGCGGCGCTGTAAGAAAGGGTGGAAAATCGTTAAGTTCAAGGAGATCGCGGTAGAAAGCGCTGCTGCGCAAAAAACCGAAGGCGCTGATGATGGAAGGAATTTTGCGGTTACTTTGATTTGCTCAGCATTCATTGGGGATTGCACGTCGAAATTGCTGCCTGTCTTTGTTTGCTCGTGTGTGGAGAGCAGTCGAAGAGAGACGCAGGCATGCAACTTACTCCGGCGGGCTGATGTGTGAGACGATTGAAGTGTGCTCTGAGTCTTCGTTATTGCATTTGTTTAATTTGGGAGCCTAATTACTCATTTGTGAGAGAATGGGATCTTGGAAGATTCGATAAAGTGTTGCTAACAATGGAAATTGATGTCGGAAAAGGACGACTCGCTGGCAACTGCGGCTTCAATTTAAAACGTGCTATCTTGTCTCAATTGTGCTGCAAAATTGTCATATTATTAAGTACAGTCTCATTTGTTACAGGATTAAATGACGATATCTGTAATTTTTAGAGCTAGAGCCCAACATATATTTTCTTTCCAAATATTTTTTTAAATAGTTTAGCTCTTGTTGGGTTGGATGGAAGTGGCCAGGCTAATATAGAGTTTACCAACATTAACTATAGAAACAGTAGTAAAGTTTTTTCAAATATTTTTTCCTGAAGAGCCAAATAAAAAAGATGCGGCTCTGTAAAGTTGAATTAAAAAAAATATTTCTTTAACTGTGTCGGAGATTTATTTTAAATTTTTACAGGGAGAATTAGGGGTTAGCTTATTATTTGATAGTACAAGAAAGTTTTAATTTGATCATTGACGTAGTTAAGGGGGTTTATAAAATATGAAATCCACTCTTTTTGTAACACCCTGTGTCGTATTATGAAATAAAAATCAATTTTAATAAGTAAAAAAACTGTCTTGGCATATTTAGCTCAACATTGTCGTTTTCAGTTTTTTTAATAACATGACAACTTGTACAGTTAGTAATACCACACGTAAAATAATATTTCTGTCATAATGCGACGCAGGACCGTGACTTTTTAATTTGGCCCTTGAGGCAAAAAATGTATTTGAAAAATCTTCACTACTTAGCATGTAGTTAATGCTAGTAAAATACGTCCCCAGTCTTTACGACCACCCTGTATAATGCAGTTTGTGTGCATTAAACCAAATCAAAGTGCAACAGACATCATTTAAGTATTAATATGAGCAATTGAGTTTACTATTTCTAAGTAACACCAAAGTACCCGTAATTCCCAGAGGTTTACGTACGTTTCAAATACGTCGAAAAGACGTTTACATAGTTGAAAAGACGTTATTAGTTGAAAATGAAACGTTAAATATTAGTTCATTGCTAACGTCTTTTTCTCAATGTGAATTAGACGCTGATTTTCAGTAATTTTTCTTACTGTTTATGTAATTGTTTCGTTTATTAAACGTGTTGGTTAAGAAGTCTGTTGAGGTTGTTTACATAACGCCGATATGTCGTTGATATTAAGAGCTTTTTATACAAGCAGTTAATGTAAAACGTATAGTTGGCGTTCATAAAAACACGAACATTTTCCGGTTTCCACATTACGTAAAAATAATGTTAATAATGTTAATATAAAACACCTTTTTGCATTACGTTTTCATGACGTTGATTTTAAGTGTATTTTAGGACAGTGGTTAATGTTATAAACGTAAGGTGTACCCTTCTTCAGAGCGTGTGGTCAGCGCGCCTATCACGCGTAAGGTCATTGGTCACATGATAGTGCCGACCAATTGAAACGCGTTATGCTACCACCCCACAAATTAATGTTACAGTATGCTGAAAAGCCGTTGTATCCCTTTGGTGATCTGGATTCACTGTTTAGGTAGCCATTTGTGTGCTGAGCAAACCGGAAAAATTTTGGTTCAGAATGTTCTGTATTGATTATTCCAGTTTTGCACAAGGCTAACAGAATTTCGTTAGAAGAAAACATGGTAGGTAGTACGTCCCATGTTCAACTAAGCTTATTTTTTTCCCATTTAAGATACAAGGACTGTCGACTTTGGGTGGAACTGTATAGTGTTGAAGCAGTTAACGAATGAAAGCTTGGCACAATAAAGATTGTTCAGAATAAAAGCATCGTTCTTCTGTAGTCAATACTCGACCTAAATTAAATATCAATTTTGTATTCATTCAAACGTCGTTTCAACAAACAGGTTGAAGTTGTGGTTGAAAAGTAAAGTGCTCATAACTTTAACACTTGGCTAAACAATAACGTTAAGAAAACGTCGTTTTAACGTATAAAGCACGTAGATATTCTGTTGAAAAGGCAACGACGTTACAACGTTAACATATCAGTGAAAATTGTCCAAATAACATGGCCATCAAAAGAACTCGACTTGGCAACTAAACGTAGAAAACACATTAAATTGTCGGCAACAACGTTGAAAACGTATTTTCGATCGCGATTATAACGTCTAAACCTAACGGTTTGGTTTGATCATAACTTAAACGCTAAACGACTGTCATAATCTGACGTAGGATCAACAACTTAACTATTAAAAACTATTATTTTTCATGACACTTGGACGTTAATATAACACTTGGTCCAAAGTTATATTTCAAAATTACTTCAATGTATCTGTGCACACTGGACTGAGACTGAAACCTGAAATAAGTAACTATTACGAAACCGCAACTGAAACTGCGACTTTGATGTATAAATAGCTTCATTTGAAAAATCAACAGCTGCTGCCACGTAGTTTCTCTCACTAGTGGTTAATTTATATCTGTATATGACTTGTAAGTACCCCCTTCGGTATTGGAAACATCGTAATAACCTTTGGGATGACCTTGAGGTTTTTGGAACTTGAAGGTAGCCAACGATGGTAGCGGCAACGAATTTACGCAACCGAAATGTGACTTCACTGGTTTGGACAGCTTATTTCTCCTTAAAATTATGGAACTTGTAAGTAATATTTCTTAGTGTTAATAACGTTTCCGATACCTGTTTGTTTTTGTAACATTGTTATTATGTAACATGTGTTATTGTGTAACATGTTGTACTAGTTTTGGCAGTGCGGCTCTTCAAAATAATGGCGGTGGCTTACAAAGGCTTGGTTGGTTACAAAAAAGAAACAGTTACGGCCTTTAATAGAAAATTGAAGTCTTTAAAGACAAATAACTTTAAGAGTATACTGCAAAACCATTTTAGTACTGTAAATTTACCACTTTTATTAATACACATAAACAATGTATGTGACACTGCGTTAATATCTGAAGAGGTTAAAAATTAGAGAGGTTGAAGTTTCATCTTGAGTCATGAAGTGGTAACAGGAATTTTTAACAGGCAGTTTGTGGTAGGCACAACTTTTTCGGGACTTTAAAGTGACTTTACAACTTCCTCAGGGACTTTAGAGTAAATATAGCTTTAAAATTACAAATTTTCAGTTCCCGTCTCGCTATTACCAAGTAGGAATTACTTGCTAGTTATATTTATTTTGTAAAAATACTTTACAGTTATTTGTTCGACAATGCGCCATTATTATGAAAAAAAACATACGACGTCATCATTAAGAAAATGAACCTTCACATCACAGTTGCTTTAAAAAGCTATCATCGGTCCTGCAACAAATGTAATAAATTAATGCTTAATAATTAATTTAAGGTTTCGAGGAATAATAAAAAAGATCTGCATCTACAATCTCATATTCTGGCATGATACTTAATATTTCAATAAATATTTTAATAAAAATGCAATTTTAAATGGCGCACAGTCTAATTTGGATGTGTCACCATTATGTTTTACAGTAAACCTGCATTCGTTCTAATTTAGCCACCCAGATCTTTGGAAAATAGCACAAGTCTTGGAAAACGATCACGGAGGAAGGAAACATAACTATAACACAATTCGTTACAAGACAAAGCAAACAACACAGTCCTAAGGGAGTGGAGAAGTTTAGTTATATTCATGGGTAAGAAGCCTACAGATTGCCGCTACAGAACTATAAGGCCATTGGAACGTAAGCAGACAAGTTCCAGGAACGTCGCAGAAAGGTTGCGGTTACCAAACGTTATTTCTCAGTTTCGTCGGTTGCAAGTAATGGAAATACTCCTACTGCGTGCCGCGAGTAATGACAAAGCACTTTAAAGTTCTTACAATGGTCTCCGGTACCTTTAAGCGACTAATTGTGATAAGTAGTTGGGTTGGTTCAACGTAGTATTAGGCTCGTTTCTACAACATTCGATTTTCTTACATCATCACTGTGAAAGCAACCTTTGCTTTGTAACTAAAATAAAGTTCCAATAATATGGAAGCAAAATAAAGAGAATTGAGGATTTACGAAAATCGAAGGTGAGAATCAAAGAGAAAAACTTAAAAGATGCAGCTCGGGAAGGCCTAGCAGTAAAAGAAAAAAGAACAAACAAACTTCAAAATGGAACCCACGTAGACGAAAAATCATAAAGAAGGAAAAGAAACTAGATTATAAATGATTAAGTACAAAAAGAGGAAGATAATTAGAAGTCAAAGCACCTACAAATACTGAATAGATAACAGTTGAACTACGACAAGAAGTTGGGTAAATCAAAAAAAGTATATAGCTACCCGCCATATAAGAAATTGCATTAAATTAAATAAATAAGTCGGAATATAAAAAGAGGAAGATGAAGTTAGTCATTGGTAAGGCACATGATGCCAGAAGAGCGATAACATATGTGTAAAATAATAAGGCAGCAGGGCTACGAGGAATGGCACCAGTCAAGTATGGGCCAGAGAAGCTGTTTCATGCGAGTCAATAGAACCAAATATAAAGATGGCATACCAATTAAATAAACGTAAGTCTATGTACATCTGTTTACAAAAAAAGACTGACAATCGCTATATGAGGAATAATTACTATAATATCAACAATTGGAAGAGTGTACCGAAAAGAACTTACGACGAGAAGATTATGCATATACCATGTTTATGTTACACAATTGATGATAAAGAGAAAATATAAAAGATTAAATAATATGTTCATGCTTTTCATTGATATTAAAAAGACAGATGAATCAGTTCCAGAAGGAGAGGTATCAAAGACGCTGAAAGACATTATGGAAATTACCATGGAAGCCGATCAGCGCAGTAAAAACTTGATGGGGATGCAATAAAGTGTCACCAAAACGGGACGATGGACCTATAGCAGCTTTAGAACATAACTACTACATACTGTCACCAACTTTATTAGTAAGATATTCTTGGAAAGAAAATTAGAAAATTGGAGAAGAAAATGTGACAGAATTGAAGCACAATTGAAAATAAGCACTATGACATACTAAGTTTGGAGTTGACTAGGTAGTTACATAGTAAAATAAAGGTAATCTGTGTTCTATGGTTAGAAAGTTCAAAGAAAAACGCTAACATGTCCTAAAGAAGGCAGAGACAGAAATCTGACAATTGCATAATAAATTAAAAAAAACTTAAAGCCGTCAATGCAACAGAGATGGACTGCTGGCAGAGATACTGTATAGTCACACAAATAAACACATTGATCAATAAAGTCATCAGAGTAATGTAAAAAAGACTTTTCAGAACTAATGAAATCGAAATAATAAAAAACAAGCAAACGGCGCGCTACGCGCACGTGTGAAATAGGATACGCGATAAGCTCCGAGCCGAGCGCCAAGATAAGAAAAACAAAACCTAAACAAATATAAACATCTGTGAAGCCGGAACGTGCCACGGACTCACGGACTCACGAACTCACGGACACACGGACACACATTAAGGAAAATTATTTCATATAGATGTTAATGGAAAATATCTACAGACTAGAACAAGAAACGAAATAATTAGAGAAATGTGCTAGGTAGAGGACATGTTACGCTGGTGGAACGTACCGGCGACTAAAGTGTTTTGTCACTAGTCACGGTCACCTAATAGATGCATTCTCATGGCGTACAACCCCCCAAAATGCGAAATAACCTTTGGTGGCCGAAACGTTTAGGCAACGTTCCTGGAACTTGTTCGGCTACGCTTCAATGACGTTGTGGCTTGGTAGCCGCGACTTTCACGGAACTTTACTACGTAACTTTAAACTAGTGTTGCTTGCTTTGTCTTATAATGATTTTGTTATACTTATGTTTCATTCTTTCTTGATCCATTTCCCATGTTCAAAAACTAAATCGAATATTATAAAAATAATATTAGAGCTCTAATCTTGTGCTATTTTCCGATGGACTGAGTGGCAAAATTTAAACGAATACACGTTTACTGTCAAACATAATGGTGATACGCCCAAATCAGACTACGCGCCATTTAAAATTGCATTTTTAAATAAGATATTTACTCGAAAATAACATCATGCCAGAATGTAAGATTCTAGATGCCGAAAACTTTTTTGTTATTTGTTGGAATTTATTATATTTAGTACAGAAACAATGGTAAATAATTTTTTAAGGCTATTGTGACGTAAATATTCATGTTATTTTATACTAACTAATAAATATAAATTGAAAGTAATAATTGCTATTTGGCGATAATGTGAAGGAAACTGCAAATACGTTACTTTAAAGTTATATTTACTATATATGCAGGAAGTGGCTATTACGCCAGTTTGAAGCCCTAGCAGAGTTGTGTTTAATACAAACTGCCTTCACAGTTTCCGTTACTTCGTTATAGTTCGTCATGAAACTTTAATGTCTCCAATTTTTTACCTCACAACGTCTTTAGATTACCGCCAGGAGTCGCGAACATTATTTATGTGTTTTCTAGTGCTTTTAAAGTACTTTGCCTGTAATAGCTTCAATTTTTTATAAAAGGTCATGAAATTTCGGTAAATAGTTTCTTCCATCTGACCAACCTAGCGTAATCAGTAAGATTTTTTTCAAATCTGTATGTATTCTCCGGGATTCGAACCCGGGCCTGTTGCCTGAGGCTCAAGCACGTTGGTTGCTTGTTAAGTCAATTAAGGCAGCGTTGCCGACGCCGCTCCGTCATATATTATGTACTACCGATATGTGACAATTTCTAAACCAAGTATCGCATTACAACTGATAATTTCAGGTTTCACACTTTGTTGTATTATTCATTTATAATACCATTCATATGAAGGATCTTAAAAAACTTAGTCATGTTGAATTGTACATTTTGACTGTTGACTACCTGGACTTGCCAAAACAGTTGGACAATCTGAGTCTCAAGAGCTGTAAGATTAAACAAAACAAAAACAGGTCAAAGCCCTAATATACGAATAGGTAAGAAGAATAAGAAGAGAGAAAAGAATTTAACTACAAACAATTAATATGGCACTGTTACATCGTCCTGTATATGTTTTCACTGTCGTTCTAACATTTCTTGTAATATTCATATTTGCTTTTTGTAGTAATAAGATCCGGCCTACCTTTGTCGGAGTCTCTACTTGAGTTGATCAACACTGGTTATCTATAGTATGAGCAAAAAGAAAGTTCATCTGCAGAGAAAGAAGAAGAAGAGGATCACAACATCACTTTGTAACAAATGTTAAATGGCAGCTTCATATTGTCTGGTGTTGTAATACACATGGCTTCAAAATTCCAAAGGCAGCCTTGATAATTTTTGTTTGCCCATACGATAAATGTTGCAAATAGCTTATCAGATTCTGTTCTCCGATGCTTCATTTTTTTCTGACAAATGTACTGCGCGATGAAAAAATATTAGAGCACGCCTGGGTGTTGATTCAGCATAGTTATTGAGATGATTTCGGAGGCTTTCACGGCTATTGTTATTAAGTAACAAACGACTTCCGGAATTGGACCCCTTTCGTAAGGGGCTTCATCAGGAGGAAAAGCAAAAGAGCACGGTAACTCAACGTATAAACACGCCAGAGGCGAAACTCTTATAACGATCGGAAGGAGAAGGCGAGAATGTATAGGCAAGTGCCGTCGCGGTTCAGCGGTGGTGGGCGGGGCTTAGGAATTAGCACATTCCACATAGAAGGAAGAGAAAAGCCTTCGTCCCGATTAAGATTATTAGGGTATTTGTAAATCTCAAGGGCTTTGCACATCTTTCTGCTAAAAAGAAAAATGGGGATTTGTGTTAATGGAAGTTTCATCAAAAATAATCTTATGGCCGGTGTCGCGTTGGAGTTTGACGATATGTTACAGGCTAAGCGACAATTACGACAACGGGCCGGCTTGTAACGATATTTGTGAAAAGCCACGATAAAATTAGACAACTAACTCGTACAAAATCGGGAATGTAATTCACCTAAGACCGCTGTCCAGCCCATAACAAGAGTTGCCGACTAGGCTTCAGTTGAGCGAGGAGTGGTTCAACACGAGATAACACAAGGACAACGGCCTAATAAACGGTAAACAGATCTAACATGAAAACGCGCCACTACAATTCCATCACTATAAAAAATTGCACGGGTAAACTCACTGAGGAACTGTGGAAGCATATGCTTTTACCTTTCAACTTTAAGCTTGGCAGTATTTCGATCACCGAGCCGGTTCAGCACCATCGGACCTACCTTTCGCAAAACCACTTGATCAGCTGGCCAAACTAATCTTACAACTGTAAAATATAATACGCAAATCGCATGCACAATCACAAAGAAAACTACAGTTAAATTAACATGACATATATTGACAAAATATTTAAATATATAGAAAAAGGCACATGTAAATATGAAAGTGTTAGTATACGGCAGTTCGGTAAATTGCGCAACTTATTAAATCTATTGAAATAATTCGGTATACTTGACATTAACTCTGAACAACAATATAAAAATAAACCATAATCAAATAGCGGTAATAAAGGCGAAATTCAACTATAATAAGTAGCGGTTGTGACAAATGACAAGGGCTACTGCATAAAGTTAATCAACAACTATGTAAACTAACGTTAAATGAAATGTAATGACAGGTACACAACTATAATGGTCTGACAAATGAAAAAGGCACAGTTAAACCACAGAGACGTTACATCAACTGTCCTATGATTCGACGAAACATACTGTATAAGTTAAGTTGCACTCTAAACGTTAATAAATAATACAAACAAACGGTATCGTTTGTAAGAGCTTGGTTGTGCGGTAAATTGATGTCCCATGCTGCTGCAACCAGCGGCTGTATCCAGAGACTGCATAGACGACACCAAATAGGGGAAATGACTGCAACAACTCCATGTAAAGATGAGGCAGAACCGGGGGCCTGATCCACTCAATGAGCGAAATGTGAAACTTGCACAACACGGCAGAACAATAACGATTGCTTCGCGAACACATGATAATGCTAATGAGTTCTCACAAATATATAGGTAATACTTACTGCTAGCAAAGCGACGCACTTAACCTCAACAAGCACAAAGATACGGGATGGTGAAGCGCAAGGTTCTGTGGCGTAAAAAATTGATATTCCTGTCTGCTTTTGCGTGTTACAGGTTGTAAATTTCCTCGCCCCGACCCTATGGGGTGGACCTCCAAACTTTTTGTTGCTTAGTCATAGATCTCAGTCTCATTCCTGTGATTCTGCCTATTGATCTAAGGGTCGAGAGTTCGATCCCCGATCCCGGTAAGGTTTTCAATAAAAAAATGCGGATGAAAACCTCTATAGAATGCCATCATTCGGAAGTGATGTCAAGCCGTGGGTCCCATGTTACTACGATGTATAGCATGTAAAAGATCGCTTGCTAGGGTTGGAAGTCCTTAGTCTCGGCCAAATTCTAAGTAGGATTAAGATACCTGGTACTCTGCATGCCTAGACCTTATCCATGGGGTTGGCAAAAAGGGCCTATGAAGCCCTACTTGCCTGACATCACTCTCCCCACAACTTATACTTTTTTTTTAAAGGGGGGATGGTCCCACCTCATACCCCTGCCCTGACACGGACAGCCATCCATTACCAGAGAATAGTGACTTGAAGACTTGAGGGAACCTTGTTAACCCTATCGAATCTTTATTATTCTAACTTACAATGCCTCTATGCTTATAGTACAGGCACCAGGGAAATCTTTAATAGGGCTTTACGTGCAATTCTTGGTACCAGCATTTTGGGTTAATGGGTGGGTGGGGGGCTGTGCTCTGAGTCTAACTTTAAGTTTTCGAATCGATCGGAGAAATTGTTTTTCCGTAATATCGGAAGAAGTGTTGAAAACGGTTTTTTAGCAATTTCTCGTTTCCTGTTGCTCTGATGCTGAAATTGCATCAATACAAGTTTGTAGTTTATGAAATTCCTCACAACTTTTTAAAATACCTTTTTCTCGTGCGCTCAACAATTCAAAAGCTGTTACCCCATAAAGCCAAGAAATTAAGGGTTGAAATGGGTTTTACGTAAATATATCGCTTTCAGTTAATCCTACGATAAAAAATATTCTTATATTTTTTGTAGAACAACTAATTTGCATAAAATTTGTGTATGAGTATTTTTCCATTTGGGCAATTATTTACCGTTCTACAGCGCCGCAAATGTCGCAACTCACGTAAATCGTACATTTAATGTGCACTTTCGAACGGCCCTGTTCCTTTGAGGTACAGCGCGTCTTTTTATGTGGTTTCACCGATATGCCTACTCCACGAAGTGTATTTCTAACAGTCTCACACTTTCCATGGTCTTTTTGATGGACCGGGTTCTGCATCGTTGATCCCACTCATTGCAGAATCGTTGATTTTATTGCCCTTGTCAAGTTGTGTTTCCTTTGAAAAGAACTCAGAAAGAGAAAATATGTCGTCGTCGTAATTGATGTGATATTCGTCAACATCTGTAGTAAGCATTCTGGAGAATTCCTGCACGTTCTCACAGGATTCTCCGGCGGGAAGCAAATGGCGGTGCACTTTGCTTTCCGACAGCCACAGGCCTTTCCACATTTGGTCTTGCACCGGCATGAAATTAATTTTATTATTGCAAGAGGCGCGGGAGGCTTAGCGCTAGGCACCTGTAACCATTGTCGCCGACGACATCAACATATTGGTCCTTCTGACGGCACTAGGACGAAACTGTGCAAACGTTTTTCTTTGCAAGCCCGGAAAACCGAATACGAAGGAACAGCATTACTCTACATCATGCGTGAAACACGGCGATGCTGTATCAAAGCATATCTTGTTCTTGCATGCATTTTCTGGTTGTGACACAACATCAGCTGCTACAAAGTGAAATTTCTTAAAACCCTAGAAAAGACACCTACCCTGGAATCTGCAACGAATCACTTTGTACAGAAAGATGTAGACGCGGATATCATCGCATTAGCGGAAGAGCAATTTTTTATTGCGTTGTACGGTGGAGACATCCATAAAGACAAGTCAATCAACTTGCTGCGATACATACACTTCGCGAAATCCCTTGTAAAGTCAACGTTTAATCTGGCATCCCTGCCACCTACAAAAGACACGGCCAGGATGCATGCATTCCGGACATACCAACAAGTTCAATCCTGGCTTGGAAATGACACTCTACCCGCGGAAAGATGGGGCTGGAAGAAACGTGGCCGTACGTTTACACCGGTGCCTAGCACTGAGCCTCCCGCGCCTACTGCAATAATTAAATTAATTTCATGCGGGTGTAAGACCAAATGTGGAAAGGCTTGTGGCTGCCGCAAAGCGGGTTTAAAGTGCACCGCCATTTGCTTCATATGCACCGGGGAATCCTGTGAGAACGTGCAAGAAATCTCCAGAATGCTTGCTACAGATGAAGACGAATACCACACCAGCTACGACAATGACATATTTTCTCTTCCCGAGTTTGTTTCAAGGGAAACACAACTTAACAAGGGCGACAAAATCGACGATTCTGCAATGATTGGAATTGACGATGCAGAACCCGGCCCATCAAAAAGACCAAGGAAAGTGTAGAAATACACTTCGTGGATTAGGCCTATAGGGGAGACCACGTAAAAAAAACGCGCCACAAGCTGTACCTCAAAGGTGGTGTGGAAAACAGTTGCTGCGACACACTCGAAGGAACAGGGCCGTTCGAAAGTGCACACTAAATGTACGGTTTACGTGACTTGCGACATTTGCGGCGCTGTAGAACGATAAATAATTGTCCAAATGGAAAAATACTCATACACAAATTTTATGCAAATTAGTTGTTCTACAAAAAATATAAGAGAGTATTTTTTATCGTAGGATTAACTGAAAGCGATATATTTACGTAAAACCCATTTCAACCCTTAATTTCTTGGCTTTATGGGGTAACAACTTTTAAATTGTTGAGCGCAGGAGAAAAAGGCATTACCAAAAGTTGTGAGGAATTTCATAAACTACAAACTTGTACTGATGCAATTCCAGTGCCTGAGCAACAGGAAACGAGAAATTGCTGAAAAACCGTTTTCAACACTTCTTCCGATATTGCGGAAAAAAAATTTCTCCGATCGATCCGAAAACTTAAAATTAGACTCAGAGCACAGCCCCCCACCCACCCATTAACACAAAATGCTGGTACCAAGAATTGCATGTAAAAATTCCCTGGCGCCTGTACTATAAGGTTAGTATGTGGAGATCAATCCAAAATCGATTCCTAGCGTAGCTAGTGAAAGCTCGATGTCAGGGTACCTTTGACTTACCCCTGAATTCCAATATGGGAGAGTTCCTAACTGAAAATTGAATTGCCTCTAGTCTGCTCCTGCCTGTAATGAACTTAACCTATCTTAACCTAAGAGCCTACCTATTCTATAAGTAACTTAACCTAACCTAAGTAATTCCTATGCTACAATCTGAGAAACCTGAAACCTTGAAAAACCTGAAAAGCGTATACCGGGGTGCAATGGCATACTGTTCCCTCTGCTTGGGATATACTCGCTTTTTACAGAACTGCTTCTCGCTATCGTGCGTTAGGGCAGTTTTGTAATTTTTAACGCCACCTCGTGCGTTTCCTTCTCGGCCCCGTTCGGCATAGCAGGGTGCCGACCGGCCGGCCTATCGTCGCACGATCCCGCATAGATGCTTCCTGGTTTAGAGAGGAACGTCGTCTTCCTCACTTCTAGGGCTTCTGTGCCCACCACCCTTTACCGGCCCACCCAAGTTCGTGCTTATTACTATTGAGGTTATTGTTTTCCTGAGGGCCGAAACTTGGCCGCCAAGGAAACCGTCGGTTCCGCAGCTTTCGCTACTCTTGTGGGATTGGCCGTGCCGTGCGTCTCTCCTGTGGCCCTCCAGAGCCAGCGTTTCCGCGGTAGTCGCGAGCCACTGGGCGGCGCACGGCTCGTCCAACGAACCGATAGGGCGTCGGTCGACGAACTCCAGCCTCGAACACCTCAGGGTCCCAAGCCTCATTACAAACCTATTCTAGCTTATTGCCTATCTTAGACTAGCTTATTCTAGCTTATTTTACTTGCCTTTGGTCCATAAAGTACGCCTGGCTCACTGCTTAAACTAGCACTATTAGGAGTCTATTTCTCGATTAACTTAGCCAGTAAGTTGACGTCATTCCCTAGCATTAACACTACCTCCGCAGCTGTGTTAGGCCATTGGTTTATTTTGTCCTCCAGTTCTAATCTTTCTTCGTCGTATATAGCGCATTCCATCACCCTGTGTTTTGGGGAGTCTATCTCGTCGCATATGTCGCATTGCGCATCTTCGCTTTTTCCGATCCGGTAGAGGTGTACGGCTAGCTCCCCGTGTCCGCTCAGTAATCGGGTGGTTTTCGTCTCAAGGCCTATTTGACACTCCTCTGTCCATCTCGTGATGTCAGGTATTAGCTCGTATTGGTACCTCCCCTTTTCGGCTTGGTCCCATTCTAGTTGCCACTTTCTTCTTATTCTCGCCTCCACTTCTGATCTTAAGGCCGTCCAGTATCTGTAGTCTCTTGCTACTATCTGTTGCCCCAGTAAGTTTGCTTCGCCAGTTCTTTTGAGTTCTTTCATGGCTTTTAGATGTTCTATTGTCAGGTGTAACGGAGGAATCTTCGCTAACACACAGAGACTTTCGTTGGGCGTGGTGACGTATGCGCCCAATATCGCTCTTAGGCATACTGCTTGGGTGGACCTGAATATTCTTTTATTGCTCAATATTGCCACTCTGTGTCCCCATATCTCGATCCCGTAGGTGATAATGGGAATGATTGCGCGTTCGTATATCGTTCTGAGGGAGTTTTGCAGCCGGTCGATCCTCCCCCAGTTTCTGTAAGTGAATCTCCTCAGGGTGTGGAAGATGTTTCTCGCTTTGCTGTTTGCGTATTCTATATGTTCTTTGAAGTTGAGTTTCTCGTCCATATATATCCCTAGATATTTCATATGTCTTTCTCTGCGTATGGGGTGGTTGCCCAGACGTACGACAGGGTTTCTATTCATGTGTTTGGAGGAGTATATCACGTACTTGGTCTTTTCTCTTGATATACCTAGCTTGTTGCTTGCTGCCCACTCGGCAAGGATGTTTAAGCATTGCCTCGCCTTGTCCTCTAGTTCGGTCCTTGTAGTCGCATGTATCGAGATAGCCACGTCGTCCGCGTATGCTATCGCTGTCGTATTTTCAGGCCACTGTTCTCTTAGCAGGGAGTCCATTACGACGTTCCATAGGAATGGTCCTAACACAGATCCTTGCGGGCAACCCTTAGTGATGTCTTTGGCAGTTTCCGAGTATGTTGCCGTGTACCTTACCTTCCTGTCTCTTAGGTAGCTTTTTAACATTTTCATAATCGCGGCTGGGGTCTGTTTCCCCTCTAATTACACGATTAGACTTGGCCACCATAAGTTGTCGAATGCCCCTGAAATGTCCGCGTAAATCACCATACTGTGTTTTTCGGCCGCTTTTATGTGTTCGGTTAGCGCTGTTATGGCATCGATGGTTGACTTCCCCGGTCTGAAGCCGTATTGCCTGCTGTTAAAGAATTCCCTTTCTGGGCGCGCTTCGAGGATTTTCCGAATGACTATTCTCTCTAGGGCTTTCCCTAGTTCGCTAAGTAGCGTGATAGGTCTTAGCGATTTGGGGTCTTTGGGATCCTTGTCTGGTGATTTCCTAATCGTAATGAGGCTACCCGTTTTCCACCTGTTAGGGAAGTATCCTTGCTCTAGACAGGCCCTGAACAGTCTCAGTAGTTCGTTCTTAATCTCGGGGTAGCACATTCCAAAGATTTTGCCGTGAACTTGGTCCGCACCTGGCGCTTTGTAAGGCGTGATGCGCGTTATCGCGTCGAGATCTTCTTCGGAGATTTCGCATTCTTGCTGATCGTCTCCTAGGCAATTTTGCGCTCTCGCTCTCGTTTCTCTGTGTGCCGGCGTGTCGCTGTCTGGATCATCGTCCGGCATAAGCTTGTTTACTATCTCTTCAAGAGTGTCTTGCATGACCTCGGTGGTCGATCCGTCTGATTTTAGTACGCTGGATGTCGTTGTCATTAGTTTTATTTTATTTGCCGCTAATCTATAGATGGTGCCCCATGGGTTCTTTTGTAGGTCTTCCTCTACAAACGTTTTCCACGTGTTGATCTTTGCCTTCTCAATCTCTCGCTTGTACTCGGCAAGAGCCTGCAGGTAGGCTTCGTGGGCTTCCTCTGCGGGCTCGTTCCTTCGCCTTCGCGTTTGATATGTCTTTCTGCGTGTTTTGACACCTGTTTTGAGGGTTTGCAGGCGCGCTGACCACCATGGGGTTTCCCTATTCGTTACTTTAGATGTCTTGCATGACTTGCCGGTAATTATTAATATCTCCTTTGTGAGGGTTTCTACATATTCGTCTATTTGCTCTGTGTTGTTTATTTGTTTCAGCTCTAACTTTTCTGTTATCTTGGGTACGTATCTTTCAAGTGCTTCCGCGTCTAAATTCCGAATGTTGTACTTCATCTCGGGCATGATGTTTTCCGGTCTTAGGGTGATTTTTAGCTCGATGTATCTGTGATCACTTTGGATCTTCCCTGGTAGCACTTTCCAGTATGCAGTGTCTGTCATAATACCTCCACTTGCTACGGTTACGTCGATGTTCTCTTCTCCGTTGGCGGTGGAGAAGGTGTATGGCTCGTTTGCCTTATTTAGAATGTACAAGTTGTTTCTTGTGATCCAGTTCTCCAAGACTTCGCCCCTTTGGTCTGTTCGTTTGGACTGCCATGACTTCGATTTACTGTTGGCATCACCCATTATTAGTATGGGGACGTTTCTGTATGTGTCTATTATTTCTTGGAGGTTCCTGAGGTCTTGATGTATGTTCCCGTCCCAAGTGAAGTACACGCTTACCACTATGTACTGTTTCGAGTGGTATCTGATTTCGCACGCTGCAATCCATCTTGTCGTGAAGTTGTTCAGCGCTAGCACCTCGAATCCTTTGTCCAGTACCACAATTGAGGCTAAGGGCCTAACTTTGTTGGTATGAATTGTTCTGCACTGGT
Organism: Agriotes lineatus; assembly: GCA_940337035.1. Classification (NCBI taxonomy): domain Eukaryota; kingdom Metazoa; phylum Arthropoda; class Insecta; order Coleoptera; family Elateridae; genus Agriotes; species Agriotes lineatus. The sequence goes on along the minus strand of OW679200.1, from coordinate 38,384,422 downwards.
TAATTCCCGGTATTCTGTAGCTGTTATCTTTATTTACCGAATACGGTTCCTGCAGGCACAGGATTGATACCGCGTTTTCCTCAGCGAGTGGTCGAATTTCCGATGTCGAGGTTCTGCAGTTACCCAGATTTGCCTGCGCTATTTTTATGTATGGTTTATAAACCATAATTCGTGTTCGATATTTGCTCCCTAGTCCTCCGTAGGTGCATTGGACACTTGTCTGATCTGGCGTCGTGACCAGACTCTCTGATTCCTGCGTGTATGCAGTTTACGCATCTTAAGACATTCGATTCACACTTTCTCGTCTCGTGAGGCCCCGCGCACTTGGCGCATGTGTCTACTCCCCTGCAATCCTTGTGCATATGCCCAAACTTCAGGCACTTGAAACACTTCAGAACCCTTACGTGGTCTTTTATTACGCACGATGACCATCCTATATATACTCGCTCTCTGGCTAACATGATTTGCCTGACCGCTGGCGTAATCTCTACCACCCAGTGCACAAAGTGCTTCTCTCTGGGCCCAAACTTATATTTGGCACGGATGCCCTCTTTCACTTCTTCCGGGAGTGCGCTCTTGAGTGCCTCGTTGAGTTCTGCTTCTCCAACATCGCTTGGCACCCCGTAAATTGCCATGCGCGGCTTTAATTGTCCCTGTACTTCTGCCATTAGTCCTATTTTCCTCAATGCCTCTGAGTTTAGTTTCGCTGAATCCATCTCCCTTGCCTCTATCCTAATGCTGTTCTTGCCGCTTTTTAATATTCTGTCAGGCCTACAGCCGAGATCTTGGGGCTTGGCCTGCTTGATTAGGATGTCCCGTGTCTGCTCGCACGTCTGTGCGATCGCATCATCAATAGGGGTGATCTTAATAACCACCTTTTTGGTCGGTGCCACGCTCTTGCCTGAGGGTATTTCTACCCTTTGCGGTCTCTCCGCCTTAGGTTGTCGAGCTGTTTGCGCATATGATGGGGCTTCTTTGATTGTGTCTTCTAGGCTGGAGATTGTCTCCGTCAGTTTAGTCTCCACCTCTCTCTTGCCTGTCAGCAGTGCCAGCTTTAAAAAGGTTGCTGTCAACCCTTCTAGATGTTTGACTAGCTCCGTCTTCCTGGAGACTGTGTCCTTCAGCTGCGATACGAGGGTTATTATCTCGGTCTTGTCCTTGCAGAATTTACTCAGCAGTGCCTCTACTGACGTGTCATTGCTTTTTGCCGCTGTCATAATTGCCTGCTCTATCGGTTCGCTACTTGCACTGGGTTCACCCATTATTGATTTTCGGCCGGTCATGATGACCTTGTTGCCGCCGGCTTGCGCCGTTGCCTTACTCTAGTCGCCCTATACTATTTTAACTGAAATTACTTACGAAAGCTACTTACACTATCTTATCCTACCTTAAACTCCCTTGTAGACGGGAACCGCAGTCCCCGACTTACCTGACTCAGGCCACCTCAAGCGATATAAAACTGTTTGCAGTTACCCCTTAATAATGATCGGAGACTTGCGGAATATCCCGAAAGTCCGTTAGTAGGGAGGGGCAAGGGCACTTTGTTAATCCATTCATGCGTCTTACTCCTGCTACCTCCTATGCTCCTGATATCTGAATCTGGTAAACTCCGCGAATATCGCGAATTTCGCGGTGCTCGCGGATTATTTCGGGGTGTCGCGCAATGATGTGTGTCCCCGACCCTCTCACACACCAGTTGCGACCATGTTCGCAGCTCGCGAGGGAAAACACTAAATTCCGCGGAATAAAATCAAATCACTCGCGAGGGATCGAAAATTTTCTCCAAGTCCAGCGACCGCTTCACAAGGGGGCGATAGGCGCGGTCCTTCGAAGCTCCCGGGGGCCCCACTGAACAAGAAGCTCTCACGATAGGACTTGGACCTCTGTGACGGGGCTAACCTCATTTAACGCACACTCGCACTGGACTTAGGTAACTTCGACGGAGCTCTCGGCAGCACGTCCGCTCGCGGTGAAATCTCGCCACAGACGCGTCCCACAACTGATACTAACTACTCATAAGTGATAAATCCTATAGTTAATATCTACCTGAGGCGAATTTCATTTTGGTGCTTAGCGTATAGGCATAAAACTGGAGTTACGTAAGGTTGACTGATCGTAGAAATACTAGTTAATATTAATTTTTGATTGTCGACAAAATTGTATGTACACCTTTATTTAAAAGTAAGTTTGTAGACCTCGCCTATTTGCAGCCCCTGCTACGATCGGTTGCAAAATTTAGCCGCGATTTGCAAACGGCTACTTTCAAACCTTGGTAAACAAATACCCATATTACACCTTCCACAAGCATACCAATTCTCCCACTAAAATTATAGAATACTACTACGAGATCTATGGCATTGTCATGATGTAACATTGAAACTAAGGTAACATTTGTTTTTTCTTTGGGATATATGAAACAGCAGTGATACTTTCTTAAAAAGCACATAAGGAGCTGTTAACATCTCCATTACGCATATTCAACAGAGGAATCGAAATGTCTTAGATTTTCGAATTGTTCCTGTTGACATCACTGGATGGTTTTGCAGTAACTTGACCATGAGGTAAACCACTTGTCAAACGTAATGTTTTCGTTAGTCAGATATTGGTACTATCAGTCTTAACACAAAGTTTAAGATTTATTACCAACTTTGAAGGAATGTCCAGGTTGCATCCTTGCGTAAACTTCCATAATTAACAAGTAGTAATATGTAACTACTTCGTGCATGATTTTTATTCCGCGGCTTTATTTGGGATAGACTGTTTGAATCAGAATAGGATACCATCTACAATGCAAAATGAACACAACATGATACAATGTTGCAACTTATTAGAAAATGCCAACTATAAATAATACCTGTGGTGTTTATCATAGCCAACCACATGGTTGAAGGGGTAATGTAGAAGAAATTTAAAGTTCCTATAACATTGTTTAAGATTAAATTGGTACTAGCGGATAGTCGAGGGGTATTCCGCTGGGGAATTTTGGTGTACAAGCTCTAGGAATTAGTAGGGAATTAGAGGAATTAAAAGGATTAGTTGGGGAATTAGGGAAACTAGTTGAGGAATAAGGGGAATTAGTGGAAGAATTAGGGGAATTGGTTCAGGAATTAGGGGAATTAGTTAAGGAATTAGAGGAATTGGTTAAGGAATTAGAGGAATTATTTGAGGAATTAGGGATGAATATGAGGAAGTGCAGCACAGCGCACACAACTTTAGACATAACTCTATATCTTTAGCAACGAATGTAAACGTCTCCCACACTACAGTACTCCTCTACACGCTTTCTTTGGGGTAAATAAGTGCATTGTTAAATTGGTTCAGTGATTCGCACGTGTACCTATTATTCTAATTAAATAAAATCTGTTTTTATTACCTTTTTCAGGGCTGTAGCTCTCTTAGAACGCATTTCGAACATATGTTTACTGAAAATGTTATCTGATTTTGATGAGTATTATCACCCCTTGAAGTTTATTAACCTCTTTTCAAACACCCCGTTTTTTGAGGGATATACGATTTCGCATAAAATACTTCCGGTGCCTCCGAAAATAATGCTTTACTTTATTTTTTAATTGGGCGACCCTGATTTTTTTACAATACAATTCTACAATTAAAAAAGGTAATTGAAACTAATTTGTAACCTTTTCAATCTATATTATTATTGTTATATTTTTAAATCTATACATTGAACTTAGTTTATGTATGTATGGATGCATTATCAGTAACCTTTTTGTACCTACTGGTATAAAGGCTGGAGCTTTGTACGCATGCGTCTGGCGGTGCAGTGCTCCACTTTGCCTAGTATCTGCGTTACAAAGTTGGAGCTCGGGTTTTGTGCTTTGGTAGCAACCATTGTGTCAGGTGTGTATCTTGGTGATTTGTTGACCTTGTTATTCTGTCTCTTAGGTCTGTGGTACTAAGAAGAGCATAATTAATTTGATGCCCAAATGTCAATGGTCTCACCTAGAATGCCTTGGTGTCAATTTGACGTATCTGTTAATTAACAGAGTGCGGACACAATAGCTTCCTCTTTTCTTCAATCGCATAGTAAATTAATAATTTTCACATTGGCATTACTTTTCAATTGATATATCTATAAAAGTTTCAGAAAAAAAAATATTCGGAGGTACTTTATCGTATTATATTAAAGAAAACTATTTGCTATGCGCTACATTTCTGGATCTGCAGGATGGAAAAGTGATGGGCCTTAGCGTGTACAAATAAATTAGGCGGAATTGTTATCATGTTTATTTAACCAATAATGAAGTTATTTTATACCTATCTTACTCCAATATACGCGAATCACGATGAAACATAACCTATAATTTAGCAATGCCAATAATGTAGTTATTGTTACTAAAACTGAACAAAGAGAAAGTATATATTCCATTCAAAAGTACTTTAGAGTGATAGGGGTCAATGATCTGCCCGTACCCTGGTAAGGAGAAATACGTCAAATTAACATCAAGTCACCCTAGTGTCACCGGACTTGATATTTACTCAAAATAAACTTTTACTAAACTATTTCTTACTTTTCTATTATTGCTATGAATAGGGATTTCAAATCAGAAGTATTTAATTTAAAACCTATATTTATTGAAAAATAGTGGTCGGTATACAAAAAAATGTGTAGTTTGAAAATATTTGAAGGTGTTTCCACAGAGTGAGGACGCTGTGGCTTACCTTAACATATGCACTATATTGAGTCGTCTTCTTTGGGTCCCAATATAGAATTGAGTATCAGATTATATCACATTTAGTATTTTGTATTTTTACTAGAACATGGAGAGCCAGCATTAGAGGTAGCGTAAACTACCAAACAACCAAACTAGATACAACTCTGGTCCAGAAATTGCTACCTTTGCATTGAGCTGAACAGATACGCCTTGATGAAACTTATATTGACTCTCAAAAGCATTAAACTAAAACCTAATATGTCCAGACCTGTGGTTGCATCAAACACGTCAATCTCTATTTAAGGCTGTCAGATCAATGACCTCCACGTATTCCACAGTAACCAATTTTAGTATAAAGAACATGCTGAATCAAATTGAGAGATTAAAAACAATGAATGATATGAGTATCACCAACGATTTATAGAGACGTTTACCTTACCAAGGGAAGACAAAGTGCTCTAAAATAAAAGAAAAAAATATACTAACTGAAGAAGAAATACTTAATTTGGATATAAAGCCCGAAGTCGAAAAAGCTCTTCAGAATGCTTTAGCTTACAGGAAACAACTTGGTATCGATGCAAAAGACAATGATTGGAAATACATACATGTTTCTTTCCTGAAATTTCATTAGAATTCTGGACGTACAAAGAACAACACGACGCTGCGGGTGAGAACGAAGTCGAAAATGAAGAAAACGAAATTGACATAGATCTAGTAAAAACAAATCTAAATAATGGGGATGATATACTGAAAATGTGGGTAGTCAACGTTTATTCGAAAAATCACCATATGTAAAATTCATCGTTCATAATAAGTCGTCAATAATTAAAAAAGAATTTATGCTACTGGCTTTGAATCGATCAAACGCAAGAGTTAGTATCGATCGATTGAACCTCAACCTCTAAAATCACCAACAAAAAGCAACAGAAAGGGAATAAAACAAATGACACTGACTCGACTTCAAACCTTGACTTAGACGAACATATATGACACTCGACGATTCCGATTCGGTTGATAGTTTGGGAGATTTTTTTCAGTCCGGATCTAAATACGTCTTAGGCAAAACAGGACTGGAAATTAAATTAGATAGAATAGAACTATTACGCAGTTTTCAACAACCAGTCATTTTTCATTGGTCAAATAATTTAAGATAGTGGAGACGAGCAATACAAAATAAAGTTTTTAAAAGCCCAGCTCAACTTTTTTATTTGGCATCGAAAGGAAGACGTTGATAATACACATAAAGATTTAATCTTCTACGGTGCTATCAATCTAATTGGAATCAGGCCATTTTAATTAAAAAGGTTGGAGCTTCTCAATATTAACCGTAGATATACACTCTCACGCTGTATTTTATGTGAATAAAATGTTCATTTTTCATGGGGTATTATTGCAAACATTTCCACAATTTCTAATTATCTTCAAGATTTTGTTTTAACAATCATGTAGTTTATCGTAGAAGTAGTATTTTGAGAACTGGGGTCAGGATTTTGAAGAAATTTGGTTGAAATCTATAGGGTCGACGGTTTGACAATCTTATTTAGCCATCCGCAAGGTTATTTGCATAAACATACAAAACAGTATTAACAAAAAATATCGAGTTATAACTACGATAGCTAATTGTACATTTAAGCGATTATAAGACTGGTGTTTATCGTCTTTAGGAATGATCCATACTTAGTCTGTATGTATAGACTTAGGAATCCTTGTTTGCTTATCTTCAGAATCCCGAGGATGACGAAATAAAATTGTCGAAACTTCGACCACATAGAAATTCGTTTACATCGAAATTCTGACCGCTATTTCCAACATACAATTATCTTACTTATAATTTTTTTATTTAATTGAAGAGTAGATATTAATATTGTCACTTTGGTGTTATTATTTTAGAATAACTAGTATTATACTAAGGGTGTTACTAGTTATGGTTGTGGAGATTTAGGAGAATTACTAAGGAATTAGTAGGGAATTAGAAAATTACAAGGGAATTAGTAGGGAATTAGGAGAATTAGTAAAGAGTTAGAAGAATTACTGGGGAATTAGTAGGGAATTAGAAAATTACAAGGGAATTAGGGGAATTAGTAAGGAATTAGGAGAATTTCTAGGGAATTAGTATGGAATTAGAGGAATTACTAACAATCTTGGGAATTAGTGTACATAATATTTTTTCGCGGAATACCCCTCGCGGATAGTTAATTTAGAGATCGATTTGCGTATGCTAATCTCATTTTAAATGTTGTCGTATTGCAAGGGTAATTGTTTTTGCTCCTGTTAATAATCACTACAAAAAGACTTTCTTTGATAACTCCTCCCTATTTATTGTGGTGGCAAGGTTTGTCGCCATCATCGTGCCAAAAGCTTTGTGTAAGTGAAGGTTGCGTTGCTTATACATTATTTTGAATTAGAACGTGACAATATAGGACTAATTTCCGTGTGTTTATAATTTTTAAACATTTCAAAGCGTTAAGCCTAGTAGCTCCAATGTTAGCACTATATAAACAAAAGTAAAAATACTGAACCTACGTATATGTAGTCCAAAGCGAAAACGACCTGGCAGAAAGCCAATCGTGTCATTGATGCTTTCGACAGGTTGCAATTCGCAATGTCGCTTCTGACATGTATCAACAAAGTAAGTTGATAGTCGATACTACAGCGTCTTTTATAATTTACATTTGTAAAGCATATTTAATTTCCAGAACAATCTCTCTTAGGCGTGATACAAGAACGGAACACTTTTCACGGAGGTATCCCCACATAGAGATAATATTCGTCGTCAGAAGAAAAATCCTCGTGCAAGACTAATGAAATTACACTGTAAAGCACTACGTCAACGTGAGTTTTTACAAAATATTATTTTCTTGCAGTTATAATAAAAACAATTATTTCCATTCAACCCTATCGAAAATACATAGATACCTTGAATTTGTAAAAATAAAAAAATCGATTTAAAAACTAATGTTTATTCCAACAGCATGCTAGCCAAAGCATTAACTCTCACAGCCCTGGAGAGCTTTGCCGGGACTCAGAGGAAGGTTGGGGTAATAAACTATTTTTGCCCACCCTGTACTAAACTAAAACAACTAGATCCAAATACGTCCCGGGGAAGAGCTACGACAGGCAGTTCGTTCCCTCAGGCGCAATAACAGGGGCATAACCTTGATTAACACATACTAGACCTGCGTTAATTTGTTAACCCTTTCTTATTACCCTGGCGCAACGAAGTGCTAGCTGAAAAGCCTTGGTTTCTTAATATTAACTGGAACACGAAACAAGAAATCATGCGAAAATATGTATTTGTGTCAAGGAGAGCAACTCTCTCATCTGCTGCGTGGCTTCACTGGCACAAAGCGTTGCGATGCTTCTCAAATCGAATCAATTTGTAAAGGTGGTTCCTAAATGACTCGACTTTACACATTACATGAACCATTACTGTTTTAAAAACTCCCTGGAAAGAATTACTTCCTTCCAGAAGCATTTAGAGAGTACACTTGACGTTTGTAACTACTTTTGATATGGTAAGAGTTGTCAGTCATTTCAACCTTTCGATAACAGTCAGATACCTAAACCCTGCTGTAATCTTTATTGTTCCTTTTTAATACTTTTTGTCTTGTTTTTTTTGTATTGTCTGTACATTCTTCAAAGTGTCTCAGTTTCCCTATTCTTTGTAAACACAAGTGAATAACTTCAAACTTAATAGTGTACACAAATAATAAAGCATTTAATTTGGATATACCTACCAGGGAAAAACCACTTGGACCTGATGAAACTCCATATCTTAAGGTAGAGACGGCACTGCAGTTGTTTAACTCATTCTAACCCACAATATTTTGTAAACATGCATGCAACAGCACGAGACGAATTCTTGTGGCTTAACGGTGACCGTGTGAAATTAATGTGTGAAAAAGAGAACATGGAACTTAATGCTGTGATAAGATATGCATGAGTCAAGCAGAAATTAAAGCAAACATGGATGCTAAATTGAGCCCACACCTTCATTCCTTGATTAAAAAAGTGACCAGGTCTTTTTAAAAATGATAGTGAAGGCTTGTGGAAAACCATCAACTGTAACAATCGTGGAACCCATAAGTACAGTTCAAGACATTGTTCAAAGAAAGTGCATATAATATGTGAAATAGCTGAGGCTAAAGCCGTGGGCAACTAAGCGGCTGAATCACATCTTATTGTACGATTGAGTACGAAATGACTACCGTTTTTTTTATAGCGGAGCAAAAACACGTTACGGAAGATGCTGCTGATTTTTAAGGAAATTTGTAACTACCGATAACACGTGAACAATACTTACAGAGCCTCTTTAAAAACCGCTTGTGTATATCACATTCCTTGTTCTTGCGGCTCGAGTTACATTGGATAGACTGGTCGTTCCATTGATCTAAGACTTCCGGAACACAAGGGCCATTGCAAACACAAACGCATCACAAAATCAGCCGTAGCTGAGCATACATTTACAAATGGGCACACCTTAGAATTCGAAAAGGCCAGAGTACTTGCCAGAGTACCTCACTACTTCCCAAGAATGGTACGTGAAACCATAGAAATAGAAAAACATCCAAATAATATAAACCGGGAAAATTGTTTTAGACTAAGTAAAACGTGGACTCCTGTGATACACGATCTGGAGCATTAGAACCACTGTTCGTCATACGGCCACGCCTGAAGGATGAAGCTGCACTTGAACGACCAATCAGCGTTACGTCGCTCCGAGCGGCTGGCACAGAACACTATAAATAGCTTCACAACGACCTTCAGTTCTTAGTGTGACTTTCACTCTGATGATGCAAGCTGCAAGGCCTTGCGAAAAGTTAGTGAATATGGGTGCACAAACTGCAACAAGACCAAATCTGCCTAAGCATCGTCGTTCTCAAGGTACTCAAACAACACGAGCCACCAAAGAGCATGGCCATCGCGCGGATTCTTGCTAGAGTTCACAAGGTACAAGGCACATTATGCCAGAGAATGCTTGGTGTTTATTGAAAAAAACTACTTAGTCTAACCTGAAATTCTATGTTAACAAGAATAATTCGACAAAATCACCTGATGTAAACAACCCGGAGACTATTTACAAAGTTTACGATGTGGTTTCAACACTAGTGCCTAATATTACGACGCTTAAGCAGCCAGAGTACTTCAACCACGTTGGGCTATTTGATGACCTCGTTGGCACTTGTAATGAGGAAAGAGTGGTGCCGATACATTTGCCATAATAACGATAAGAGCAAAGACCTGCTCTTGTTTTCACAGTGGTTGAAAGAGAAAGTAGAAGCAGTTGACCTCTTCTCAAAACCGTATGCGAAGAGCACTCTAGAAGATAGAGAAAAGTCAAGAAACAGGGCACCTAGTGTCTTCCACGCTGCTATCGAGAAGAATGATGACTGTGTTTGTGAATCATCAATCATCTCACAGCACAGTGCAGCGTGTTGAAAAAGATGAGTGTTGAACAACGCTGGCGTAATACGAACGTGTTTGTTTCAGTTGTTGGAAAACCGACAATGCAAGTATGAAATGTTTGACAATAAAAACTGCAATATTAATTGTTGCCCTACGAACCATCATCCATTGCTACATAGGACTTGAAAATCAAAAAAATTGAAGATAGCAGCACATCGTTCAGAAAAATAAGGGAGAGTTTAAGCTGTTTCAACCCACCTATCTGCTCCTTTGACCTAATCAATATAAGTGACTGCAGTAATCACACTCGGTAGTAATATGGCAGCAGCTTCTGCTGGAGATGTATTGCTCATAATTCCTGTAGTGATTATTGTACCAACCTCGCCGAAGAAAATCTATGCAATACTGGATCTGGTTTTGACGTTCTGCGCTGTGGAAAACGACATGGCTGATGACATCGCAGCAGATGAATTAGTGGAGCCTTTAAAGTTTGTCGTACTTGGAGATATACGAATAGAAATACATTCCAGGAAGGTAAAACTATAAATTAGTGGCGCATATAGAAATGCGAATTTTTTCATTATTTCTGCCTACACAGTCGACAAGTTAGAGCTTCCAGCTACGACGTTAGATCCGAAGGATCTGAAGCGGAAATTTGAATATCGCCATGATCAATGCCTATCCGAAGAAGGTGATTGGGATAAATGTTGCCACGTTGTTTGCTGCAAGGGAGATCTTTGAAGCAGCACATGGACGGACGCCAGCAGTCTTTCGAAGCTTGCTCGGGTAGTATGTTATTACGGATGAAGCCTGTCTCGAAAGAAGCTTTCAGCTGATAAGCCAATGCCTAGAAAGAGAAAAACTTGATCAATTGATCAAATTCCTCCACGAAGTCGCTTGGGGTAATGGCGTCTATACCGCTTGGTATAAGCGCTCATGGAGATATTAGCTTTCAGAACAAGGAGGAATGGCGAATGGAAAGAACTCGTGGGCTTCTCTGGGATGCTGCAAATGATGAGTTAAAATTTGCACTGAACTTCAATCGAGTTCCAAAAGAACTGGATCGAGGCGACCCACCAAGGAAAATTGCAAGTTTTATCATGTCGATCTTCGACCTTCTTGGTTTCGTGCAACCTTTCAAGATAACTGCAATGGTGACTGTTGATCCTTCAGGAAACATGGCTCCCAAAAGTGGAAAGGAACGAAGAAATCCCAGGATTAATTGCTGAGAAATGGGACGAGTGGTTGAAGATGCTACCATCCCTTGCTGATATACGAGTACCTCGATGCTACTTCAATGATCTGGAACAGGCTGATGTTGTAATTCATGTGTTCTGTGTTGGAAGTGAAACCACATTTGCAGCCGTGGTTTAGTTACGATTCGATACGAGCACTCACCTGACATTCGTCGATGGTAAATGCCACCTGACCTCTCTGAAAGGTCTCGCCGTACCAAGGATGGAACTCCAAGGAGGAATGATAGGAGCCAGACTTGCCATGAGTGTGCAGTTGTGCACCAATCTCTGCATGAAGTGATGGACATATATCAGTGCATATTCTGGATCGATAACGTCACCCAGCCACGTTGGTTGAGATCCAAAAACCATACTTTTTAGTACATTTGTTGGTAGCCGGGTAGGAGAAATTTCAGAGTCAACAAGTATCTACGAATACCCAGTGAAAATGGGCCACATCAGTTTTGAATCCTGCGGACGATGCTATACGAGCTAAGATCATTTCCGTTACTAACTTGGCACGATGGTTGAGTGGACCAGAATTTTTACTCGAACCCATAGACTCGTGGTCAGTTGAAGATAGAAAGAAGAGAAAGGACAAAGTAAACCAAGAACGCATTGAATCCCGTCATGTTATAGCTGTCGCTGTGAAGAAAGAATGAACTCTTAACCTAATGTTATTCGAATGGAAAGAACTCGTGGGCTTCTCTGGGATGCTGCAAATTATGAGTTAAAATTTGCACTGAACTTCAATCGAGTTCCAAAAGAACTGGATCGAGGCGAACCACCAAGGAAAATTGCAAGTTTTATCATGTCGATTTTCGACCTTCTTGGTTTCGTGCAACCCTTCAAGATAACTGCAATGGTGACTGTTGATCCTTCAGGAAACATGGCTCCCAAAAGTGGAAAGGAACGAAGAAATCCCAGGATCAATTGCTGAGAAATGGGACGAGTGGTTGAAGATGCTACCATCCCTTGCTGATATACGAGTACCCCGATGCTACTTCAATGATCTGGAACAGGCTGATGTTGTAATCCATGTGTTCTGTGTTGGAAGTGAAACCACATTTGCAGCCGTGGTTTAGTTACGATTCGATACGAGCACTCACCTGACATTCGCCGATGGTAAATGCCACCTGACCTCTCTGAAAGGTCTCGCCGTACCAAGGATGGAACTCCAAGGAGGAATGATAGGAGCCAGACTTGCCGTGAGTGTGCAATTGTGCACCAAGCTCTGCATGATGTAATGGACATATATCAGTGCATATTCTGGATCGATAACGTCACCCGGCTATGTTGGTTGGGATCAAAAAACCATACTTTTTAGTACATTTGTTGGTAGCCGGGTAGGAGAAATTTCAGAGTCAACAAGTATCTACGAATACCCAGTGAAAATGGGCCACATCACTTTTGAATCCTGTGGACGATGCTATACGAGCTAAGATCATTTCAGTTACTAACTTGGCACGATGGTTGAGTGGACCAGAATTTTTACTCGAACCCATAGACTCGTGGTCAGTTGAAGATAGAAAGAAGAGAAAGGACAAAGTAAACCAAGAACGCATTGAATCCCGTCATGTTATAGCTGTCGCTGTGAAGAAAGAATGAACTCTTAACCTAATGTTATTCGAATGGAAAGAACTCGTGGGCTTCTCTGGGATGCTGCAAATGATGAGTTAAAATTTGCACTGAACTTCAGTCAAGTTCCAAAAGAACTGGATCGAGGCGACCCACCAAGGAAAATTGCAAGTTTTATCATGTCGAGTTTCGACCTTCTTCGTTTCGTGCCACCTTTCAAGATAACTGCAATGGTGACTGTTGATCCTTCAGGAAACATGGCTCCCAAAAGTGGAAAGGAACGAAGAAATCCCAGGATCAATTGCTGAGAAATGGGACGAGTGGTTGAAGATGCTACCATCCCTTGCTGATATACGAGTACCCCGATGCTACTTCAATGATCTGGAACAGGCTGATGTTGTAATCCATGTGTTCTGTGTTGGAAGTGAAACCACATTTGCAGCCGTGGTTTAGTTACGATTCGATACGAGCACTCACCTGACATTCGCCGATGGTAAATGCTACCTGACCTCTCTGAAAGGTCTCGCCGTACCAAGGATGGAACTCCAAGGAGGAATGATAGGAGCCAGACTTGCCGTGAGTGTGCAATTGTGCACCAAGCTCTGCATGATGTAATGGACATATATCAGTGCATATTCTGGATCGATAACGTCACCCGGCTATGTTGGTTGGGATCAAAAAACCATACTTTTTAGTACATTTGTTGGTAGCCGGGTAGGAGAAATTTCAGAGTCAACAAGTATCTACGAATACCCAGTGAAAATGGGCCACATCACTTTTGAATCCTGTGGACGATGCTATACGAGCTAAGATCATTTCAGTTACTAACTTGGCACGATGGTTGAGTGGACCAGAATTTTTACTCGAACCCATAGACTCGTGGTCAGTTGAAGATAGAAAGAAGAGAAAGGACAAAGTAAACCAAGAACGCATTGAATCCCGTCATGTTATAGCTGTCGCTGTGAAGAAAGAATGAACTCTTAACCTAATGTTATTCGAATGGAAAGAACTCGTGGGCTTCTCTGGGATGCTGCAAATGATGAGTTAAAATTTGCACTGAACTTCAGTCAAGTTCCAAAAGAACTGGATCGAGGCGACCCACCAAGGAAAATTGCAAGTTTTATCATGTCGAGTTTCGACCTTCTTCGTTTCGTGCCACCTTTCAAGATAACTGCAATGGTGACTGTTGATCCTTCAGGAAACATGGCTCCCAAAAGTGGAAAGGAACGAAGAAATCCCAGGATCAATTGCTGAGAAATGGGACGAGTGGTTGAAGATGCTACCATCCCTTGCTGATATACGAGTACCCCGATGCTACTTCAATGATCTGGAACAGGCTGATGTTGTAATCCATGTGTTCTGTGTTGGAAGTGAAACCACATTTGCAGCCGTGTTTTAGTTACGATTCGATACAAGCACTCACCTGACATTCGTCGATGGTAAATGCCAAATGACCTCTCTGAAAGGTCTCGCCGTACCAAGGATGGAACTCCAAGGAGGAATGATAGGAGCCAGACTTGCCATGAGTGTGCAGTTGTGCACTAAGCTCTGCATGATGTGATGGACATATATCAGTGCATATTCTGGATCGATAACGTCACCCGGCTACGTTGGTTGAGATCCAAAAACCATACTTTTTAGTACATTTGTTGGTAGCCGGGTAGGAGAAATTTCAGAGTTAACAAGTATCTACGAATACCCAGTGAAAATGGGCCACAACAGTTTGGAATCCTGCGGACGATACTATACGAGCTAAGATCATTTCCGTTACTAACTTGGCACGATGGTTGAGTGGACCAGAATTTTTACTCGATCCCATAGACTCGTGGTCAGTTGTAAAGAGAAAGAAGAGAAAGGGCAAAGTAAACCAAGAACGCATTGAATCCCGTCATGTTATAGCTGTCGCTGTGAAGAAAGAATGAACTCTTAACCTAATGTTATTCGGACATTCTTCATCCTGGATACGATTGATTCGAGCAGTAGCAACCATGATCAAATTCTTGCGTTTGAAAGTTTCGTATGAAGGTTCTATTTGGATAACGGTGGCTGACATAGAAAAGGCAGAGAAAGCATGGATTCGAAAAGTGCACTTTGATTGTTTTCTGGTGGAATTAGAAGTACTTCGTACTAACAAGAATCTTCTACCTGATTAAAGAAAGCCACTGCCAAAATAAAGTAAACTTATTTGTTACATACATGTATTCGTTTGATTACTTAGCGTTCGAATGTTATGTCGACCACATTCTATTTTATACCAGTACCATTTATTTATTGCTGACGACCATTATAGGTATTATACAGGGTGTAAGCAGAAATGTCGTACATAGGGAGACGGCAGTGTTAAAAATTACGAAGGATCAACTATATCTGTGTCCATGTAACATATAGCATCTTTGTTTTACCATGCCAACGACTAATTTAGCTTTGGTACTTAAAATAAATTTGGAAAAAGGACAACTTTTATTTTTATTTATATTTACAATTGTAATATAATGATATTTTAAAGACACAACAATGTTTTATTAAGGTGAATACCAAAGTTTCTTTTTGTAGTTTATAAGATTGCCGTTTCCCTATTCACAACATTTCCATTTTTCCTTATATATATTCTACTATGGCATGTATGTGTTTCAGTTACTGCAAAATTTGTCGTTACGTGAGTTTGTTTCATATGATGACCTACCATACGTTTGGTATATGAATTCTCGTTTTTATCTCGGGATATTTGTTGAAGTAAAGACTCATTTGTGCTCTTTGTAATTTTATTGAATTGAAGTTTTTGTAAAAGAACTTATGCCCTTTCTATTGTAGGTAGTCAGCCCTCGAGTTTGTCCATGTAGTCACAATGGTTGGAAATTATCTTTGAAAAACTCTAGTATCAGTGTTGCTCTTTTGCAATTATGAAGATATATTTATGTTGTGGTTTGTAGTTATGAGAAGTGTTACTTGTTCTTAATTCGTTATGGCAGCACAAATTGATGATTATTTCTCCGTTGACGTTCCTAGCTTAGCCAGGTAATAAGAATAATTTATAGTTTGTAATGCAACAGCTTTTCTTTAGCTACTTTTGAGATTTTCTTGATAAGGCATACAAAAATTACCCAACTGTAACTTTTAATTGAAGGAATGTAAATCACTACAGTATGTGTAGCAAAAACTCGTTGCATTTGCTGAGGTATAGTGTTACGGGAACGTTAGTATTTGACCGAGACAACATGTAAAACATTTCGTAACAATACATTCATCAAATATCGATGTTAGAAGATGAAATCTATGATTATACATATTAACATATACCTAAGCTTATTGCTCAAAAATTCTTGGGAAAAAATTATTAATTTTAAGGGAATTATCTGATAATTATACTGACAGAAGTTAATGGAGAACGTTTTTTACAAATCGTTTTCACTTCTAAAGTTTATACATGCAAATTGCTGAAATAATATTAAAAAATGATTGATAGAAGTTACTCATTGCTTCAATGTTCAATGGTTTTATCAATTTCTCTTATTTACCTAATACTTTTATATTTTACAATCACCTCATTCTTTACAATGTATAGTGTATGTTTTATTAGTAATCAATGTAAGTCGACAAACATTGCAACTGAACACTTTTTTAATCTTTATTGCAGCTTGTAATATGTTAATGCTTTCTTCCTAGTGTAAAATATAAAATAGGATTTGGATTATTTACGACAGTTTTGCTTCGATGCAAATAAAGCAAAAATATGTTATGAAATAGTCCGTCTTTAGGGTTGTACAGTTATGTAGGTTTTTAGGTGCATAAAATATTGTTACGGTTCAGTTGCACTTTGGATTTCGAGATTGTAGTATCTATTTCGTATTGTTACGCATCTCTTCATTGTGATATCTTTGGTACTCAGTTTGTATTTCGGGCACTAACCCCACGCCTACTTGCTTGGCCTTGCTGCGAAAATTTGATATAGCTCGCAATTGTTCGCAGCTTTTGCTTGTCCGTTTATTTTAATGTGTGCAATTAATTAGATTGCAAAGTTTGTGAACTGTAAGTATTGTAATCTTTACCTGAGGTACGTCATCTTCGTATTTGTGAATTATTGGTAATGGCTATTGATTTGTGGCAACCTATGATTCGGGTTATGTTAAAATAGTGTGATTATATTATTTGAATTGTACTGTGATATTTCCATTCTGGCTTTATTTGTTACTGCGACCTATACTTGAGTTGAGCTTCTCTTTCAGATTTATTGTGCTACCTGAGTTTACGTGTTTTCATTTAAATTCTTGGATACACTTGCCGTTATTTGATAAAAATCTGTTGCCGCCCTTTTTGAGCATTGAACGAATTGTACACGCCGTTTCCGAACCTAGCTTGTCGGCTGGAAATTGTATCCAAGTGGTTACATTGTGTATTGGTTTTGAAAGATTAGCCAACAGAGACCTTTTTATGATAACAATATATTCTAATTCACACTGGAATAACACTAAAAAACTAGCAATTGAAGCATTACCATTTAAGTTGAATTTCTTTAAAAATACGATGCCAATGTTTTATGTGGTCCTCGTCGTACTGTCACTGTTAAATATTGAACTTATATTTAATTTTAAGATATTTTACGGAAGTAGAAAAACTGCTCAAAAATAGTTTAATATAAAAGTTTACATTTTAAATGAGGAGTCGGGTAGCACAGTAAGGAAAGCGATAGACTTGCAATAAGAAATTCCTTGGTTCGTATCCCGCGTAGGCCCGATTTTTTTCGCCGACTAGAATCGTACTCAGTGGGACCATTCACAGTTGGGCATCAATTAACTGTTCCCCATTCGGACTCATTGACCTAAGAGATAGAGGAACAAGGTCAACAGATCACCATGGCACACACCTCACACAATGCGCGCTTCAACTTTGTAACCCGAATCCGGGGCAAGTTCAGCATTGTACCGCCCGACGCAAGGATATAAAGCACCAGCCTCTACACCGCAAAATGAGGTTACCGACAATACATGCATACATACATTTCAGAATACACGATTTTTACGTTTTTTAATACATAACGCTATCAGAATAGCAATCCATAAAGTAGTATATTGACTGAATATTTTTTCAAGTTATACCTGGTTGCAAAAGCCACACATTTTTAGATACTTAACCATGCATTACTTACTATGGAGTATGTTAGATGTCTATTTACATACAGCCTTCAAGCGGCAATCAAAACGTTTCTACACCAACAGTGTAAACTTCGCTTGATTTGATTATTTCAGAATTAGACACCTTCAGCTTGATTTAAAAATTCGCAAAGTAAAAATGAGCACGTTCTGACCAGAACTTTCACCACCCTTTAATTCAAAATTTTCGGAAGCTGACAAAGTAAAATCGGAAAGTAGGCAGAGTATCCGTTCGGGGTTAATTTCAAAGCAAAGTTGGCGAAATATATGCGAATTCCTCGCAGCCCTGCCGGCTGGCGTTCTCCATTTCCTTTTGCTCTCTCTTTTCCTTTGAATTTTATGTCCCTCTGTACCGGCAACCGCAAGCGGCCAATTGCAGTAAAAGTTCCGAAACATTATTTAGAGTAAAAGGTTCATGCGCGTTCCTAAGTATTTTTATTTTATTACAAACTCGCATATTAAAGGATTTATCCAGCTCTCAAATTCGAACCCTCAAAGCTCTCGAAGTATGCGCCCTTTGCACGACAGCAATTTTCTCTGTTAGTTCTGGCCGATTTTTTGAGTAAACGCAAACTCGATTATGGTGCTCTTGCAGATTTGAGGACGGAATGTAGCTGCGGCACTGACTCAGACATAAATTAAATTTTTGCAAATGATTTCTTGATTGCATTCAGGGCGTCCCTGTTGGCTGCGCTAATTGGGGCGTTCGTCCTTTTCTAGCCCAATGATCTCCTAGTTAAGCTTCATTCCACATATGGTTGTATATAACATTTAATCGACATCGGATGGTCGTTACAGCCAACTAATTAGCGGTGGCAGGTGTACGGCATAGCAGCCAGAGGTTGCACGTACATTGTTGTCTATGAAAATTGTGCTAAATTGTAGAAAGACATGCGGATGAGTATAATTCCAAAATTCCACTAAAACCTAAACTTTTTTTAATAATATAATTGAGGTATTCTCAACTGACAAAATGAGTATTAAAATAGCTAAAATTCTTCATAATGCAATTTCTTGAAACAAGGAAAGCTAAAATACTAGAGAAAAAATAAGGAATAATAACTACAGCATATCAGGAAATGCAAACGGACTGTTTCGTATACAATTGCCGTTCCCAAACGTTTGATATTTGCATCTATTTTCAGCCTGATTAAGAATAGTAAGACGACTTAGTTACATTCTTATCAGTTACAAACGGACTCTTCGTTCTGCTGCACTTCTTTTCGCGTGGATTTTTTTAAATTAATTTTTGTCTATGGACAGGTGTAGCAAAAATAGGCCCACTCGGTTTTATCTAATATTTAATCTTCTGATATACAAAGATGAATCTGAATAAATTTTTAGTTAGCTGCACATTTTCGATTAAAACAGCATTTTTATCCGAAATTTATCACAGGTGACGTGCTATTTCGGGAAATTAATTTATGGTGATGACAGGAAACTGTTGTTAGAGCCTTTTAAAGAAATTCGATAAAAATAATACTTTTTGAATTGCTATTTTGATGGTTTCTTGCCAATGCAGGCTAAAAAATAGTTTATGTAATATGTGTTCAATAACACTTAAGTCCTGTTCAAAGCTAGCAGAGTCTTTTTGGAAATAGCCGTTTTGAACTTAGTAGTGGTGAAGTTGTTTTATAAACGGTTGAAAAATATTCTTGCGTTTAAATTACCGTAAAATAGACCAATGATTCTCCATCAGGATATAGCTATCCATGCTCCAATTTCTAAAGGACGTAGACCAGTTAAGAGAATGTAAGGCAGATTTTCAGTTGCTGTATATGTTCATATATTAAGAATTTCTATAGCCAGTCCGATAAAGACATGCTAGTTATAACAATGTTTCATTCTGAACTTCATCATTATTAAAAATTCTCCTAAACCACTGACAATATGTGGTAGCTCTCGTTAAATAATTTGGTGTCAAGTCTAGTAAAACTTAATTTTTTACAATCAGTTATCGAGTTTAATCCAAAATCATGCCGTTTATACAGTATAAGATTGAAAAGAAAGCAAAGATGAGTAACTATTATAAACGTGCGTGTACCCTCGGAAAATAAAGATGAAGAAGCTAAAGCTACCTACTATGAGGAACTTGAAGAGATGTGTAGAAGTATACCCAACTATGATTTAAAAATTATGAGATCTCAATGCTAAACTGGGAGAGAAGGACATTTATAAAACAGTAATAGGTAGTTACAGCAAACACAGAAGCAAAACATGCAAGATCGATTCAGGATGTTAGAAGCTCTAGGAGAGCTGGTTGTGATAGCGACAATTTCTTGGTACCAGCGAAATTGAAGCAAATAATACCAAAGATAAAAACAGCGAATACAGAAAGATTGGTAAAATATGACAGAATATGACTAAATATAACTACTAAATGAGGTATTGTCAATGTGAAGTGGGAAAATATAGAAAAACTAATCCAAAAAGCAGAAAAAGCAATACAAAGGAAAGGTAAAGGCGGAAAGAAGAACGAGTGGTGTGATCAAGTTTGTAAATACGCCATAACAAAGAAAAATGATTTTTAATATTCTATTTATTAGCTCATATATTGATATAATCTACAAATTCTTGATATAGGTATACTGACATTTCTTTGATTTTTAGTGCTTGTTCTTGTATTTTTTGCATAACAAGATCTGAGATATTACATGATAAGGGTTGTTCCATGGCTACGGTGTATTTTCTTGTCCAAAAATTTGTTTATTAGCCTTTACTAATTTATCCTTATGTATTTTAGTTGATATTTTATTTTTTTCCTATAGTGTTCGATTATTCCAGTCACCAGCGTGGCCGAGCGGTTAGGGCGTCAAGGCTGCGGTGCCACGGTACGGGGTTCAATCCCCACGTCTGGCAACTGGCGGACGGCTCACCCAGTCGCTTTAAAAATTGGGTGCCGAAACCACAGTTGTAGAAGTAGGGAAAGTAAGACAGTCGTCGAAGGCGTGATGCTAACCACATCACCCAGTATGCCAGATGACTGGGTTTCGTAAAGAGATATATCAGCGAGCCTGACTCGCCTTATCTCAGGTCATGTTCCTACATGGAATGAAGGGCCCAAACTTTACTTTTTTATATTGTTTGATGGCTTCTAATGCTAGATTTAGAGAGAGAAGCTAAACCGTCTCAGTAAATGTAAAATTAAAAACTTGACTGCGACATTTAAACATTATTTAAAACAACGAATTTTGAATAGTAAAATTTTCAAAAACGACTAATAAATAGAGAGAATAGCAATAATAGTTACCCAGAGGAAATGAATACTGATAACCATAATGACTGGATTATTAATGTTAGCAATACTGATATGACAAAAGAAGTAGAAAGTGTTTTAGAACTTATACAATATTTTAACATTTATGGCCCTCATTAAAAATCTGCACTGATAATAATCGAATTTCTTACTCAAATGATAATAATTAAAATAAAATCAGGCTTTCTATTGACGATATAGTAACCAACTTTCATAAAGTCCAAAACGAAGGCAATATACATATTAACACATGTTCAACTAAAATCTAACAAAGAATTATTACATAACTTAAAGAATCAAGAAACTTTAAAAAAGAATAATAAAGTAATTGTATAGTAACAAAAGCACACAAAAGTCATAAATCCATCTTAATAAATAAAAGAGATTAAGACTAACAATGTTAAATGTACTAAATGATACCAATGAATCAAAGAAGCAAAAGGTACAACTAATAATATACAAAATATAAATAACAACTTCCTAAAAAATTGATATAGAACAAATACATAGATAACCTAACTCTAGAAAAATTTATTTCTCAAAATGAGTTTGCTCCTAAAATATATGGTTTACCAAAACTACATAAGCACAATTTGCCTTTAAGACTTAATGTTGCATTTTATATGAATCCAATATATAAATTGTCCGAGTATTTATCAAAAAACTTAATGCAAATTTCAAGAAAAAATTATATATCGTTAAAGACTCCTTAGAATTAAAAAAAAGATGAAATAAGATTACCCCAGAATCCTAGATTATTCGTGCTTGATATAGTATCTATTTTCGCAAACGTTCCTAAAAATGTATCATCAGAAGCCGTCGAGTAATATTAGAGAAGAATCATCAAATTAACTAAAATGCCTAGAGACAAATATATCAAAGCTTTTGAATATATAACAATGTCTAATAGTTTTTCTTACAATAATCAACACTTTAAATAAATATACAGGGTGCCCGGATTTCGTAGGGACAACATGGGTAACTTTTGTATTTGAAGAGATAGAGAGATGGTTAAATTAGCAAAAAGGTGCAGGTTTGAGAGCTCATTAAGAATGCATCTTCAAATTTTACTTGTCATGGCCCACTTGTCTAAAATTTAAAAAAAAACAAAATCTCCTAATTTCTTTTATATGCCGTAACTTTTTTGTTACTTAAGATATTGAGATGCGATTTGAGCTAATTTGCATGGTAATTTAAATACTTTTTTCTACTCACTGTATAGAAAGTCGGCTTTTGCGCCCTAGTTTGAGGAAACAAAACTGTCAATTTCCCACCAGCGGGAGCCAATTTTTATTTGCTCCCGGCGGGAGCCAATATTTATTTGCTCCCGCATTTGTGTTTATGTCACCATGGATATCACACCAAAGCTTTACAACGTTACGCTGATTTGGAAATTAGACAAAATGTCCCTACAGAAATCTAGAGTCACGGTAATGATTTACTAAAGCAAAATTTTGAAATTTCGGGCAATAGAACATGCGTTCGAAGAAAAAATCATATATATATCACTGGAGCAAAGGTTCATTTCCCCCCTTGTGTGTTTAATGCCCTCCGCTAACGCGTCGGGCATTAAATTCACACGCGGGAGGAAATGAATACCTTTGCTCCCTAGATATATAAATAGCTATTATTGGCACTTAATAAAACCAATTTTATTTTTGAATATTTTTAGTAATCTAACCTAACCTCAAAATTTTAAGTTGGTACCGTGCAATTTTTTTGGCCCTTTTAAGAGAGGATTTTTTTCTGAATGCAATGATGTATTACATGATATAGAAACTTCTTCAAAATTTTGAAAAACAGAGCTTATTCTTTTTACAGGCAGAAATCACTAGTGCCATGA
The DNA here is from genome assembly GCA_940337035.1 of Agriotes lineatus. NCBI lineage: Eukaryota > Metazoa > Arthropoda > Insecta > Coleoptera > Elateridae > Agriotes > Agriotes lineatus. Next base: position 38,361,284 of record OW679200.1, on the reverse strand, counting down.
TCACAATAATTTTGTTTATCTACGACCACTACTAAAAGTAGGCCTTTTAGCGCTAGCTTGTTTCACTAAAAGTGACATTTTATAGTTTACCGTGTTAAAAGAAATCAGCTGTTTACTTTTAGCACACGGGCTAAAAGTGAAGTGAGGTTATAAAACTACAATTTCGAACTGCAAGTGAAGTTGTAAAGCTATTCTAGTTGCTTCTTGCGTTACAGGTAAAGCGTTTTTGAAATAATTAAAGCGTTAGGTAATGAATACAGTCATATGTGGAGCATCAATAATTACATTTCGTAACTCACCTTGACAGCACGGGCGTGGCCAAACAATCGCCCGCGCGGCGTAGCCTGCTGTTCATTATGACATAAATTAAAAGTGTCGCAGATGCGAACCTGTCTTAAATCGATATTTATGGATTAATAACGGTAAAATTAAGGTCGTAGATAATAGTTATTTACTATACAAGTGGGATAACAGCATCATTAATATACGTGTGTGTAAGTTACAAACGAGTGCGTAACACGAGTTATGTAAGCACACAAGTATATTAATGATGCATTATCACACATGTATTGTACAAAGTTTTATCTACGAGTGCCTAAAATTGAGAAAAGTGCATTAAGAGAAATGTCAGATCTGTCATTTTCAAAAATATTTTAGTAGGCAAATGTCATTCATTTGACACTATTTCAGTTACGTAATGAAGTCATTACACAACTCAGTTGCGTAATGAAACCATTACATAACTGAGTGGTGTAATGAGCTTCATTACCTAACTGAAATAGTGTCAAATGAGTGACGTAATGCGTTACTTATCCCACTGGAGTAGATAAAATATTGTATGCAACGCGTGCTAAAAGTCGTTTATGCGCGAGACATGAAAATTATGAAACGAAGCCGAAGGCACTTGTTGCATAAATAGCTATTTTTATTTATTACGTTATCTGAGAAATTATGTTTCGAAACAAAAAGCACGCTTATCATCATACGTGCCTTCCAGTAGTGTCAGTGTTATTACTTCAACTTATAATAGAACATTTTGAAAACATGATGTATTTTGTGTGTATATCAAGTGCTACAAGAACGTAGAACTTACACGTCAAACATACGAAACACACTGACACTACTGGAAGGCACGTATGATGATAAGCGTGCTTTTTGTTTCGAAACATAGTTTCAGAGATAACGTAATAAATAAAAAACAAAATTATTGTGATCATGGCACTAGTGATTTCTGTCTGTAAAAAGAATAAGCTCTGTTTTTCAAAATTTTGAAGAAGTTTCCATATCATGTAATACATCATTGCATTCAGAAAAAAATCCTCTCTTAAAAGGGCAAAAAAAATTGCACGGTACCAATTTAAAATTTTGAGGTTAGGTTAGATTACTAAAAATTTGCACAAATAAAATTGGTTTTATTAAGTGCCAATAAAAGTATTTAAATTGCCATGCAAATTAGTTCAAATCGCATCTCAATATCTTAAGTAACAAAAAAGTTACAGCATATAAAAGAAATTAGGAGATTTTGTTTTTTTTTTAATTTTAGACAAGTGGGCCATGCCAAGTAAAATTTGAAGATGCATTCTTAATGAGCTCTCAAACGTGCACCTTTTTGCTAATTTAACCATCTCTCTATCTCTTCAAATACAAAAGTTACCCATGTTGTCCCTACGAAATTCGGGCACCCTGTATAGTATAGTCAACACTTATCAAGTACTATGCAAAAAATGAAAGAGCGAATACTAAAAAATTTAAAATAAATTTCAGTATATCAAAGATTTGTTGATATCATTACAGAAGCTACTAAAACGAATATAACAAAAAAATTTATTATTCCTAACCACCTTAATTTGAATTCACACTTAGAAGTGAAAATAATAACAACTCATTAAATTTCTTAGATTTAACATTAGTCAGAAATCAAAATTGAACTTTAGACACTAATTGGTAAAGAACAGATATAAAAACGGACAGATATATAAATTTAACTCATTTATATCTATAAAATATATAGTACAGTCATTAAAAGGAAATGAAACGGATTTGCTTACAAAAGGTCATGAAGTTTTGAAACTTGGCAGGAATGTCGACCCATATACCCTAATGATGCCTCTTAATTTGCGACCTCGGGAGGTCGCCGCTCGCGCCGCCATCTTGGAAAAATGGCGCCCAAAAACAGTTTTTGGGGTATAACTCCGTTCCCGTTAATCCTATGCAAAAAAGTTTATATTATAAATTAAAGAGGATAAAATTTTCTACAAAACAACACTAATAACATTTTCTTGTGAGACTGATAGTTTTCGAGTTAGCGGGATGTGAAGTAGAGGGAAAATTTCGATTTCGTGAAAAAACTGCATTTTCACACGAATTTTTTAACTTTATCTATTTTTACCTAATAAAATCACTATATCCGTTACATACAATGACACGTGAGACCCCAACACCCTGCACTGTTCCAATGAAAGTCCCCCAATAGTGCGGATCTACTCGACATGGACAATGCGGAATGTTGGTCATTGGACTTGTGTTAAGGTGGAACAACATTGTTAAAGTGACAGCATATTACGATATTTGTTATATTATGGTAAATGTCGTCATATACTGTCATGTTTACAACGTTGGGTTACGTTTACACACATGCACAATGCCAGTCGTTTGTATCCGCCGAAGAATATTAATTTCCACGTTGGAACGCATGTAAACCGCTACCGCATGTACATGTCGAAATCTGCGCGAGATAAAGAGAGACTTTACTGAGTACCAACCAAATCTTCTTTGTTCAAAGCATTCACGTCCATTGATCCACCTGAACAACAGAGCCGAAGCTTTCATGTTCTGGACGGTGGATTTTTGTTGAACAGAGTGGTATGGCATCGCAACGATTCGTTCGGAACAATTTGTATACTTTATGTGGAATACGTTAAGCGGTACTATTGATCAAACGCATGTACAGTTTTTGACAGTTATCCGGATAACTTCGGTAGCATGAGCACGAAAAGCGCGGAAAGACATCGACGTTTCAGGTCGCAAACCTGCGCTCATATCGTTTTCGATGAAACAATGATTTCCACTGTTTCGCAAGAAAAGTTTCTGTCCACCGATTCGAACAAAAGGCGTTTAATTCCTATGTTAATGAAAAAGTTTGAAGAGCATGGTTATACAGTAAAGCAATCCGTGGAGGATGCGGATTTTTTCATCGTCCAAACAGCGCTCGATATGTCTTCTTCATATCCGTTTGTTTATGTTGTAGAGGAAGACATAGATCTATTGGTTCTGTTAACCGCAAGGGCACGAGATCATGCTAATGTTTTTTTGCGAAAACCAGCCAGAGGAAAGATTGCGGAACAGATATTTTCTGGGCAAAGCCTCTACTACAAGGATACCGTAGCGAAGAATTTTCAGTTTCTGCATGCATTCAGTGGTTGCGATACCACCTGTGCTCTGTTCAACCAGGGGAAAATCAAATTTTTCAACCTCCTTCAAAAGAACGACAATGTGGCTGATACTATTAAAATCTTTCAACATCCAGAAGCAGACGTTAATGCTCTTGGTATAGGTGGAAAATCATTTTTATTGGCATTGTACGGTGCATCGCATGAAAACGACTCATTGGATTCCTTCCAATACGAATGTTTTGTGAAGGCTGTTTCCAAAAACAAATTTAACCTTGCCTCCCTGCCTCCCACAGAAGATTCTGTATGCCAGCATTGCCTACGGACATATTATCAAGTTTAGATGTGGAATGGCATTACGAAAAACCCGGAGGAATACGGTTGGCAGAAAACAAGAACAGGGCTCGATGCTGTTCGCGCAACACAACAGCCAGCCCCCGACATACTTCTCCAGTCAATTTCTTGCAGATGTAAAAAAGGCTGTGGGACGGCAGGCGGGTGTCCGAAGATCGGGTTAAAATGTTCCGCACTCTGTTTCTATTGCACTGGTGTAGCTTGCGAAAACATTCCTGACATTGTGGAAGATTCTGAGGAAGAGGACGATAATGAGGCTGCAGATATTCTTGACTCCTTACAAATGTACGAGGAAAATGAAAGAGAAGAAGAAGAGGCTGGTGACTCGGAAAAATCATTTGCGCCAAAACTATCGCAACGTGCAAAGCTGCGGAAAAGCAAGTAGGTAATCAATTCGAATACTGGGAAAAGCACGTAAAAAAAATGCGCCGATGCGCTCTACCTCATGGGTGGTGTAGAAACGAGTTGCAACATGTATTGGTTTTAATAATGTTTCTGTACAACAAACTATAGATAAGTTAATTTGTGGTCAATGTGAAAAAACTGTTGAAAATACAGATTTTTTGCGAATTCAATATGTTCGTTTTACCTCTAAGCCCTTTAACTCGAAAACTATCGATCTGACAAAAAAATATTATTAGTATTGTTTAGTAGCAAATTTTATTCTCTTTAATTTATCATAAAAACTTTTTTGCATAGGATTAACAGGAACGGAGTTATACGGCAAAAACTGTTTTTGGGCGCCATTTTTCCAAGATGGCGGCGCGATCGGCGACCTCCCGAGGTCGCAAATTAAGAGCCATAGTTAGGGCATATGGGCCGACATTACTGCCAAGTTTCAAAACTTCATGACCTTTTGTAACCTAAAATATTATAATGACTGGACTGATAAAACAAGTTTAATTAATAATTTAGTAACCAGAGATTTAATTCTTTTATAAAAAAAACATAATGAAAACCCATATACAATTAGAATGAAAAATAATTTTTTCGTTAAAATTCAGCAATACAAATACATATAACCAATAGAATAAGAAAGTTTAAAAAATGAAAACATTGTTTCGGAAAAAAATTTATAATAACCAAATTAATAAAAATCTACTATTATAACATTGCAATTTATTTCTAAGTTATCAATACAGTTAGAAACATTTTAAAAACACAATTTTCAGTTTACGTTTAAAAATTGTTATTTTAATTGGTCAATAATTGGTAATCATTTAAAATATACAGTATTAATTAGTAATGAAACAAATGTTGATGTCAAATTAACTGTAGTAATTGCGAAGCTACTTATATTGGTCAAACTAAAAAAAATTTATTTACGAGAATAAATAAACACAAAATTTCCATTAAAATTAAGTTAGCTACTCCTAATATACCTAATACAGCCTTATCAGGCTATGCTATAAACAATTTTTATAATTTCTCTAACTAACCCAAAAGTTTAGAAAAAGTATCCAATTAATTCAAAAAAATATTTATGTAATTTATCAAACTTGATTATATTAACCTTGTATAAATTAAGGATCTTAAATACATTGAAAGGACATGCTTGTATTAATGAAAAATTCTACACCTCTCTAAAGTTGAGTTTGTGCACTTTTGAATTAAACTAATGCTTCCCCACCTTTAAAAAAATTAATATAACATCCAAGACGTGGTGTCTTCATTCCACCACAGCTTAAGAATCTTGCTCTACTAGCGACAATTTTTAACGCATGTATGCGATTGGGTCATTTTCCCGACGCATGGAAGGAAGCCTCAATTTTAATGCTACATAAACCCGGAAAACCTACGAATTCTCCTTCAGGCTATCGACCAATAAGTCTGTTGTCTACGATATCTAAATTTCTGGAGCGCATAATTCAATCGCGACTAACTGAATTCCTCAAAGATAACAACTTACTTCCCGCCTTTCAGTTTGGTTTTAGAAGTAGCCATTCTACCAATCATCAACTACTTCGAATCACTGAAATAATAGAACGAGGATTTGAGAACAAACAACACACTGCTGTCGCTTTCCTAGATGTCGCTCAGGCATTCGATCGTGTGTGGATAAACGGATTACGCCTAAAAATGCAGAGAATCGAAATTCCACAATACCTTCGAAACATCATTACGTCTTTCTTAACCAATAGAACGTTTAGAATTCGCATCGGCTCAACATTTTCCACTTCCAGACCAATACACGCCGGAGTTCCGCAAGGATCTATATTAGGGCCCATATTATACAATATCTTTATGTATGATATTCCGCAACCAACAAACTCAGAAATAGCAATGTATGCCGATGACACAGCTATTATCACGCAAGATCAGGATATAAATGAAGTTAAGCTTAAATTACAACACAGCGTAGACAAAGTCCTTAAATGGCTAACAAGCTGGTGCATTAAAATAAACTCTGACAAGTGCGAGGCGAAAATTTTTACCTTGCGGCGACCCATCGATCCCCCAAACATAACGGTTAACAATAGAGAAATCGCTTGGAATCAGAAAGATAAAGCGGTTAGATATCTGGGAGTTTATATGGACAGAAGACTTACCTGGAGTTTTCACGTTAACAAAAAACTATCTGAATGCTATTCCAGGTTAGGTATGCTATACCCAATACTTAATAAAAAGTCACCCTTAAAAGTAGAGTGTGGAAAATTACTTTACACGGCGCTCCTAAGGCCAATAATCACATACGGGTGTACTGTTTGGGGTGCCACGTCAAGAACGAATATAAAGAAAATACAAACACTACAAAACAAGATCTTACGTATTATTGTAAATGCACCATGGTTTGCCAGAAATAATCAAATTCACCGTGAATTGGAAATACCTACCATCGAATTGTTTGTGTATTACACCTCTAAACAATTTTACAAAAATTTACACCAATGCAGTGGAGCTGCCCATTATGGAATTGGTGAACGTTCCATTCACATTAGGCTTAAAAGAAAACTTCCCAGTGATCTTCTACCGCCATCGCAGGTTGATGACGATAGTAGTGGTCCCGAACAATAGTGCTCAATACGTAGTGACAATAATAATAAAAGACGCATAGCGACAATAATAATAAAAGACTCATAGTGACAGTAATGACAACAAAAACCATTTAGTGACAGAGGAGCCGTCGAAGCCGACCTCGATAAAGTTATGTATAGTTATAATGACTAATAATTAACAGTGCCATGTATAGCGTTTCTTATGCTGATCTGGCAATACACCCTATATTAAAAAAAAAAAGCTTAAGAATCAACCTTATGTAATTATCAAATCTTATCAACAGGTAATCAGTTGGTGACAACTTTTTTTTCGAATTGTAATAATATCAAACTGAGGAAACTCATGTGAGTCGCAATATATTTTTGATCTAAACGTGAAGTTTTTCGTACTCCCAAAATCGCAGCCACTTAATCGCAACTATTAATTGGAAACTTATATGGGTGAATTTAAAGGTCTTGTGAGTAGAGAGTTTGAACTACTACGTACTGAAATTGTGGGACCTTAGTGGACTATATTTCTTGCATGGTCAACAATACTTATAGTTTTTCGGCTCATTCTCTGATTTACAGATTTTGATTCTCCAAAACACGCTACTATGCTGAAAACAATACAAATTGCTATTATTTAAAATGAAATTTGGAAATATTTGTCGAAATCCTCGTTTACAAACATTGACGAAATAATTCCAGTTTCAATATTCATTTCGTTAACTCTGCGAAAATAGTACTTCACTGTAAATGTTTTTTGTTCCTGACTATTTCCCGCATCTCTTATTAGCCAATCGAATGCCATGATTTTCCACAAATCAACCAATCACCTGTTTTTACAGTGGCAACAAATCAAAACGGACGAGGTCACTCCAGCAACAATTTTAACGCTTAACGCAGAATCCAACTTTGGCTTTTTCTTCTTTCTTTTATCTCTTCCTTGGCTCCCTGATTTTCGTAAAATTTTTCTTTCTGAGACCGTCATTTCGCTATTGTAATAAATGCCCTTTGTTTTTCATTTTGTTTAGAAAAATTGCTATTGCAAATTCAATTATTTGTATGTCACTGATCTCTGCTTTAACCCCAATTATAAATATATGTCTTTTGTTTGTTCTGCAGTTCTAGTTTATGTTGTAGCTTCTCAACTGTCGTGAGTAGTTGATTTCTCTCGATTTTCCACTGATTCTGTATTTTATTAAATGGTTATCACGGTGAGGTTTTTAAAAATTAAAAAAATGCGGACGAAAGCTTTTTAGGGTTGGAACTCCTTAGTCTCGGCAAAATTCTAAGTAGGACTAAGGTACCTGGTACTCTGCATGCCTAGACCTTGTTCATGGGGTTGGCGAAAAGAGCCTATGAAGGCATACTTGCTAGACTCGCTAGAATCTCCTCAAAAATACTATTACTACTACTTATTAAATGGTTTGTTTAATGTTCTTATTTGGGCCTTAGTAGGTTTTAATTCCGTTATTATTTTTTTCTGTATTTTTTTGTTTTATCCTTTTAGAATCTTTCTAATTTCCCCATATTTTTTCTATAGCGTTTTCCATGTTATATGTTCGAGTTGGGACTCTTCACTTTTAAGCCGAGCAATATTTCCTTCTGTCGATATATGGGTTATTTTACTTCGTTTAAATATTTCAGATTATTTTGCTATTCTATCCAACCTTTCTTGTCTCTTGCGTTTATTATATACTTGACTGTCATTTTTATTTTTTCCCAATGCTCAATGCTCTCACTTAGGTCCACTTACAACACCTCTCCTAATTTACCCACTTAGCGTAAACACGCTACAATCCTAATTTTAAATGCCCGCTACCCCACACGGCGTAATCACTTTAGTTCTATCAGCCGGTCGAGTTGTTTATCCTTGTAAATTTATTTTATTTCTCTCGTCTGAAAGGCGCAGGAAGTATTGTAATCGCGAACAAATTATCTTCCGAGATTTCTTCAGATCTTCACGTTTCAGGATCAGAAACATGTTTTTTTCAATTCCTTCTATGTTTTTGTGTGTCTGTTCGTTTATCCACATGTCTGTCTGTCTCTCTGCCTGTCCGCCAGCATGTTGGCGGTATAGCTCAAAAACTATTTGTTGGAAAAAAACGATATTTTGCATGAGGACTATAATATGTCTACCTGGTTCGAAACCGAATACACCTTTGGTAAAATATATACAGGATGAGTACCTTAAAGAAACGTTATCTATTTTTGCCCTAACTCAGAATTATTTGAACAAAGGTTTTTACCCTTGATGAAAATGGGGGTCCCACAGCCTCAAGGTTAATATCGTAAAAGGGGCAGAAAAAAACAACATCCAACTGAAAGGAAAAGACAAAAGACAAAAATATGCAACGATGCGATATCCGCAGAGCGATCGATATCCGCCGCATTTGCGAGGGAAGTTCAGTGTAACCCCCTTTCTTTAAATTATATCTTGACACTGCTCTACACTTTCACTTCACACCCTGTCTGAGGTCTTTATTATGCCCTAAATCATTTTTGCAACACTAATAAATAATTAATTAATTTCTACTTTCTTTGTTATACTGGTCACCTGATGCCCAAAACAGCTTTAAATCGAAAACTTAGCATTTCACTATGAATTAACTAGGTTGTATGGTTATCTTGCGAGTTATTGCCATTTCTAGGACACCCTGTATATACGCCACAGCACTTTCATAGAGAAGTTATGAAAAAGAAGAAGATTATGTGAAATACAACTTAATACTGAATTTAACAGAGAATTATTGAATTTTGGTCAATAATGTTTGTCCTTTTTGCCTAATAAAATATTTGATATAGCTACTATAACATTTTTTTAATGTTTAATACTTAAATATGACCGGCTACGTCTGAAAAGAAAGAAAAAAACAAGACTTGTTTAACGACTAATAGCCTCAGCTTGTCATATGCATTTTGTTTAAAGAGTCAGTTATTCAGATGTTTGTTTGCTATGAATTAATCCATTTTTAATGCTAAATAATATTGTTGACATTTTAGAAAGTTGTAGGGCATGGCTGATTTAAAAGACATGTACTTTAAAAATACTGAAAAGTCATTTTCCGTATTTTTTTTAAAGTCCACCCCGTCGTTCTGACTTTGTTCGCTTTTGTCGCGGCGAGCATGTTCTGTTCTTCGCAAGTCGCTGGCGGTGTCCTGCCATTTAATCCCACTTTTCTCACAGCTGTCCTTTTAGTTCAGCTCGACTTCGATCCTTAGGGGTACGCTTCACGTGGTTATTTGAACCTGAGTTCTTATATTGCCTAATTGGTTTAACATTTCTGGTCTAGCTCCTTTCTATTTTGTTTTTAGCGACATGTTTTCACCTGGCCATGTATGTTCCCGTATCGTCATATTCTCATCCAGTATCGTACACGTACAGTGCAGTTTTTTCTATGTGAAGATCTCTTTCGATGTGCGAATATTCTAGCCAAAAGATAAGATTTTGTTTAGAGAGCGACCTCACCGGGGGAGCAACCGCTTGAGCTATGCCCTTTATTAATAGTTAAATTGCAAACTATGAGTCGGAGTGCTACCACAGCTCGGGCTGAATCTATTACAATCGCAGTGTAGTTTAAATTAGATAATTACGAATTAGGCATTTATTGCTGCAAATTGCATGTTGCATGCTCCAGGACGACGCTTCCAGTTGAGATGACCCAGTGAAGCATTTCTGCACGCTGACTTCAGCGTTGGATGTATTTTGCAAGCGTCCAGTAGATATCATTCGCCGGCCTAGTTACCACCTAGAGAAGACCGTGTTAAAACTACGGAGTAAGTGCACGCTGTCTTTTATAGCTGACTTTCAGTGAAATATTTGTTAACTACGTAGGCGGTTCAGCTTGCGTAATTAAGAAATGATGCATAAACAAAGGCCTTTGGTTACCAATCATGCGAGGATAGAGTACAGAAGGTGTGCATATCGCTGTGCAGCTTTTTTGCTCGACTTCGATCGCAAGGCATCCCAATTCAAAGTAAGTACGAGTATTTTAACAGTTTTATTTTAGCCTGCGATCGGGCCGTTTTTGTCAGCGCAGCCGCTAGGATAGCGTATCTGCATGGCATACACGATTTAAACATTTTGTTTTGTCAAATGTGTTATAGTTGACATTATAATTTTGGGGTTGGCACCCATTACAATTTGTTAATAATTTTGGTGCTGTAGTGCACCAGGTTTTTACCCGAAATTAAATAGTTTTTTGTTACTTCTGGACATTATTTAGCCTTTCGCTCCTATAAATAATGCTTAAAAGTTGTGATTCTTCTTAGTAATAATTAAATCTACTTTTACTGCTACTGGTCTTACTAATATTATTTTTTGTTTATCTGTTCGTATAACTCTTTGTGAACCTGCGCTTTCTTTAGTTTAGGATTGTCAAGCAGAAAACATCCAGGGTAGGTGATGAAGTGAAATGTTAGCTAGATCTTTTTTGTTGTGATTGTGTTTAAGTAATATTTGTATTTTGTAACCTTAAGAACCGCTGCCTGGTCCTTATACACGCCATACTCCGCCAAGGGTTTGAGCTAGCCAGGACAGCGTTCACCCATTTTTTTGTCTTGTATCAGTTCTTCTTTTTCCATTCTTCCAGCCTTTATAATTACTTAGTCGTAGTTTTACTATCTTTGTTTTTAGTTTTTCGACATCATGTCTGCTCTTTTCATAATTGTTTGTCCTCTTGCAACTATCCTTCTTACCTCTTACGTTTTATCTTCATTACGAAATGACCAGAGTCTGTGTATGCTGCTCTCCTACTTGTCATGATTATAGCGCGGATTTTAGGCCATTATATGCATTTAAGGAATAACAGATATGCATTAAAAAACTTGTTTTTGTATGAAAAAAGTTTTTGTCGAAGTCCCATACATTTTCCTAAAATAATGACAATTAGCCAATTGTCCTAGAATCCGCGCTCTAGTCATGATTAAACACCACTGGGACGTTATCGATTTGATTCACTACACCTTCGTTCGAAGATGTATACACATTTGTACATTTCTATCAGTTTCAACAGCGTGCTTTTGATAACCATCTCTTTACCCATAGCGAAATAAATTAACCTCTGTCCATTTTCGTTATTATTATATTGTTCAATGGTAAGAACATAAATTTCCTCTCTGCCTATCTTCGTATTGCAATACTCCAGAAAAATTCCATGTCATATCTCGGCAAACTTTGATACTCATTTTCGATTTGCTCAATAATCGGTTTGTTTCTTCTTCTTCTATTTCCTGGAAATTTGCTATTCTAATATTTCTAGTTCTTCCCTTTTAAGTCTCAGTACATATAGTCGTCTTAAAAGTATTTAGTTATTCTTAATTTTTCTTTGCATTATAAAACCTACTACAAATATTCTATACGTGATAGCAAAGTTATCGTTACATAATCATTGCGTATAGCTATTACTACATATCTAAACCCAGAGTTAACAGTAATAATATCTCTTACCTTTACAGTTGTCGCTGCTGAAGTGTAGGAAGAATCGCATTGCAGCAGGATAGGATTTAATTTAAATCCACATTTCCAAATCTATGCTGACCGTAAAGTTAGGTAATACACAATTTTTTATAGAATACTGCCTAAGAAAACGTATGCGATACACAGATAAGCAAAATGTTGCACTAAAAAACACTCATTTCAGTACGATTGTATAATCTGAAATTAGATTTACATTCTGTAACAAACCGTTATAACCACATATTTGTACACAAATCAAAACTTATACTGCGATATCGCGAAAAATCTTTGGTTAAATTTATAGCTGCACAACTCAATAATACCAGGAGCCTTCAAAAAATTCCTAAATAACAACATGTTCTTGACAGCCCCCGGTAAATACGTTGCCCCTCCTAAAGGAGCAAAGTTAACACAAAACAACCATAAAGTGAAATTAGAACATTTTTGGTAATATTATACATCTACGTTTTGCTCATATTCACAATATTTCGTTACCGTTTATTCTTAACAATTCGATATTTCATTAAAATAGTATCACTACGACTTAGCTTAAAATAGTACATTGCACTCAGTGACGCAGGACCGCACTAGCCCGCCGGCGCTTACAAAACTTTAACCAACTAAACGGAAGTTTCTGTACAGAACTCGAGGTAGAAACATTCCTGTATTGCAGTTCTGTTTGGAACAGTACCGCTGCAAGTTTTATCAATTTAGGTCTGGACCTGGGTATAGTTCGGTAGGAAAATTTGAGTAGGAAGAATTATTTTCAGGAATTGTAAGTAGCTTACTCAGAAGTAGTTTTGACTTGTTGGATGGACATCTTACAACTGGTACGCGTTCCAACAGTGACGTCATTGAAGATGGTGGTCGCTCGATCACACCTGCTCATATCTGGCTTGCACTTTTTAGACTAATTTGACTTTTAAGAAGCTAATGGAAGTGGATACCAGCATTTGAAAAATAGATCTAGCTCGTAGATCTGACATGGTCGAACTCGTTTGGTATAATTTATCTGATAACTGTTTCACAAACAAGACTCAAGCTTTCTTATAGATATCCCCACGTTGTCTACCAAGAGGTTTCCTTGTTTGTCTAAAACAGCAGTTTCTAGGCATCATTAAGGAATCAATTCGTCTTACAACAGTCTATTGCCATTGCATTGAGAGGTTTCTTGGTTTAAACACTTTGCTGTCATTAAACCATATTGCAGAACACGAAAAGGTATGAGCAGTTTTGTAAGTGATGGGCCGCCACCTTTGTTGACGTTATACCAGGGTGTATGTCCACTCAAACCAAAAATACTTACTAAGACAGCTGCTAAGCTTTCTTGAGAAGTAAGACGAAGAGTTCCTTACTGAAATTTTCTTAGAGAGCTATAACCACGCCCCGAATCAAAAGCAGAGGCAGCGACGAAGAACTAAATTATCACCAACCGCACTGTTCAACAAAAACGAAAATACTATAAACAAATTTTGATCAACGAACGCGACGAATCAGTTGTCAAAAACAAACGAATATTGCACTCAACGATCACCAAAAACCTTCAACCGAAACAAGAAAATAACTAACAGTCGAAGAATGAAAATCCCATGGTCTCCAGCTCCTCTTAGTAGGGCCTCCAGACCGCAACGTCTCCGGTCTGCGCGGGCCCTCTCTGTCCACCGTTGCTTGTGAGGGCCCTCGAGTGAGCGTCGTCTTGCCGCGCAGCGGCATTCGCACAGGTGACGTTATTGGACAGTAGAAGGTCGCTGGTACCGTTCATCTGCCGCTGGTTGGACGTGGACAGCTGGTCCATCACGGTCTGTAGGTCGTTGTGGTGCGTCTGCGCCGTGTGCGAGTGCAGCGAATGGAAGTTGTGGGTTTGGTTGGCCGCGGAGTAGAGCTGCGAATACAACAAACTGGCCGGCAGCACGGGGTACAAAGAATTGTTACAGTTAGCACTGGGGTACGTCGTGGGGGTCATGTTCTGGTGCAGGGGAAGTTTGAATTGTTGACATGGTTGGCACCCAGGGTGCCCTGTGAGTTGATCAGATCGTCCTGCACAGGGCTTTCCGCCGCACTCGAATTGTCGGATAACGATCGCGGGCCCGAGAGCGCGAAGTCGGCATGGTTTGATGTGTACCTTGGCACCAGCAGGGACGATGGATGTGACCCGCTCTGGGAGTGGTTGGCGTGGGTCTGCGACGACACCAGGCCCAAATGCTGGTCGAGGTCTGTCGTTGAGGTGTCAGGAAGAACTGAAAACAAACATGCGGTGTATTAACACAAAGTAATATTACTTGTATAGGTCTGTCCCAGCAAGCACATGTACGTTTAAAATACGCCGAAAAGACGTTTACATAGTTAAAAAGACGTTATTCGCTGATAATTAAACGTTAAACGTGAACTAGACGTTGATTTTTAGTAGTACTTTTTACTGTTTACGTAATTATTCCGTTTATTAAACATGTCGGCTATGAAGTTTATTGGGCGTGTTTATATAAATAGATTTTACGTTTATAAAAGCACGAAACGTTTATATTTTTTATATTACGTTAAAATAACGTTAATATAAAACGGTTTACGGACGTTTCCCCCCCGACCGTTTCGCCCCCGCCGTTTCGCCCCCAGCCGTTTCGCCTTCTAGCCGTTTCGCCCCCGGACCGTTTCGCCCCGAAGTTTTACCTGTAGCTTTAACCAGCTTCAGCTGTTTCCAGTTGCACCACGAGGAGGTAGCTAGTAGGATTTCTGCAACTGGTTTTTTTAAATTTTTTAATCCAAGAAATAAAAAGTATGTAGCAATATCAGCTCGTATAAAAAAAAATTGACATTTATTCCGGTTGCAGGTCGAAATATATATGTTTAAAGATTTCTATTTCTTTATATGTATTTACTAAAAACCCTAAAATTAAAACACAAACACCAACAAACAAAAACCAATACAAATTTAAAAAAAACTAAAATTAAAACACAAACACCAAAGAAATAATAATAAAAAACGGTTGCAGAACCTCATTGTGGTGCAATTGGAAACAGCTAAAGCTAGAAGTAAAACTTCGGGGGCGAAACGGTTCCGGGGCGAAACGGTTAGGGGGCGAAACGGCTGGGGGCAAAACGGCGGGGGCGAAACGGTCGGGGGCGAAACGGTCGGGGGCGAAACGTCCGTACCCCATATAAAATACCTATTAGATTAGTTGTCGACTTTTAACGTCGATATAACTTTGTTACTACAACGTGATAATAACGTTTTTATGTAGTTGATTTTAAGTATATTTTAAACGAGCGGTTAAGGTTAAACGTTGACAAAAACACGTAAGTTGTACCCTCCTTCATAGCGTGTGCTCAGCTCGCTTATCACGCGTAAGGTTATTGATCACATGATAGTGCCGGCTAATTGAAACGTGTTATGCTACCACACCACAGTGGAGTTTTATAGTATGTTGACAAGCAGTTCTCTCCCGTTTTCTGTGATCTGGATTCCCTGTTTAGGTCGCCTTTTATGTTACTGATAAAATTGGAAAATATGTGAGTCAGAACGTTGTTTGTTTATCATTCCACTTGGAAATAAGACTAGCAGAATTGCTTTAGAATAATGGTCGGTAATAGGTCCTCTGTTCCACTAAGCTTATATTTTCCCATTTAAGATACAACGACTGTCGACTTTGGGTGGAACTATACAGTGTTGAAGCAGTTATCCGATCTGTTTTCAGATTTCGTTTATCAAATGAAGTCGCCATTTTATTCAGTTGGGCTGGGCACAATAAAGGCGTCGCTCATCTGTAGTTAATATCTGGTCTAAATAAAATAGCAATCTTGTATCCACGCAAACATCGGTTCAACGTAAAAAATAAGTTCAAGTTGTGGTTGAAGCGTAATGCGCTTGTAAAGTTAACGCTTAACAAAACAATAACGTTAATAAAACGTAATTTAAACATATAAAACACGTATATTTTCTATTAAAAAGATAACGACGTTACAACGTTGACCAAACTAGCTGGAACGACACACAGCATCCGCTTACTTCCAAAGGCTATTCGTACTGCGAAAAGGTTAATATGTGGTGGTCGCTCCGATTACTAATGCTGGAGAAATTGTTTTATAGAATATACTACAAACGTTGACGGTTTTTTTCCACGAATAATGTGCTTCATGTTTGTGTAGCATATTCTACCAGAATATGTATCATTAGGTGATATGGTAAAACGCGTTGCAGCTATCAACTGAAAATACGGAAAGATATCTTCACATACACTATTAACTCCACAATAACTAATATACCGAACCAACGATTTAAAATTACATATGCTCGATCTGTAAATAAAACGAATTCACTAAAATACCAGAAGTACGCCATTAAAAAAGTAGAAGTAAGAAAGACGACTCGATTTTTTTTTAATAGGCGTTTACCTGCTCAACAATTTACACTTTTATACAAGGCATTGATGACAAAATATGTAGAATATATTAAAAAACGTGGGAGGTAACTATGACCGCAAGAAAGTTTTCAATTGTTATTTAGTTGATTTACACTGTGATAGCACTAGGGATGTTGAAATTGATCATTTAACTGTCAATAGTAATATAACAAGGGCGAGACATACTTATCGATAATTTTGCACACGCCAAGGGTCGAGTGCTGGTTGCAATGAAAACTGTCCCGAGGGCTCGCCCGAGGGCAGTTTTCTAAGGGCAACCAGCACGATGACTCTTGGCACGGGGAAAATTATATGTAAGCGTGTTGCCCGCGTTTATATTTTGAAGATTATTACACCAAATCCGTATACAAATTTAAAATTGATCTAATAATTCCAAAAAAATCAAATTGCTTGTTTCCTGCATTTCTATTTCTAATTATGACACCATCCACAGGGATCGATAATCATCCCTAGGGAGCTTATCAGGCAATCAGTTCGGGATTGGTCGATTTTCAAAAAATGCATGGCTTTCATTGGCTGATATCAGTCATGTCACAACTGTCACCGAGAAAAATATCTGGGGTAGCTTGCGTTTGAGTCGTGTATGGATGCCTTGTTGGCCCAGTGTGTAGTAGGCTGCACCACTGCAGTGCTGGTTGGAAGTGGCTATCTCCAAACTACAAGAGTTTGGAGATAGCCACTTCCAAGCGTTCGTCTTTAGTTATTATGACTGTGTCATCTGCATACAATGCCAGATCAGCATTGATGGTGGGGAAGTCCCGCATGTAGATGTTAAAAAGGATTGGGCCTAGGATGCTGCCCTGAGAAACACCTGCATGTATGTTTGTGGTGGAGGATAGGGATGTGTGTGTTTTGACTGCAAAAGTGCGATTTTCAAGGAAGGAGAAAAGTATGGATTTGATGTAGCTGGGTATTTGAAGTGGTCAAATTTTGTATTTCAGGCCGTCGGTCCACACGCGATCGAAGGCTTGAGCTATGTCGATGAACAGGGTTACTGTGTATTGTTTGGATTCATGACCCTTTTCGATCGTCTCCGTGACACGTTGTAATTGATGGCAGGTGGAGTGGCCTTCTCTGAAACCGAATTGGTAGGTTGGTAGAATATTTAGTCTTTGAAATTCGTCGTTAAGCCGAGAATGGATAACTTTTTCTAGCAGTTTTGAAATAGTTGATAATAAACTGATGGGTCTGTAACTGTTAATGTCGTTTTTATCCTTTTCCGGTTTAGGGAACATAAGTATAATTGCGTGTTTCCATATGTTTGAAAAATACCCTATTCGTAGACATGCGTTGAAAACTGTTGTCAAATACGTGTATGTTTTTGGTGAGTTTTTTTAATATGATATTGGGTATTTTATCGTTTCCTGGCGATTTCTTAATTGACAGGGTTTTGATAATCGATGCAAGCTCCTTCTGTGAGGTTGGTTTGAAGTTTAATTCCGGGGTTGGTTGGTGAATTTCAATATAGTTGGTCACTATGTTATTGAAAGCCGGGTCGGTGTGGTTGTGAGAAGTGAAAGTTTTCTGGAGATGATCGGCAAAGGCTTCACTTTTTTCTGCGTCAGAATTGAGTATTTGAGCACCCGTGGAGATTGGTGGTATTTCGTCAGGTTGGCGTAGTATGCGTTTGGTTGTTCTCCATAGTCCAGGATCTCCTGGTTCGAGATTTTATATTTAATATGTTTCTGATAGGAGTATATTCGATACGCTTCGAGTTGGTGTTTGATGCGGTTAGATAAATTATTTACAATGTGTTTTGTTATGAGACTTCGGGTTCCCTGCCATTCTCTTCTCAGCGTGTTCTTTTGCTTGATTAAATCAAGTGTATGTTTAGGTGATGAGTTATCGATTGTGCGTTTTCTGTTTATCTTTTCTTTGGTGGATTTGTTGACGCTATCAGTGATGCTTTCTGTTATGTGTATAATTGTTTCGTCTATATGGGTCGGGGATTGAAGATTGTTAGGGTAGGTACTTGAGTTGTTTATCAAGATACTCGCCATAGAGTTCCCAATTTACTATGCCCTTAATTAATCTAGACTCGGGGATGAATTTTGCAGCTGTTATTAGAAATGAAATGATAACTGGTAATAAGTGGTTAGAGTCTAGTTTGAGGTGAAGACTGCTGAGATGTCTTGTTCCAATAGTCTTTTGTTGGGTTGTTTATAGACACATATAATGTTTACGGTAGTGCCGTCTTGGGCTTCCATTTTGATTCCAACTGTTTCAAGATTAACAGTGTTGGTGTATGAGTTTGCGCTTAATAATGATGGCCACTCCTCCTGATGCAATGTTGGCATTTCTGTCTGCGCGGTAGATCTGATATCCAGCTATTTTGAGTTTTTCGGGGTGACTTAGGTGCGTTTCTGATACGCATGCTATATCGATGGAATGCCTTGTGAGGAAAGACCTGGATAGGTTTAGTTGCGTTTTAATACCATTTGCGTTCCAATTGAGAATTTTTATTTGAGAAATTGTGTTGATTTTAAGGTCCATTAAAAAGAGAAGGTAAGAGATTGGATAAAAAGAATTGCTTGATTTGTTCCATGTAGGGTTGGATTAGATTTAAGAGAGATGATAATAAGGTTTTAAGCAAGGATGAGGTTTCAGGTATTAAGGAGTTTGTTTTGGATTGCCACGGTGAGTTGGGTTGTGAGATATTGCGTGGGAGTTGAAGAAAATTTTTCATATTATTTGCGGGTACCTGAGTGCTCTGCGATTTTTTTGTTCTATGAGATTCGTTTCGATGACGTCTGTCTTGATAGTTCAGAGAAATACTTGCATCCTCTAAAGTTAGCTGGGTGATTTTCTCCGCAGTTGATACATGTCGAAGGCTCTTGGTGCGGTTTGTCACAATTTGTATATAATAAGTGATTGCCTTGGCATTTGACGCATCTTGATTGTAGGTTACAGTAATTTTTAGTATGCCCAATACGCTGGCATCGATGGCATTAAGGGGTTTTATTACTATTCTTTCGTGGTTCGATGGTAACTATTAAGTGAAATATTTTAGTAATGTTTTGTTTGCTTTTTCATCTGCGGTAAGAAGTACTGCGCACACTGGCATGGGTGTTTTGTGTGATCCGTTTAAGCAGTAGGTTATACTTTGCAAGTTTTTCGAGAATGTCTTCCACAGTTAAGGAAGGTGGGACGTTTTCTATAACTACTGAAAGGGGTCTGCTATTGGGGTCTTGGCATATGTAGAATTCAATTTTATTATCAATTGAGAATTCAGCCTTAGCGAGCTTTTTGATGTCGTTGATTACTTCTTTATGATTTATTGGGCCGTGCAGGAAGATAGGTGGTATTTTAATTTTGGGTGGTTTCCTAGTTGAGTTATCCTCGTCTCCAGCAGAGGGTTCTAGATGACTGGATAGGTAATACCTGTTATTCTCGATTAAAGATGCGAGTTTCCAAAGATATTTTCCTGAAGTTCGGTGATCGGTGAGGATTAGTGGTCTGAGTTTCTTTTTAAAACGGACATGGTAACTCGAGCTAATCACCCCCGAACGGGGGGTGATGAGTTGCACGTAGAGTTGTTATAGTTAATTAAATAAAGATTTTTTACCAGAATAAAATAAACGTGTTTAATACTGGGCGGTTATCACAAGCACCAGGAGTTGATAAGGGGCACTCACACTTCCGAGACGCGATGGGAACGCTTTCGCGTCTTTGCTGTTCGAAAGTTAAGCGAGAACTCCTCGAAAAGATTAAGTTATCGGTGAACTAATAACATGTGGGAGAGCATGCACAGACACAACTATATCAGAAAATTGGTAATTTAATATATACAAAAAGCTGGCTGGAGCGTTAGACAGAATTCCTAGAAATATTATGTGGAAGGCTCAAGAAATAAAAATTCTGAGAAAACTATATAAAACTATTAAAGGAGTCTTCAAAAATGTAAAGGCACTAGTACCATTAAACGGAGAAACTTCTAGACCTCTTAGTCTAGAACGAGATACAAAACAAGGCTACAGTTTACGTCTACTAGTATTTATAAAAGATATGAGTCCAAGGGTAGCAAGAGAAGCACTAAATTTGCAAAAATTTTAAATTTAAGAATGAGACCGATGAAACTCCAGTCGCTAGTATACGCAGATGACATAGTGTTAGTACCTCATAAAAGAAGAAAATTACAGACAGCAATAAGGATATGAGGGAGAAGATATCGCAGCAAGCAACATGTTTAAGTCTCAGGCGACCGGCCCGGGTTCGATCCCCGTTGACTACATAAGGTTTTCTAAATATCGTACGCTCTCCGTCTACCACGGTACCACCTGTGGTAGTCGTTAGCCCCTAATAAGGAAACTATTCCTCCGTCTCGACGGCGAAGGCTACTCACCTGTCCAGCTTACGAGCAAAGAAGGCTCACAGAACCTCGACTTCGTGGTTAAAACGGGCTACTGACCTAATACAAGGGAAAGAAGAAGAACACGTGTATGGAATAATGTCATTACAGAATCAGAAATGAGAATAAATGAAAAAAAAACAATATAATGAGCATAACAAAAGAAGATAACGAATGAAACCAATAAGGGGTATATTTCAATCTAAAAGAACTGCAAAAGGTTAGTGTTAAAATATAATAAAAAGATAGATAACAGAATAACAAAGGCAAATAACGTATATTGTCAATTATATGATATCATAATCTAGAAAAGGTGCTGCAGTGGTCGTAAAAAGAAAACCATACTCAAACACTAACAAGAAGTCACTTAAATACGGAAAAAATAATACAACCTCACCTTCATCAAACACAGACAAAGGTACGGGGAACGTCGCCAATTGGTCTTCAACGATTCGCCATCACCGATTCACTGAAAGTCAAATTCGCCGTCTAACCGATTCGCCGTCGGCCCGATTCGTCGTCGCATAAAGCTATATTTCTGAAATGCTTAAATAATAAAGACAATCTACAATTTTACTTTAGTGATTAGTTTATTTCTGTGTAAAGTTTGTAAACTATTACTAAACAATGCAGTTGTGGTTCGAAGATTTTCTGGGACTAATTGTGTTGGAATGTTTTATTTTTCAAAACAACGTAATTGCAGTAGGGCCATCGTAAAATGATCAACTCTAGCGAGTGTATTAGTAATAACATGTGATAAATGTTTTGTGTTTTATTTGCACTGAATTAAAAGTAGCATTTTTATTTATTTAAAACTTTATCCGCCGACGGAAAATGTTCTGACGATGAATCGGCGACAAAGAATCGTCGATGGATAATCGGCGACTGTGAATTGACCGAGACTCATATAAAGGGGCAAAAAACATGAAACAATTAAGTTTTCAAAAACACCTAACTTCAAAGACACATTCAAGGAATACCCCTTTATTCACTGCGATAATTGGTGGAATAACTGAAAAAAGGAAACAGCATGATCATAATTAACGCTATTTAGTAGTATAAATGTAAATAATTTGCGATGACTGCTCTACTCGCTTAGACAGGTTTAAAGTATGAGACAAGCAACAGGAAGAAACTATAGCACGTTTAGCTTACTTAAATAGAACCCAAACGTTACAAATTCGCAATAAAGAATGAGGCTATCGAATAGGTAATGACATTCAAATATCCGAGCTGTAAACTGCCAATCAAGAATAGAAGAGATTTGGAAGAATTACGTTGTTTGAAACAAGGAAATTTTAAGAATAATAGATATTTTACCAGTACTAACTTGTTCTGTCTAAGCTAGCGCCAATAGAGTCAGAACTAAAGTTAATACTCCTACTAAATGCGATAACAGTGGCTTTTGTTTTTCGGAGTTCGTTTTTCCTTTGCGCTGATTGCCGACATTTAGGGTCCCAATAATTGTCCAACTTCTTGCGGGCCCAGTTTTGGTGGAATTTACCCTCGCTGGTGAAGGCGGAATATTAAGGATTGGCAAATTAGCGAGAAGTTCTTTCTCGCGTTAAATTTTTGACTGATTTTGGGAAAACGCTGGTTTTACTCTAGCACTTACTTGTTTTAAGGGCCGCCGTTGAAGCTCCAAATGTTAACCCGCCTGTGTCGTTCCGGAAGGTTTTCCGCTGACCCGCATTACGGCCCCTGACCTCGGACCTGTGGTGACCTTGAAGGCACCTGCTGTATCCAGCCTTCTATGTTCTATGTGCGGCATAATCTCTATCGTTCTGTGCCAACTTCGAGTGAGCTTAAGGTGGCTCGATAAAAGAAATTTAAGTAGCATGTTTTATTTTGTTGTTCCTTTATATTAAAACCGGTTGAATGTTGTAGCCAGTGGTCCGGTGTGTTAAATACCCCATTTGTTTGCTGTGTACCTACTGGGGTCTCCTCAGGACCTTGCAGATTTTGCTTTGGACTTCGCCGTCAATTTTCCGTTCCCTTCGCGAACCAAGCATATGTAGTTTCACAATTTTTTATCCTCGAAGCATAGACTAACCTCCGTTATATATATTTTTTAAACTGTTGCAGCATTTAATTCTGTACTTTTTAAATTATTGAAATGTTAACTTACCCACCAGTAGATTTGTGTGTTCTGCGGTGCACCTTACATTTTAGCCTAGATGTATTACTCTACGTTAACCCATGTTTAGCAAATACTCACCTGTACTTTGTAAGATATGATACTGAATTCGTGATTATTATACTGTGATACTAGCATTGTGGTTTTGTTATTGTTACTGCTACCTGCGCTTGTCCTGACCTTTTCTTTCAGAATATTTATGCTACGGTAGTTTACGAATTTTCTGTGATACTTGGATACACTTGTCATTAATTAAATGATTCGTTCGTGCTTATTTTGGTTCTTTTTTAACTCTTAGTACTTAAAGAACTGCACGCCATCTCCCTAAATTAGTCCGGCCGGCAATTATATCTGCCTAGTCATTGCTGTTGCTTACTCGTTCGGTGATGATGTTGTATTTGTTGTACAGTTCGTTTTTCATCTGTTGTTGTACATCTATATGTTTTAATCATTGTATATCTTTTACTGGATTTTCTTGATTTACATTTTCGTCGCAACTTTGCTTGTTCTAATTGAAAATTGCAATCAGGAAGCACACCGGCGCCTGGATACGTTATTTTTTAAAATGGTACAAGTATTCTTAAAGGAAAAACTAAATGAGTTAAACGCCAACAAAAAAAGTAAAACTAGCGAATCATCAGAAAGATATGGAATAAGCAGGCCTACTTAACTTAATAACGGAGGAAATTATCAAACGCACATAAACTAAATAGAGTTTCTATCTAGGTGCCGCTTATGCCGACGATAAATGTAAGTGAATATGGTCTACAATAATTGCTGTAAAACTAGAGTTGGAAAAGTTTAAAAACCAGTAAATCGGAATATCCTTTCTATAACAAATGGATTATTGATAATAAATCAATTGTGAAAGTCCCGAATTTCAATTGCCTTGTTGTAACACATTCTGCGGTTATAACTTTAACCAAGAAGTATGTATGTCAGTAATATCTCAGTGTTTGCGTAAACCTATGCAGTCTAAGATACTGTTTTGTACGATCAAGAAGTCAACAATGGAAGTCTCGTTGAGTATTGTAAATCATGATATTGAAATGCGACAAATATCTAACACGAAGAAACCTTCTCCTTGTAATTCTCCTCCTATCGGAGGTCAGTAAGATCACTAAATCACGTTAGCTTCGCTAACACAGGTAGGGAAACTCCGTGTTCTTTATGTCAAACCAAACTCTGTTTTTTAGTGACATACAAAATCAGTTTTTATTACGGCTGAAAACGACCATCTGTCTACTTCTAACCTAATAAAAGGATTATGGCCTCACATTCCGAAAGATAAATTAATAATAAAAACTGTTATTTATGCACTTACTAATAGCGCCTATGATAAATTTGACATTGACAAACTCGTTTTTTTAATCTGTCAACTTGTGTTTCCCTACCTGTGTTAGCGCAGCTAACGTGATTTAGTGACCTTAGAGGTCAGTAGAGTCCCTGTATATAGTAAGATAAGAGTCGGGCAAACGCGGTTCAATTTTTGATTGGCTACGATCCACTGCGCATGCGCAGTAATCTAAAAATGGAAATTTGAAGGGTGGCTATGGCAATGACAATTAAATGACGTACGTAATATTGTTCGATTCGACGACAAGACAAGTTTTTAGAGGTTATATGTTTACTACACCACCAAAAAACCGCTCGTAAATTACTCAATCCGATCTATCTACTGCAAAATCAGCTGACCACCAATCGGTAAACGGTAGATACCTACCAGTGTAGTTTTCGTAAATGCATTAAGTTTACCATTTATTGACAATGTCAAACTGACATGTAATTAAATTCATCAAAGTGACACATACTAAGGAAAACAACTCCGGCCTTGAACGCATCATTTATTTTTGGAACACTAATGGCGGCTGACATTTGTGTTTGCCCGACTCTTATATAACTATATACAGGGACTCTAGAGGTCAGCGACCAATAGCGCCATCTGTACTTTATTCACTGCGGCTCTAAACAAGGAAACACTACTTTTTTCGCACCAGTCTCTTAAATTCTTCATCCATGAAGTCCTTCTTCGTCCCACACTTCTCTTTCCTTCTATTTTACCCTGCATAATTTATTGCAAAATTTTGTATCGTTCATGTCGCATCAAGTGTCCCAGGTATCCTAATTTCCTTCTCTTGATGGTAAGTCCTATTTCCATATCCTTGTTTAATCTTCGAAGGACGTCCTCATTTCGCACTCTGTCTGTTCACGGTATTGTTAGAATTCTACGGTAAATGCACATTTCAAAAGCATTTCGTTTTTTATTTCTGCTTTATTTAACTGTTCATCATTCTGCACCATACAAGGGGTAGAAAATATGCAGCATGTACAAGACAACCTTACGTTTTGCTAATTGCCAAAAGGGTATACACTTGAAGATCTACATAGCTTATAATAGAAAAATAATAAGAGAGCACACTGATGATGATAAGCTGGTTACCAAAGTAGCACTAACAGTGAGATAGAATACAGCAAACTTAAAAAAATCGACACCAAATAGAAGACGTAACGAGAATAAATTATAGATGCGAACCATCTCCAAGAAATAGAATTTCATCAAAGAAGAAATAATGTAAAGGAAACAAATCTCGCCAATTGTTCAATACTTCTCTAAAGGAAAGAAAACCAACTAACAGATGATCATCAAAACGAATGAGCAAATTTAAGAGAATGAAACACAATTCCGCACAATGGCGCCCTTAGCTTGAAACAAAGCGAGAGAAAAACCTCAAATAAGAGCGGCTGATGACAAAAAAACATACAGAGTAGGCTTGAAAAAGAACAGTTAAAAATAGGACAAAGTGGAAAGAGTTAGAGATGTGTAAATCCAAAACTGCATCTATCTATCTTTCTTTAAGACAAATCTTTCAATAATTTTCACCAGTTGTTCTCCGGTGGCATATCGACCCCTCCTACTGCTTTCTTACACATCACGTCAGTGTCGTTACATCGCTCTGATTTCGTACATAAACAAAAGCCCGCGCCTGTCTATTCCCTAATTATTTAATGTCATAAATGGATCCGCTGCATCCCCTATCGGAAGTTGCGGGGCCCGCAGAGGCTTGCTCGTCGCCCGCGTGTGCCAGATTCGGCAAAATCGAACCCCATCCATGATTTAAAAGTTTTTGTGTCGCCCTACGAGTTAAATAATCAGGGAAACGTCCAGGATCTGGAAGCGCCTCGCACGTACGGTGCATGGAGTACGTGTGCCATCAGATGCCGCCACTCTGGCAGGACTTAATAAAACATGTCATGTTGTTCTCGGCTTGCTTTGTTCAAATGAGATATCAACGACCTCATTCGATTACCAGGTCATGATGAAGTCGACCCTCGTCAAAGTTAGGGTTATGGGGTTTGTCGAACCAAAAATTGCAATAAGCGGGATTGAAAAATCAGCCTTTGGTTTCTGAACACACCAGAGGTTTTGCAAGGCGTCACTCAAAGCGAGCTTAAATACTGAATTACGTTTTTTTGCTAGTTGCAGTAACGGGCTTTTCTTTTGTTGCTTATTCTAGAATTAACCGTTGCTGTTGCCCCAAGCTTTCTTCTTGAATAATTCTGCATATTTCAAAATTTCAATTGAACATTCCTTCATGAATGCACTTTTTACTGCTTTCTTTCAGTGTAAATATATGAACGTCGAAGCCAATACATCAATTGTCAATAGTCAGTAGCCATCCATGGATCTTAAATATTTTGAAGAAGAGATTTCCATAATTTTAGTACTTATGTACATCCACTCTGGGAATACTAGTAGCTAGTTTACTCACATACGCAACTTCTCTCAATTTTCTTCTGCAGAATGTTTCTTCATCTGCGATAATGCTGTCTTTATTCAATTTGGTACGATACTGTTCGGTACAAAAGTGCTCAGCAAGTTTTGAAGGACCTCTTTGGTTTTCTCCCTCCTTTCTTCGCCATTTTATTCTTTAAGGGCATCGGATCTTTCATTGATTTTCAAAGTTGGTTACGGTCGGCAACCATTATTCCCACTTCTCTTACATCTTTACTCCTTCGCCCTAAACTTTCCTTCAGATTTTTTCCCATGCTCCTCGCGGACTGTCTCTGCTTCGTTTTTCTTGCACTCTTGCTTGTAGTGCTCTTCTGGGGATTCTGTTAACGTTTATTCTCACTAAGTTCCTACACCATTTCAGTTGTCAATCTTCTATTTCATGTATTATTGTCTTTACGTTGATTCCTTATCTAGTAACAAAGTTTTTTATGCGCCCCCTTTTTGTCCTACCCACCAATCACCCATGGTGTTTAATCTCTACCTCAGATATTTTCTTTCGGATTTTATCCTGGTTGATCCAGGTGTCAGTATTGTTATATACTTGCGGCTTTGTCTCTCTGATTTGACCCTTCAATTATAAATCTTTTCTTTGTTCCATCATGTAGCCGTTTTATGACCTGTTAGAGTGTTTTTGTTATTCCTAGATCTTCTAATGCTGTCCGCGCACTTTGTTTAGGCATACTGACCTTGTGTTTTCCTAAAATATCTGTATGCAGCTTGCTTTTCTGTCTTTTATTTTTTTAAATTTTGTAGATTATTTCTTGAACTACAGATGATAGGCATAGTGGCCCATAGTTACTCTCATCGTTACACTGATTTGAATCAGCTTTATTCTCTATGGCATCATATTTTCATCTTAGTCAACAGCTATCTTCTGAATGCTCCAGGGCACGTGCTAAACTACCTTTATCCACGTTTTAATTCTTTCCCTCCACACTTGCTCAATTATAGAGTTATACCTTCTCTAACGACTAGATGCTCTGGTTTAATTATTTTTATAGCTTTATCTACCTTTTTTATTCCAATGTCTCTCTCCTCTTTTTCTTCCCCGACTATTGCTCTTCTTGATCGTCTTCTTAAATTCCTACCTTCTTTAATTTTTTTCTCCATTCTGCTAAGATATTTTCTTTTCGTATTTTTATTTCATCCTCGCTACTCCTTATGTTCAATAATTGCTTTCAACCTCTTCTTCTAGTTCCCTTACGGTGAATTGCTTTGATTTATTATTTTGTTTGTTGAGCTTTTAATTATAACACCCATCTTTGCTACCTCATATAGTTCTTCTACGGTCTGATAGAGCTTCTTCGTTATTTCTAGCTCTGTTAACGGTGTCCACGAACTTTGTTTAGCAATTGTGATTTTGTGTTTGTCTAAAAGATCTGTATACCTACAACTTGCTTCTGTATCTCTTTTAATCACTTTGCTAGGATTTTTCAGCATATTTCTTAAACTGCAGACAATAGACATATTACCCCATAGTTACTATTATTATTACACTCATTCGTGTCTCCTATATTGTCTATTCATTATCATCATCATGCCTCTATCAATTCATCTCGGATATAGACTTTTCCTAGTTATTGCTATCGTTGCTTGTCTTGTGCTTTCTGGATCCAATTATATTTTGCAACTCTTTTGTTATTGTCCGTCCACCGCATTGGAGATCTTCATCTGAATCTCCTTCCAAGTCTGGGTCTCCACTGTATATCTATTGACGTCCTCACATTTTCATCTGAGTCAACAAATATCTTCCGAACGCTCCAGACCACGTGCCGAACCTCCTTAATCTATGTTTTAATTCCTTTCTTTCCATACTTGAGCAATTATGGGTTATGCAATCCTTATCTTCTTTAAATTTTAGGTGAAAATATGTTCTTCATTCCTCTGAGACGTTTTCTTTTCCTATTTCTATGTTATCTTCAGCTTTCCTTGTGCTTAATGGGTGTCTCCTATATTTTCCGCTTATTTACTTACAGCGAATCACCCTCATTTATTCCTTTGTCCATCTTAAGCCTCTCTGGTTTGAACCTCTAATTAAAACTCTCCTCGTTGCTCCCTCATGTAGTCGACTTAAAATCTTAGAGAATTTCTTCGCTATTTCTAGCTTTGCTAATGCTGTCCACGCACTTTGCATTTTGTTTAAACATCTTCAAGCTACGTTTGTCTAAAAGACCTTTATTCAGCTTGTTTTTCTATCTTTTTTATATTTTTATTCTACGATTCTGTAGCGTATTTCCGGAACTATAGATGATAGGCATAGAGCCTCATAGTTACAATTATTACTACACTCATTCGTACCCTCTGGTTTATTTTTTATGGCTTTCTCAAACTTTTCTATGTCAATGTTTCTCTCCTCTTCTTTTTCCCCGACTGTTGTTCTTTTTTCTCTCAGCCTTAAGATTCGTTAAAAAAAATTTTGTTGGAAGTATTTCCTTCAAAGTTCTTATTTTCTTTAAATTGTCGGTGGAAGTACTCAGTTTATTCTTCTAAAATGTTTTCTTTTTATATTTCTATGTTATCCCCATTATTCCTTATGCTCCATACTTTCCTCCTAACCCTTTATATTTACCCACTACCTTTTATTTCTTTGTCCATTTTAAGACTATCTGTTTTGACCCTTTAATTAGAACTCGCTCCTTTGCTCCTTCATGTAGTCCTCTTATGGTCTAAGATAGTTTCTTCATTATTTTTAGCTTTGCTAATGCTGTCCGCACACTTTGCTTAACCATGTTTACACTACGTTTGTATAAAAGACCTTTATGCAGCTTGCTGTTGTATCTCTCTTAATCTCATTTCTAGGGGTTTGCAGTATACCTCCTGAACTGCAATGATAGGAATATTGTCCCATAGTTACTATTATTATTACACCCACGCGGCCCAGGTAGATTTAGGGGTTGCAAAATGGGGAAAACGTTATAATTGTCAGAAAATTTCAAAAATAATGTTTGTGTGAAATGCGCTGTTTGGAGACTTTCCACTGGTCGATTTTATTTTTTAAGAGAAACAAGGATGTGAGAATTTTGCGGTCCAGGTGGATTTGGGGTTGAAAAATGGGGAAATCTGTTATAATTATAAGAAAAACCTTAAAATTAATATTTGAGTGAAATTCGCTGTTTGGAGACTTTCTACTGGCCAATTGAATTTTTTAAGAGAAATCGGGATGTGGGAATTTTTCGACCCATGTGAATTTGGGGACGCAAAATGGGGAAAAAGTTATAATTATCAGAAATACTTTAAAATAAATATTTGTGTGAAAATTGCTGTTTGGAGACTTTCCACTCGGCGATTGTATTCTTTAAGAGAATTTGGGATGTGTTGAATTTAGTGGTTGGAAAGTGGAAATAGCGTTATAATTATCAGAAAAACCTTAAAATCATAATTTGTGTGAAATTCGCTGTATTCGTCGTTGTATTTTTTTAAGAAAATTCAAAATGTGGGAATTTTGCAGACCAGGTGGATTTGAGGGTTGCTAAATGGGGAAAACGTTATAATTATAAGAAAAGCCTTAAAATCAATATTTGTGTGAAATTCGCTGTTTGGAGACTTTCTACTGGTCGGCTACATTTTTTTAAAAGAGTTCGGGATGCGGTTGGGGGAATTACCTTATTTTATTAATTTTCAAATAAGGAAAATGTGCGTTTTTTTATTCTGCCCATTTGTGAAATTGTAAATTTGCAAGTAAATAGTAAAGCCTGTCGGTTTGTATTTTTCTCTAACATGAGTAACATTTCGTGGGTTGAGATCAGTGTCACGCTGCACTTGTTCGCAAAATGGTAATGGCTACTGGCAGGCTTGGGATGTTAGTGTCAGCTGTTTGTTCTAAAACTTAAGGGGGGATTGTAATAGAAACAAATTATGAATATAAATACATATACATATGTATATGTACGGAAAATACAAAGTGACTTAGTTTAGACAATGTAAAAGCTTCCCAAACAACAAATCTTTTAAAATATATTTATTGAACAATTAACACAAAACTAAAGATATATGTCGACTAAAAAACTCAAAGGTCTATTCACATCTAGTCCCTTTTTTACTGCCCCGTTCTTCGTAATAAAAGCATCTTCCCACCAGTTCTTATATTTACTATTAAAGCACGTTCCATGAGTAAACATAATTAACTATGGTTGATAATATGTGGAGCCGCCGATCGGATGTCTTCTAATTCTCAGAAATCTTTTAAAACATCTAATAAAAGTAATAATAAGAATGACTCATATAAGCAATACATCTTCTAAAATTGGAGAACCGTGCGAACCGCGACAGTGACTACACGTATCTTACTCGCTAATACGAAACGTGCGGTTTGTGCGATAACTATATCAACAAATAGTGTTTTCTTAAATCTTTTTGAATACACCTTATCGAAGAAATACTACTGGCAACAGCGACAAACATACAGACGGGCTACTGCCCGCTGTATCACATTATCTCCATAATTCATAACTATGACATCCACTATTACTGGAACTCCTGAGTACAGGAATGACAGCCACAATAATCTAGTAAGTAATGAATCACACGTACTATCTCAACGTCCCAACCTATATCCTAACCCTAATCATTTAACCAACGAATTAGCACCTCCATCAGGCGATACACAAATGAATACAATTCCAACTCAAACGAAGAAAACTTTCGCCGACAGCGCAAACCAAATGAACTTCCCAAAGAAAGAGGACGCAATATTATTAAATTCCATAAATGGCATTAACTTAAAAGAGTATATAATAGCGATTGGCAACATAATTGGGCCGAAAAATATTTTATTTGCATCAAAGATATCCAACGGCAGAATATGCATTTATTTATCAAACAAACAAACTGTAGACACACTATTAAACTGCTACAACTCAATAGAAATACAAGGATACCAGATACCACTACGACGACTCGTTACACCTGCTCAAAAAATTATTTTATCAAATGTATGCCCATCCATTCCTCATAAAATAATCGAAAATAGTCTCCGCAACCTCCAGCTAAAATTTATTTCGCCAATGAACTTTCTTAGGGCCGGCCTGATCGATGTACAATATAACCACATTTTGAGCTTCCGCAGACAAATCTACGTAGAACCAATTGGAAATCTACAGATCCCAGATTCGATACTTCTTAATTACGATGACACTAATTATAGAATATTTCTATCAACCAATACAACGTGCTTCAATTGTCATGAACCAGACCACATTGCTGAAAACTGCCCAAAACTAAAACAACCCACAAACGTTACACAAACAGCGAAGCGACCTTTGTCAGATATCACAAATCCATCAACACCAGAAGAAGAACATACACAACAAACACATAATCTAGAAAAAAACACCGATATGGAAACAGAATCAAACATCAATCACTTACCGCCTATACCACCACAGAAAAGTATCAAAGAGCCC
Organism: Agriotes lineatus; assembly: GCA_940337035.1. NCBI lineage: Eukaryota > Metazoa > Arthropoda > Insecta > Coleoptera > Elateridae > Agriotes > Agriotes lineatus. The sequence continues at coordinate 38,329,007 of OW679200.1, read as the reverse complement.
AAAGCTAATAAGAAACTTAAACTAAAAACAACCGACAAAGATACTACTAGTAATTACCAGTGAGTCAGATACAGAAGCTCTTCAAATAGATGAAATACTACTACCCATACGGAAAAAAATGGAAACAAAACCGCAGGACTACTTACTAAATTATAACGACTTTAAAGATTTTTTAGAAAACGTCAGAGGCTCAAAAGACCCCTTGGGTATATCGAAACAATACACAGAAAATACACTAAAATTAGTGGAAATGATGAAATCATTATACCCAGAAATCAAACAACGATCAATGAAGACTAAATTCACTAAAATAACTAATAAAATAATAAGCCAACTAGGAACAGTAATGAAACCAATCAAAGCTTTTACACCCAACTCCGACTCCGAATACTAACTCCACAAAAAACTCCTAAACATATACCATTACAATGCATCATACAACAATATTACAATGGAATTGCAACGGCTTTTACAAACGTCTAAACCACTTACAACGACTTATCAAACACTACGAACCAAAGTGCGTATGTATTCAAGAAACACACTTGAAGAGAACACAGAAAGGAACCTTACGAAAATACGTCACCTACTGGAAGGATCGTGATACCGATGGACATGCAAGTGGCGGAGTAGCAATTCTAGTGGCTAATGAATATTACTCGGAAGAAATCACAATCGTAACAAGACTGGAAGCCACAGCAGTCAAACTATTTTCACCATTTAAATTTACATTGTGCAACATATACATACCACCAAACCAAAAAATTCAATATCACGAATTAAACGAAATTATTAAACAACTACCGCCCCCTTTCGTAATAACCGGCGATTTTAACTGACATCACCTCTTATGGGGTTGCACAACCATAGATACAACAGGAAAAATTATTGAACGGCTCATAGACAATGATAACATATTCCTATTAAACAATGGCAATCACACCCATTTCGACTCAGGAACCGGAAACTTCTCGGCTATAGATCTTACCATATGTGACCCTAAAATCGCACCTAACATAACGTGGACAGTTCTTGAAGATTTACACGATAGTGACCACTTTCCTATAAAAATAAACCTCCAGAGCAACAATATACACACCAATAATCAACCCGCACATCAACCACAAAGATGGAGATTTAACAAAGCCAACTGGGACCTATACAGAATCCTATCTACACCAACCCACACAGAAATAAATCAGTCAGAAAACATAGACACAATAGTAAACAAGTTCACAACTCAAATATACAATGCCGCAGAAACTGCCATAGGGAGAACAAAAAACGCACTCCTAAGAAACCCAGTACCATGGTGGAACAAAAATTGCGAACAAGCCACTAAGAATTACAAACATGCCCTAAACACATATAAGAAACATAAAACAACTGATAACTTAACAGAATTTAAAAGATTGCGCGCAATAGCGAGGAGAACAGTTAAAGAAAGCAAAAAACGATCATGGGAAACATACGTGTCGACCATAAATCATCGAAGTACCCCCAAGGAAATGTGGAGAAAAATCAAAGAAATGAAGGGTACAAATACGCAATTTAGATTAAAAGAATTAATACATAATGATACAGCAATAACAACACCGTTTGAAATAGCAAACAAACTAGCAGATGTATTCGAACAGAACTCAAGCAATCAACAATATGACCCCGCATTTCTCAACTATAAACTGAACAAAGAAAAGGAAGAAATCAACCTAGAGGAACAACACCACCACCCAATTAACACGCCCTTCGTGAAATGGGAATTTGACGAAGCTCTAGCAGCTTGTAAAAATAAAAGCCCCGGCCCTGACGATATCCCATTTCAATTAATAAAGAACTTAGACGATAAATCAAAAATATATCTACTAAAGATATACAACTACCTCTGGAAAAAACATACCTTTCCAAATATATGGCGATCGTCAATAATCATCCCTATTCTAAAACCGAACAAGCAGAAAAACCAACAAACAAGCTACCGCCCCGTCGCACTCACTTGCTGTCTCTGCAAACTTATGGAAAAGATGGTAAATAAACGGCTAATGTGGTATTTAGAACAGAACAATATTATCGATTCCTCACAAACTGGCTTCAGACAAGGACACAGTACCATAGACAATATACTATCCCTGGAAACAGAAATCCGAGCTGCGTATAATAATAAACAATTCCTCATAGCGACCTTCTTTGATCTCGAAAAGGCGTATGACACCGCTTGGAAACACCACATATTAAAAACGGTAGTACAATACGGACTTACTGGAAACATTGCTCACTTTATATGCAATTTTCTCAAACAAAGATCCTTTAAAGTGAAAATAGAAGGAACGTACTCAAAAAGCCATACACAAATGAACGGGGTGCCACAAGGATCTATAATAAGCGTAACTTTATTTCTTATAGCCATAAATGGAGTGGGGAAAACAATATCACTACCAACAAAGCAATCTATCTACGTGTACGATATAGCAATATTTTGCCGGGGCAAAAACATAAACAACGTCCAAGGACGCATACAAGACTCCATAACGAAACTAGAAGAATGGACAAAAACAACTTGATTTAAATTCTCACCTACAAAAACCAAGTGCATGCTCTTCACAAGACGACACCCCCCAGTGATACCGAATATTACCCTTCATGGAACAACATTAGCATATGAAAAGACGATTAAATTCCTAGGCCTGACTTTTGACATAAAACTTTCTTGGAGAGAACATATTCAAACACTAAAATCAGATTGTAACAGAAGACTAAACCTACTAAAAACCTTAAGTCATCATCACTGGGGCACTGACAGAGAAACGCTTTTGCGTATTTACAAAGCTCTAATAAGAACTAAAATAGATTATGGAAGCCAGGCTTATGGCTCAGCGAGTAAAACCATACTTGCATCCCTAGACGCAGTTCATCATTCAGCTATGAGAATAATTGGAGGAGCATTTAGAACCAGCCCCACAATCAGTACATTAGCAGAAATTGGAGAAGAGCCACTATATCTAAGAAGACAGCAACTGACCCTCACATATGCTATAAATACATCTGAAACCACCCATCGCACACCAATCCCACACCACCAAGCCACAATTGCAAACCAAAAACTATCCCCAGACTTCTCCATCAGACTATACAACATCCAAGAGCAGCTAAACCTCACAATCCCACGATTAGTCCACTCTATACACAGTACAATTCCCCCTTGGACATACAAAAGACCAAATCTAATACTAACCCTCACACGCTATAACAAAGAAGATACACTCCCATCAACCTTTAAACAAACATTCCTTGAATTAAAAAATCAAGTGACAGAATATGTAGACATATATACGGATGCATCAAAGAGCGCCAGTGGAGTGGGTTCAGCCTTTATAGCAAATAAACAGACCTTCCAATTCAGACTCCATCCAATAACAAGCATCCACACAGCAGAACTATACAGCATTCTACAAAGTTTAAAATTTATTGAACAAAATAGTGATACAAAATTTGTGATATACAGCGATTCCCTTAGTGCAATCAACAGCATAACAAACATGTATTCCAAAAATCCACTGATACACAAGATACACGCAGTACTAAATAATATATATGAACAAACGAATATGGTAACATTGTTCTGGCTACCTTCACACATGGGATTTTCTGGCAATGAAGAAGCAGACCTAGCCGCAAAAGCAGCATCAACCAACACAACCCTCGCCACAAAACACTTCATACTACCGGCAGACTTTAGGACCGAAATAATAAAGAAAATACAAGAAGAGTGGAGCGAAATATGGAAAAACACGACAAACAATAAATTAAGGGACATCAAACCTACAACAAAACCATGGGTAACACATACAAATAACAAAAAAGAACAGCAATGCCTCACAAGACTAAGAATCGGCCACACGAGAATCACTCACCAATATCTCTTCACTAGCCCTTCTCCACGACCAGACATCTGCGACACATGCAATCAACCAATCACAGTGAAACACCTACTTGTCGAGTGCCAAAAGTATACACAAATAAAAGTGAACTTAGATATGTCAGTGCAAATATCAGAAATACTTGACAACAGTGCAGATAACGAACAGAAGCTAATACGTTTTTTAAAAGACTCCAAACTGATTTCCCAAATCTAATACAAATCAATTTGATCACTATAACCGATTTATTAGTTTGTCCTACCTAGATATAAATTCTTTATTAATCTATATCATGTAACATACTAATGTCACACTGGTGCTAATAACCTAATAGGTGGATGCACCTTGATTTAAATAAATTTAAAAAAAATCTTCTAAAATTATATAAAAAAATTTGAATGTAATATCGCATTCAACATCTTTATCTAATTGCAAGTTAGTATTAAAGTGTACAAGATGTTGAAAAGGTTCGAAACTGTAGTACGTATTATGTATTAATGATCTGCCATCTAGTAGAACTTAGCAGTAACGTTTCGCGTGGCGTATAATAAACAATAATAATACAGATGTGAACAATTTTAAAACTTCTTCTTTATTTTTATCCCTATCCCTATCACTTCTTCAGGTTTTACAAAACTTATGCCAGACTATCAAGATTATCAAAATTCATTTTCAATGCATTAACAAAGATTGGTAAATTGAAACTTCTATACATTTTTTACGTTTGGTTGCTAAGCCGACGTTTTGTGAATGTTATGTTATTGGACAATTTTCATAAATATGTTAATGTTGTAACGTCGTTGCTTTTCCAATGTACATGATTTATACGTTAAAACAACATTTTACTAATGTCATTTTTTAGTTAAGTGCCAACGTTATAAGCACGTTACGTTTTAACCACAAATGCAACTTTCTTTTTACGTAGAAACGACGTTTTATGGATACAAAATCATATTTTCAGGTCAAGTGTTATGGACAAAAAGTCGATAACTTTTTTCTGAATAGTCTTTATTGTGTGATAAACGAAATGTTAAGACAGATTGGGTAAATGCTTCAACATTGTGTAATTATTCCCAAAATCGACAGCTGTTATGTTATACATGAGAAATAATTAAGCTTAGCTTAACATGAGACGTAATTCTGCTAGCCTCATATCAAATTAGAATAATACACATACACACACAACGTCCTGACTTACGGACTTTCTGATTTTAGCAGTAACGCAAATGGTGACAAACAGTGAATCCAAATGAATTACTAAAAATCAACTTCTAATTCAGTTTGTAATTCACCGTTATTTTTTAACAAAAAACTTAAGGAGAGTAGATTATCAATTTTAAATTTCTCAGAATGTACATGTATTGGCATTAAATTTTCCCCTGTTTCTAATGTAATGCTATGTGATATGGTTTTGTTGTGCGTAATTTTTTATATGGTGAACAACCTATCAGTATCTGTTTAAGTACAGAAGAAAGAGCTGGAAATTGAAAGATTTGGTAAGAAAAAGATACAGGTTTGCGATGAAATGTTGCATTCCATTGATCTTTGCTTCGTAGGAGTCCTGTTGGACAGTACGTCTAAAAAATGTTATTCCTGGTACACTCAAGATATACGAAATCCTACAGTAATAAAATAGGCTTGTGCCGTAGTAATTGTGACGATGGCAAAAGCACTGCCAAAAGGAGGTTACATTTTTCAGAAATGTTTTAGTGCTGTGACTCTCATGAACTAGTTGTTTGACTTAAAAAGGTGGTTTACAATGAGAACTACTTCAGAGACAGTAAAATGTCATAATTTTTAAAAGGACGAATTAACCAAAGCGGTGTGAAGCTAGTCTTTGATAGGCCTTGTCTGTTTGTCATTTTTATATTTAAATATATAACCAGTTTGTAGTTCTATACGTTTTCCATTGTTGATTACTTTTAATCAGTGTATTTTCTCATAACTAAATAAGCAGTAAATAATTCGCCTCCTATAAGATTTGAGTGATCAAGACTATTCAGCAAACGCCATTTACATAGTGTGCAGGTAGGTACACGAATTTGCGAAGAAATATGAAAGTTCGAGAAGTCCATTATGCAAATGCGACATTAGCAGTCATCCAGAAACCTGCCAGCCGTCAGAGGATGGGACTTCCCCGCAACATTGAATGAAGTAATTTTCCACGCATAGCTCCTTCAAAGATTGGATAATGACGTTTGAGAGAGAGCCAGCATGTGACTTAGCAGTCCGCATACTTTCGGGATCCACAGGTAGGTAACATAATCCTACATTGAATGTTTGTAGTTTAGGGCTATGAGCAGTCGCTACGGCTGACGTTTTTTGTACTGTTGTTTAATGTATGTTTCAAACTTACACCTGAGTAACCCTATGCTATATCGCAAGTAGGTTTTTGTAGAAAATAATCCTATTTCCTGCGTTTTTATTTTTACCCGTGTTTTAAAGTCAATATATTTTCGTAAACAAATTGGATTTTCTTGTGCATTGTTTGAAGTCAGTTTCAGTCCGAGAATACTGCAGTGGTACACCAGATTCCTGTTTTTTGTAAATAATGGTGATTGTGGTAATTGTGAGATTCATGTTCACTAAGCTAGCAAGGTCAACACAATGAGCAATTAATTATTTAAACATTAAGGTGTACGAGACGTCTTGTTTCAGTATGACTTGCAACAGTGGTGTTCGAAACACAGCAGGACCGTTATTACTGTGACAGGACACAAAGTATGCATTACCAAGTGGTTCGACAACAAATCTGCAGTTACATTGTCAACAGTCTACAAAATATGACTTAAAAGTTCGGTTAAAAGATAGAAAAAGAGCAGGAAAAAGAGAACTAAGGGTGTCTGCTATAACTATACCACAATGATTGCTATTCTTGATTGCTAATATCTTCAAGAAATGTGTTCACGTCATCAATATCTTTAACTAGAGTTGCACAAACATAATCTTTGCGAGACTGTCGGTTCCTATGTGTAAATATAGACATGTTGTTGCTCAAATTCTTCATGAAAAACGTTACTAGCAATGTGAGATAATGGCAAGCCCATTGGTCCATTCAACGTAATGGTGCTGATATATCATATTAATGAGTAACTACATTATAGACACTATTCAATGTTTGATGTTTGACCGAGCAAAGCGAGGGCTTGCGAAATGATTGGGCGAAAACTCATTTCCGTTAATATATGTATGTATATTCCAGATATAACGACGAAAGTTACGAATGGATTTTCATGAAAACTTAAGCAGATGTTTTAGAATGTTTTGGAATTATGGTATCAGATTGTGGTTTCATTGCGTTGAACTGTTCGGTTCCAGTAAGCCCAAATTCCTTTAAAAACCTCTGAAAAGCAAAAATTGTTGCTTCAAAATGGCTTAACAATTTTGATTATTTTTGCAGAGGACATTTCCCTATTACTAATATGTGATACTCCATAGCCAACATTTACACAAAAACTCCAGGGTGTGAGATATGTGGGAGGGGGGGGGGGCAAATTTGTTCCTTGTTCGAAATTACATTAAAGAGGGATATGTACGAGAATAGTTGCGCGAGGTTTACTGATCGCAGAAATACTAGTAACGCTTGCCTCTCTTAGCTTTTCGAGGAACTTCCTTTAAATGGGTTTAGTAGTAAGGGTAAATTTTGGAAATTTTCACAGCAGCATTAGGTTTTTCTCAAAATTTTAATTATCTTTCTTGTAGCAAATAATCCAGTAAAACGTAAAGTACCACAATCGGCCTTTCTCAAACACTGGAATCTTCTCATCCTCCACAAATCCAGATCTAGTAGCACCTCACAGAAAACCATCAATTAACTGATAAATCCAAAAAGAAACTTACTTGAGCTAACGGCGGCGCTGGTTCCGAAGGCGTCCTGGTTCGACGTCTGCTCGGGGGCGGTGCCCGAGAAGCCCAACGCCGGCGTGTTGAACTGGGACGGCGTGGGGGCCGCACAGGAGCCAAGCGAGCTGGGGGTCAGGTAGGGCGAGTACGCCCCTGTGCTGTAGCCCCAGTGGGAGTTTGTTGTGCTGAGTCCGAACTGCGGCATATCTATAATACAGGCCCACTTTAGCCGGGTAATTAAGACATTAAGTTTGAAGGAACACTTCCGATGTGGTTAAAATCTTATCGGGCCGAATTCTCGGCCATTATTACAGTCACGCGATGGCGTTTCATTATTTTATTCTATCATTGTCCTAGTACAGTACCGAATATGTGTATCAAAAGTTACAAATTAAACCCATATACGCACTGTAGAGTTAAGATATTTACAAAGTAAGTAAACAATTGCAAAAATTGCAGCTGGCTGCTGCGTCAGTAGCTCGAGCAGTTACGAAATGTAAATAACAAATGCTAAAGTAGAAATAAATTATTTTGATATGTTTTTGCAATTGCAAGGTTTCTTTCACGCATCATTCACATATTATTCAATCACCAGCGTAGGTACCTTTCAGCAATGAGAATTTGGACAACAAGCTTAGTCATTTATATTTTTTGCATAGGCGGACGAATGCGCATATGATATAGTTTCTTGTTTAACTTCGTTTTGAAGACTATTTTAAATAGAAGAGCTAGAAGTAATGCACCATTCCAATATGTACAAGAAACTAAAACAAGTTGCAGGAAATCTCAGAAAAAGGAAGCAAGGTATTGATGGATAAACAAGACAACATTGTGACAAGCACTAGAAAAAAGTAAAAGAATGGACAGATTACGTTAAAAACCAGTTTAAATCCAGTAGAGACGAGGCTGATGGTATTATAGCCGACGATGAGAATAGTTACAGATCGCAAGATCAAAGTCGAACACTTGAGTTATTTTTCAAAAACAGTAAATCTCCAGCAGGTGATGAAATAGATGTAGAAGTTTTAAAATTTTGAAAAAAAAAACAGTTCCCGATCGTTGATAGATACATATGTGTCCTGATGCCTAAGAAACGAACTGATAAATATTATGATTATAGCACAATTAACCTTATGAGTCACGCTCAACATTGGTTCTAAAGATTATTCATGGTAAACATACCACAAATGTTAAGAGAATATTTGCGATACTAAATTTGGTTTTAGGAATTGTTTATTCAGCGTATATGTCAAGATGTCAAGAGCCAACTTATATTGAGATCAGAATTATGTTGTTAGATCCGATAGCGACTTGTCTGATAACGATGCTTATCGCTGAAGTACAGCGCCGCTGTGCGTAAATAAGGTAGTAAAACAAAAACCTGACCTCGTGATATCCAAGAGCTTAGGTCGGATGGCGGGGCCGTGACGTTCAATACGTCTCCAAGCAAACGACTTCTTCAGGTAGATAAGACAGTTTTGGAACACTGAGGAGCTTATCTTAGAAAACGGTTTAATCTCTGAATAGAGCGAGACAAACCAAAAGGTATTTTGTTGGGAGTGTATCAAGGCTCTAAGATACTAAGCAACCATGAGAAGGAAAATGGAAGTACTCGAAATGTAGGCAAATAGAGGAGTTTTAAAAATTTTATTATATTAGTTTGTTTGCTTATTGCTAGCAGGAACAGAGTTTGTCAATTAAAATTCAATGGAGTAGAACCAATTTTATTTGCTATGTACTACTTGCTGACTGATAAGCTACAGACAAGCCAATCATATTCGGGGATTTCCCTGCACAAATATGTACGAAGGAACAGATACTTAAAAAATTAAAAGCACATAAATGGCAATGGAAATAGAATGTGTGCGATAACACCAGCGATAAATCTAACGATAACAACAACGAGATTCCGACACTTAGGAATCTATAAAGTTACCTAGAGGCATCCTGGCGGTGATTTTGTAAACCAAATTGATTAAACTTTAATTGCTAAGAAAATCTAAAAAAAATAATGATGAAGGATCATACCGTAAAACAAACGCAGGCACAGATCAGTATTTAGTAACACTGACTATAGAAGACAGAAAGTTGAAAAACAACATATGAAATAAGAAGAAGATGGAAAGTGGAGAAATTGTAAAATGAAGACCTTCAGAAAAGGTATGAAAAGAGTTTAGATGAATGCAGGGAAAGATAGCAAGAAGAGTACGGAGTGGAGAGTAAATGAGAGAAATAATATGATAAGACAGAAAAATGCTATTAAAAAAGAGACACAAACAGTACAGAATGGTATGACCGAGAAATAACAAAGGCAAAAAGGTGTGGAAGGCATGTCTGTGGAACAGAAAAGAAGAAGATAGAGAACAGAATAAGAGGTATAAAGATAGAACGAAAAATATATTTAAAAGAAATGAGAATCGATAGATGACTAGGAATTAGATGATATACGAAATGACAACAAAAACAGCAACCTGAAAAATTTTAGCACATGAAGATAAATAAATTGAAGAATTGTGGGAAGACTGCTCACGCGAGTTTAGCAAGCAGAAGAAAAAGAATAGATCTAATAGCAGAAACTCGCGCACAGAACGACGATGATTGAGCAGAGGCAGTAACCGAACCAACCCTGGAAAAGATAATGAAAACTGTTGGGAATGACGGTATATCAAACGAATTAGAGAGACGTCAAAAAGAAAAGACAATCCACAGGATATAGGAACTGATAAATGAGATGGAAGCGGCAACCAATACTAACGTAAAAATGAAAGGGAATAGTGATCCCTCTATATAAGAGCGGGGATCCGGAAAATATTCAAACTGCAGGGAAATCACCTTAATTAATGGTCATACAAAGCTCAGGACTACCAATAAGGCTTTAGGCCAGAAAGAAGCACAATAGATGCATTAGGTATTATATATAAAAGAACAAACAATCCCGTAATGTTTCTTGATTTGAAAAGTGCATTCGACTCTGTTAATAGACAGATAATGAAACTAGAAGATGCAGATATCCTATACATATAGACTAGTAAGATAGTAATAATGATGGTCTCCAAATTCATTAAGCAAAAATAATAATCTGCTGTACAACAAGAATCCAGAACAAAAACAAAACATACAGGTAGAGTAGCATACTTTTAAAGGGGCAAATATTTAACTATCACAGTAGTCTCACTACAGGACCAACACAGGAAGAGAAAAATCATACAGAAAGAAGAGAAAAAAAGAACAAAGCCATAAATACTTTTCACTAAAATTGTAAATTTGAAAACTAAATCTAAATATAAATAAATGTGATAGCAAAAATGAGTCAATATGAAGTAATGATGTCGATGGAAATATAGCGTAATGATAATTGCCAAGCCGTGATTGTAAGGGTTTTCAGAAGAAGAGAAGTTGGGCTTCATATAAATCTCAAGGTGCTGTTAAAAATAGCAAGAGCTATACACATTACACATACGATTAAATTGGAAAAAAATAGTTGAGAAGACATCTGCGTACACATTTTACCAGATAATTTAAGTTTGTATACGCATTCCACTTATAGTGCATCGAATTCGCATGGTACTGATCACGAGGCTCTTTACAGTACTTTAGAAGATAATTTTATATATTTAAGGTTACATTATAGATTAGCGATCATGGAGGATCTAAATTTATCATGAATGTAGGCAGTGGTTTTGCTTTCAATTATTGTGCTTTATTTCGAAACGAAGTCAACGTTGATCTATAGTTACCACCAATCCCAATTTCTGTCTTGGCAATTGTTCTGGGACGGCCGATTTTTCTTCTTTCGGGGAGGAGCTCATTTCCATACCTTTTGTGGAAGTCTTTCTTGGCTCATACGTCTTATGTGACCATACCACTTTAATTGCTTTTCCTTTATTGTGTCCATTCTTGTGTAGGTTGTTTCCATTCCTCTTAGGATGCCTTCATATAGATTAAGGCTATAGCTTCGCCATTACTTTCTCTGTAGTATTCTTGGTTCCAAATTCTTATTTACCACCCACATATACAGTGCAGCTTTGAAGGATAATGTTACACATTCGTTTCTTTGTTTCATTTCCTATAACTCTGTAACACAGTACTGGATGTAGTTTTCGTATTGGCTACTTCCCTTTACTTAATTTTTTAATTATATTGTAACGTGCTAGTTCGTGTCACCTTGGTATTTAATAATCGCCTTGTTATTTAATCATCACCTTGGTATTTAACCATTATTCTGCCAAGTATAGGACCAAACTGAATTTTTTACTTTGTAGGAATTAGATTAAAACGTATTCTCTACTGAAAACTTGCAGTGAATGTACCGCGTGCTCGAATAGGGAAGTGAAAGCCAGCGGAATACTAATCCTGTGTACTATTATTAGAACTGCATGCGACGGAGTGGCGTAGCGGTTTGGTGCAACTTTGCGTTTTGGAGACAGCGGGGAGGCCGTCGCGCAGTAATAAGCGACCTGTGCCTGCGTCCAAGCAAATAGGGCGGCCACGCAAAGTACTAAAAAGTGCGATTGACAGTGTCTGCATGGGCCTGTGTTAACAGCAGTCTACGCCTCGTGATTCTTGAGCCGAAATACAGCCTTATGTATTTTCATGCATGTATGTTTTTCAAAGTATATATATTTTCATGTAAACTGATGGTTTTTATTTATTTCACGACTTACATGCATAATTACAGCATTATAGGTGATCACAAGCGGGCCGGAACGAGCAATATTGACAATTTCCTTAATTGCACTGAGGTAAGAGCGAATCTTGTGCTTCTACGACTGCGCTAACTAGCAAACAAAGGGCAATTCAAATTCATGGTAAAGTAGAGTAGCACGGGAATAGTAACATTACAATATGCTTATCCAATCCTTATCTACGTTTATGTCATCTCCATTTCCCCGAATCACCATTTATTTCGATTTTGTCGTATTTATTTCTACGCCTCACTTATTTACCTTATTTACTTACTTATTTACCGTGTAAACCACATCCTGTTGATCCTCTGCCATTAGTGCTTAATCTTCTGCAAAAAGTATGTTGTGTAGTCTGTGATCTCCAATTTCTGTCCACATCGGTGGCAATTTCTGGTCCATTCATCAATTACCGTTTGAAGATATATTTTAAAAAGGGTTTTTTACTGCATTTACATATGTTGTGCATATATTATTATTATATTCTAAGGTTTCCCATTTGTTATGGGGTGCCAAGTCGTATACCTTTTTAAGGTCCATCAAAGTTTAAGTGTAATTCTCTTCCCCGTGCTAACTTCTTTCTGAATACTGTTTTAAGATAAATATATTATCACTTATAATACCATGAGTAGTCAAAGTTATGTCGAATATTTTTGCTGTGGTATCACGAATGTCCATTGCGCTTAGGTTCGATTAGGACGAGTGCGCTAGCACGAGTCCTAATCTTAAGCGCAATGGACATGAGTAGTGATACCACTGCAAAAATATTCTACTTAACTTTGACTAAGAATGTTATTCGATGGACTATTCAACGAACCAAATTACTTTTTCAAATTAGTTTTCAGTAAATCTAGCAACAAATTACGCAATTTCTATAGTAAAAGAACACTAATACTGAAATTTTCTAATAAAAATCACATTTGTTTAAAATATTCACTATACCACTAGTGAAAATTGTCGATTGTTTTCATTAGTGAAAATTGTCGATTATTTTCACTAGTGAAAATTGTCAATATAGTTCATGCTAATTGGTGCAAATAACAAAAATACTAAATTATGATTGGTTAATAGTTAACATGATGGGAGTGAGTTGAATAGTCAATACAAAACCCCTTTGACCGGATACCACCCTGGTTCTCTATTTGTTTTATTCATTTTCTATTAGTTTTCTTAGTACTTTCCCATACAGTCTACCTATCGATGCTTAAACACTAATTTCTTCTAAAGTCATAAGGCAACTGTTGAAAACCTTGGAATTGTGTATTTGAATTTATAATCAATTCAGTATATATCTCTAAAAGGCCCGCTGCCTTATTGTTCTTCATTTTTTAGGGACACCTTTTATTTATCTGCAGTGATTTCATTGACCTTTTTTTTATAATCCCGTTGTAGTTCTGCCTGTACATATTTATACCGCTCTTTTATTTTCTGTTAGGAGCGCCTCATAGTATTTCTTCCATTTTTCAGTTACGATAGGATCTATATTCGTTGTCGTACAAAATTTGCTCTTAAGTTATTTATACACTTTCACGGCTTTGTTAATCTAGAGCTGCCAAGTACAGAACGAATTTGGCCACATTTTCGCTTCCAGGAACAATTATTACCTTTTATTATTTCCTTTATTACCATATATTTGTACCTTACGTATTCTTCTGAGTTTTCAATTGGCAGCCACTTTTCATACACTTGTTTTTTACTTTTAGTCTATTCTTGCTAGGTCTACTCTCTACCATATCTTTTTCTTATGTTCTCTTCTTTTACAACATGAGCCTTTTTTTAAGCTTGAAGAATTATAGAGTACCATACATATCTACTCCTTCTGTTAAATATTGTGCTATTTTTATTTATATAGAAATTGTGAGGATAGATCTTTCAGACATTCCATATTTCAATGATCTTGAACTAATTTTTTGTCATTTCTCTTTTCTCAATTTTCTACTGTTCTAGAGTTGTAATATACAGCTTATGGTGGATGTTACAAGATAATAGTCTGACCCACATTCGGCACCATATATTTAATATTCTTATCGTTGAATTCTGTCTGATTGTTGTAGAATCTATTATAGAATTTTTTGTGTTCTGTTTTTACGTGTATTTATGGATTTCTTTTTGTTAATAAAAACAATTTAGAATTTTAAGGAAAAATTGTTCACACGGTTTTACTAATCTTGTACCATTGTAGTTTACGGCATTTTCACGCTATCGTCTAATTATTTTGTTTGTTGTTGTTTTTCCCACTCTCCATTTAGATCCGCCGTGAGAAAAGCTTATATTTTCTGTCATTCACCTTCATCAGTTTTGTCATTAATTCGTTATAAAATGTGTTTCTTATCTCCCTTTCTGCAGCTTCACTGGGCGTAGATACTTAAACTATTTTTCTACTTCTCCCGCATACTCACCCACATACCTATATCAGCTTCCCTTTTGGAATTAAAATGTGGAAAGCCAAATTACCAACATAGGAGTTCATGGCACGACGGCGACGTGCCAAAAACTGCTGCCGTCTTTACATAAATGCTGTTTTCCCCAGATCCCATTTACTTAATACCACGATAAGAACTCGCAAAAATAACGAAGACACCCTTCACCGAATCACAAATCCCCTAAAGGGTCAAACGCAAGGTTTAGAATATTTCGATGATTTGTTGTTAACAAGTCCGCAGGAAGTTTTTCAATGAAAAGACAAAAACTGTTTTACCGCCACAATGAGACGAAATTATTTCTAGAAAATCTGGCAGTGGAAGAAAGTTCCTAAGCGATGGCGCTATTAATTAAGGTGGAAGTATAATAAATTGGTGACATGGAGTCAGCTGCCAATACATTAAAATCCATCAGACCACGTCTTAACAACCAAGATTAAATACACAAAACACTGCAATATCTGAAATGACTTTGAAAATAAGTTCACACAAGCGGAACAAGATACACTTTCTTAAAATCTGCTGCAGGCTTCAAAACTTGATAAATAAACAAAAAAAGTTAATCAATGGCATTAATTTTCAAACCGTAAAAATAAAACACTTTGTTTACAAACAGGTAAGTAAGTAAATTAACACAAAAAATTAAGCGAAATAACACTTTCAGCGAGGACCTAGCAAAACCAGGAAA
>OW679200.1:38127441-38313360 GCA_940337035.1 Agriotes lineatus | reverse complement strand
GGTAGGAGAAATTTCAGAGTTAACAAGTATCTACGAATACCCAGTGAAAATGGGCCACAACAGTTTGGAATCCTGCGGACGATACTATACGAGCTAAGATCATTTCCGTTACTAACTTGGCACGATGGTTGAGTGGACCAGAATTTTTACTCGATCCCATAGACTCGTGGTCAGTTGAAAAGAGAAAGAAGAGAAAGGGCAAAGTAAACCAAGAACGCATTGAATCCCGTCATGTTATAGCTGTCGCTGTGAAGAAAGAATGAACTCTTAACCTAATGTTATTCGGACATTCTTCATCCTGGATACGATTGATTCGAGCAGTAGCAACCATGATCAAATTCTTGCGTTTGAAAGTTTCGTATGAAGGTTCTATTTGGATAACGGTGGCTGACATAGAAAAGGCAGAGAAAGCATGGATTCGAAAAGTGCACTTTGATTGTTTTCTGGTGGAATTAGAAGTACTTTGTACTAACAAGAATCTTCTACCTGATTAAAGAAAGCCACTGCCAAAATAAAGTAAACTTATTTGTTACATACATGTATTCGTTTGATTACTTAGCGTTCGAATGTTATGTCGACCACATTCTATTTTATACCAGTACCATTTATTTATTGCTGACGACCATTATAGGTATTATACAGGGTGTAAGCAGAAATGTCGTACATAGGGAGACGGCAGTGTTAAAAATTACGAAGGATCAACTATATCTGTGTCCATGTAACATAGCATCTTTGTTTTACCATGCCAACGACTAATTTAGCTTTGGTACTTAAAATAAATTTGGAAAAAGGACAACTTTTATTTTTATTTATATTTACAATTGTAATATAATGATATTTTAAAGACACAACAATGTTTTATTAAGGTGAATACCAAAGTTTCTTTTTGTAGTTTATAAGATTGCCGTTTCCCTATTCACAACATTTCCATTTTTCCTTATATATATTCTACTATGGCATGTATGTGTTTCAGTTACTGCAAAATTTGTCGTTACGTGAGTTTGTTTCATATGATGACCTACCATACGTTTGGTATATGAATTCTCGTTTTTATCTCGGGATATTTGTTGAAGTAAAGACTCATTTGTGCTCTTTGTAATTTTATTGAATTGAAGTTTTTGTAAAAGAACTTATGCCCTTTCTATTGTAGGTAGTCAGCCCTCGAGTTTGTCCATGTAGTCACAATGGTTGGAAATTATCTTTGAAAAACTCTAGTATCAGTGTTGCTCTTTTGCAATTATGAAGATATATTTATGTTGTGGTTTGTAGTTATGAGAAGTGTTACTTGTTCTTAATTCGTTATGGCAGCACAAATTGATGATCATTTCTCCGTCGATGTTCCTAGCTTAGCCAGGCAATAAGAATAATTTATAGTTTGTAATGCAACAGCTTTTCTTTAGCTACTTTTGAGCTCTTCTTGATAAGGCATACAAAAATTACCCAACTCTAACTTTTAATTGAAGGAATGTAAATCACTACAGCATGTGTAGCAAAAACTCGTTGCATTTGCTGAGGTATAGTGTTACGGGAACGTTAGTATTTGACCGAGACAACATGTAAAACATTTCGTAACAATACATACATCATATATCGATGTTAGAAGATGAAATCTATGATTATACATATTAACATATACCTAAGCTTATAGCTCAAAAATTCTTGGGAAAAAATTATTAATTTTTAAGGGAATTATCTGATAATTATACTGACAGAAGTTAATGGAGAACGTTTTTTACAAATCGTTTTCACTTCTAAAGTTTATGCATGCAAATTGCTGAAATAATATTAAAAATTGATTGATAGAAGTTACTCATTGCTTCAATGTTCAATGGTTTTATCAATTTCTCTTATTTACCTAATACTTATATATTTTACAATCATGTCATTCTTTACAATGTATAGTGTATGTTTTATTAGTAATCAATGTAAGTCGACAAACATTGCAACTGAACACTTTTTTAATCTTTATTGCAGCTTGTAATATGTTAATGCTTTCTTCCTAGTGTGAAATATAAAATAGGATTTGGATTATTTACGACAGTTTTGCTTCGATGCAAATAAAGCAAAAATATGTTATGAAATAGTCCGTCTTTAATGTTGTACAGTTATGTAGGTTTTTAGATGCATAACATATAGTTACGGTTCAGTTGCACCTCCTTTTGATTTCGAGATTGTAGTATCTATTTCGTATTGTTACGCATCTCTTCATTCTGATGTCTTTGGTACTCAGTTTGTATTTCGCGCACTAACCCCATGCCTACTTGCTTGGCCTTGCTGCGAAAATTTGATATAGCTCGCAATTGTTCGCAGCTTTTGCTTGTCCTTTTATTTTAATGTGTGCAATTAATTAGATTGCAAAGTTTGTGAAATGTAAGTATTGTAATCTCTGCCTGAGGTACGTCATCTTCGTATTTGTGAATTATTGATAATGGCTATTGATTTGTGGCAACCTATGATTCCGGTTATGTTAAAATATTGTGATTCTTGCTGTGATTATATTATTTGAATTGTACTGTGATATTTGCATTCTGGCTTTATTTGTTACTGCGACCTATACTTGAGTTGAGTTTCTCTTTCGGATTTAGTGTGCTACCTGAGTTTACGTGTTCTCATTTAAATGCTTGGATACACTTGCCGTTATTTGATAAAAATCTGTTGCCGCCCTTTTTAAGCATTGAACCTTGCTTGTCGGCTGGAAATTGTATCCAAGTGGTCACATTGTGTATTGGTTTTGAAAGATTAGCCAACATAGACCTTTTTATGATAACAATATATTCTAATTCACACTGGAATAACACTAAAAAACTAGCAATTGAAGCATTACCATTTAAGTTGAATTTTTTTAAAAATACGATGCCAATGTTTTATGTGGTCCTCGTCGTTCTGTCACTGTTAAATATTGAACTTATATTTAATTTTAAGATATTTTACGGAAGTAGAAAAACTGCTCAAAAATAGTTTAATATAAAAGTTTACATTTTAGATGAGGAGTCGGGTAGCACAGTAAGGAAAGCGATAGACTTGCAATAAGCAATTCCTTGGTTCGTATCCCGCGGGGGCCCGAATTTTTTCGCAGACTATAATCGTACTCAGTGGGACCATTTACAGTTGGGCATCAATTAACTGTGCTCCATTCAGAATCACTGACCTAAGAGATAGAGTAACAAGGTCAACACATCAAAATGGCACACACCTCATACAATGCGCGCTCCAACTTTGTAACCCGAATCCGGGGCAAGTTCAGCATTGTGCCGCCTGACGCAAGCATATAAAGCACCAGCCTCTACACCGCAAAAGGAGGTTACCGACAATACACGCATACATACATTTCAGAATACACGAATTTGTACGTTTCTTAATACATAACGCTATCAGAATAGCAATCCGTAAAGTAGTATATTGACTGAATATTTATTCAAGTTATACCTAGTTGCAAAAGCCACACATTTTTAGATACTTAAAGATGCATTACTTACTATGGAGTATGTTAGATGTTTATTTACATACAGCCTTCAAGCGGCAATCAAAACGTTTCTACACCAACAGTGTAAACTTCGCTTGATTTGGTTATTTCAGAATTAGACACCTTCAGCTTGATTTAAAAATTCGCAAAGTAAAAATGAGCACGTTCTGACCAGAACTTTCACCACACTTTAATTCAAAATTTTCGGAAGCTGACAAAGTAAAATCGGAAAGTAGGCAGAGTATCCGTTCGGGGTTAATTTCAAAGCAAAGTTGGCGAAATATATGCGAATTCCTCGCAGCCCTGCCGGCTGGCGTTCTCCATTTCCTTTTGCTCTCTCTTTTCCTTTGAATTTTATGTCCCTCTGTACCGGCAACCGCAAGCGGCCAATTGCAGTAAAAGTTCCGAAACATTATTTAGAGTAAAAGGTTCATGCGCGTTCCTAAGTATTTTTATTTTATTACAAACTCGCATATTAAAGGATTTATCCAGCTCTCAAATTCGAACCCTCAAAGCTCCCGAAGTATACGCCCTTTGCACGACAGCAATTTTCTCTGTTAGTTCTGGCCGATTTTTTGAGTAAACGCAAACTCGATTATGGTGCTCTTGCAGATTTGAGGACGGAATGTAGCTGCGGCACTGACTCAGACATAAATTAAATTTTTGCAAATGATTTCTTGATTGCATTCAGGGCGTCCCTGTTGGCTGCGCTAATTGGGGCGTTCGTCCTTTTCTAGCCCAAATGATCCCCTAGTTAAGCTTCATTCCACATATGGTTGTATATAACATTTAATCGACATCGGATGGTCGTTACAGCCAACTAATTAGCGGTGGCAGGTGTACGGCATAGCAGCCAGAGGTTGCACGTACATTGTTGTCTATGAAAATTGTGCTAAATTGTAGAAAGACATGCGGATGAGTATAATTCCAAAATTCCACTAAAACGTTAACTTTTTTTTATAATATAATTGAGGTATTCTCAACTGACAAAATGAGTATTAAAAATAGCTAAAGTTCTTCATAATGCAATTTGTTGAAACACGGAAAGCTAAAATACTAGAGAAAAAATAGGGAATAATAACTACAGCATTTTCGGCCTGATTAAGAATAGTAAAACGAGTTAGTTACATTCTTATCAGTTACAGACGGACTCTTCGTTCTGCTGCACTTTCTTTCGCGTGGATTTTTTTAAATTAGTTTTTGTCTATGGACAGGTGTAGCAAAAATAGGCCCACTCGGTTTTATCTAATATTTAGTCTTCTGATATACAAAGATGAATCTGAATAAATTTTTAGTTAGCTGCACATTTTTGATTAAACAGCAGTTTAATCCGAAATTTATCACAGGTGACGTGCTATTTCGGGAAATTAGTTTATGGTGATGACAGGAAACTGTTGTTAGAGCCTTTTTAAAGAAAGTCGATAAAAATAATACTTCTTGAATTGCTATTTTGATGGTTTATGCCAATTGAGGCTAAAAAATAGTTTATGTAATATGTGTTCAATAAGGCTTAAGTCCTGTGCAAAGCTAGCCGAGTCTTTTTGGAAATAGCCGTTTTGAACTTAGTAGTGGCGAAGTTGTTTTATAAACGGTTGTAGGATATTCTTGCGTTTAAATTACCGTAAATATAGACTAATGATCCTCCATCAGGATATAGCTATCCATGCTCCAATTTCTAAAGGACGTAGACCAGTTCAGCGGATGTAAGCCGGATTTTCAGTTGCTGTATATGTTCATATATTAAGAATTTCTATAGCCAGTCCGATAAAGACATGCTACGTTATAACAATGTTTCATTCTGAACTTCATCATTATTAAGAGTTCCCCTAAACCACTGACAATATGTGGTAGCTCTCGTTAAATAATTTGGTGGTAAGTCTAGTAAAACTTAATTTTTTACAATCAGTTATTGAGTTTAATCCAAAATCATGCCGTTTATACAGTATAAGATTGAAAAGAAAGCAAAGAAGGGTAACTATTTTAAACGTGCGTGTACCCTCGGAAAATAAAGATGAAGAAGTTAAAGCTACCTACTATCAGGAACTTGAAGAGATGTGTAGAAGTATACCTAACTATGATTTAAAAATTATAATATGAGATTTCAATGTTAAACTGGGAGAGAAGGACATTTATAAAACAGTAATAGGTAGTTACAGCAAACACAGAAGCAAAACATGCAAGATCGATTCAGGATGTTAGAAGCTCTAGGAGAGCTGGTTGTGATAGCGACCATTTCTTGGTACCAGCGACATTGAGGCAAATAATACCAAAGATAAAAACAGTGAATACAGAAAGATTGGTAAAATATGACAGAATATGACTAAATATAACTGCTACATGAGGTACTGTCAATGTGAAGTGGGAAAATATAGAAAAACTAATCCAAAAAGCAGAAAAAGCAATACAAAGCAAAGGTAAAGGCGGAAAGAAGAACGAGTGGTTTGATCAAGTTTGTAAATACGCCATAACAAGGAAAAATAATTTTTAATATTCTATTCATTAGCTCATATATTGATATAATCTACAAATCCTTGATATAGATATACTGACATTTCTTTGATTTTTAGTGCTTGTTCTTGTATTTTTTGCATAACAAGATCTGAGATATTACATGATAAGGATTGTTCCATGGCTACGGTGTATTTTTGTCCAAAAATTTCTTTATTAGCCTTATGTATTTTAGTTGATATTTTAATTTTTTCCTATATTGTTCGATTATTCCAGTCACCAGCGTGGCCGAGCGGTTAAGGCGTCAGGCTGCGGTGCCAAGGTACGGGGTTCAATCCCCACGTCTGGCAACTGGCGGGCGGCCCACCCAGTCGCTTTAAAAATTGGGTGCCAAAACCACAGTTGTGGAAGTAGGGAAAGTAAGACAGTCGTCAAAGGCGTGATGCTAACCACATCACCCAGTATGCCAGATCACTGGGTTTCGTAAAGAGATATATCAGCGACCCTGACTCGCCTTATCTCAGGCCATGTTCCTACATGAAATGAAGGGCCCAAACTTTACTTTTTTATATTGTTTGATGGCTTCTAACGCTAGATTTAGAGAGACAAGCTAAACCGTCTCAGTAAATGTAAATCTAAAAACTGCGACATTTAAAAATAACATGAATGATATTAAATTTAGAAATAACACATGCATTTCAATAAAGTAATATATTACAAATTTAACAATTATTATCACTTTTATGTAACGATTATCTAAATTACATTATTTAAAACAACGAATTTTGAATAGTAAAATTTAAAAAAAAAACGGCTAATAACTAGAGAGAATAGCAATAATAGTTACCCAGAGGAAATGAATACTGATAACCATAATGACTGGATTATTAATGTTAGCAATTCTGATGTGACAAAAGAAGTAAAAAGTGTTTTAGAACTTATACAATATTTTAACATTTATGGCCCTCATTAAAAAATCTGCACTGATAATAATCGAATTTCTTACTTAAATGATAATAATTAAAATAAAATCAGGATTTCTATTGACGATATAGTAACCAACTTTTATAAAGTCCAAACCGAAGGCAATATACATATTAACACATGTTCAACTAAAATCTAACAAAGAATTATTACATAACTTAAAGAATCAAGAAACTTTAAAAAAGAATAATAAAGTAATTGTATAGTAACAAAAGCACACAAAAGTCATAAGTCCATCTTAATAAATAAAAGAGATTAAGACTAAAAATGTTAAATGTACTAAATGATACCAATGAATCAAAGAAACAAAAGGTACAACTTATAATATACAAAATATAAATAACAACTTCCTAAAAAATTTATATAGAACAAATACATAGATAACCTAACTTTAGAAAAATGTATTTCTCAAAATGAGTTTGCTCCTAAAATATATGGTTTACCAAAACTACATAAGCACAATTTGCCTTTAAGACTTAATGTTGCATCTTATATGAATCCAATATATAAATTGTCCGAGTATATATCAAAAAACTTAATACAAATTACAAGAAAAAATTATATAGCGTTAAAGACTCTTTAGAATTAAAACAAGATGAAATAAGATTATCCCAGAATCCTAGATTATTCGTGCTTGATATAGTATCTATTTTCGCAAACACTCCTAAAAATCTATCATCAGAAGCCATCGAGTAATATTAGAGAAGAATCATCAAATTAACTAAAATGCCTAGAGACAAATATATCAAAGCTTTTGAATATATAACAATGTCTAATAGTTTTTCTTACAATAATCAACACTTTAAATAAATATACAGGGTGCCCGGATTTCGTAGGGACAACATGGGTAACTTTTGTATTTGAAGAGATAGAGAGATGGTTAAATTAGCAAAAAGGTGCAGGTTTGAGAGCTCATTAAGAATGCATCTTCAAATTTTACTTGTCATGGCCCACTTGTCTAAAATTTAAAAAAAAAACAAAATCTCCTAATTTCTTTTATATGCCGTAACTTTTTTGTTACTTAAGATATTGAGATGCGATTTGAGCTAATTTGCATGGTAATTTAAATACTTTTTTCTACTCACTGTATAGAAAGTCGGCTTTTGCGCCCTAGTTTGAGGAAACAAAACTGTCAATTTCCCACCAGCGGGAGCCAATTTTTATTTGCTCCCGGCGGGAGCCAATATTTATTTGCTCCCGCATTTGTGTTTATGTCACCATGGATATCACACCAAAGCTTTACAACGTTACGCTGATTTGGAAATTAGACAAAATGTCCCTACAGAAATCTAGAGTCACGGTAATGATTTACTAAAGCAAAATTTTTGAAATTTCGGGCAATAGAACATGCGTTCGAAGAAAAAATCATATATATATCACTGGAGCAAAGGTTCATTTCCCCCCTTGTGTGTTTAATGCCCTCCGCTAACGCGTCGGGCATTAAATTCACACGCGGGAGGAAATGAATACCTTTGCTCCCTAGATATATAAATAGCTATTATTGGCACTTAATAAAACCAATTTTATTTTTGAATATTTTTAGTAATCTAACCTAACCTCAAAATTTTAAGTTGGTACCGTGCAATTTTTTTGGCCCTTTTAAGAGAGGATTTTTTTCTGAATGCAATGATGTATTACATGATATAGAAACTTCTTCAAAATTTTGAAAAACAGAGCTTATTCTTTTTACAGGCAGAAATTACTAGTGCCATGATCACAATAATTTTGTTTATCTACGACCACTACTAAAAGTAGGCCTTTTAGCGCTAGCTTGTTTCACTAAAAGTGACATTTTATAGTTTACCGTGTTAAAAGAAATCAGCTGTTTACTTTTAGCACACGGGCTAAAAGTGAAGTGAGGTTATAAAACTACAATTTCGAACTGCAAGTGAAGTTGTAAAGCTATTCTAGTTGCTTCTTGCGTTACAGGTAAAGCGTTTTTGAAATAATTAAAGCGTTAGGTAATGAATACAGTCATATGTGGAGTATCAATAATTACATTTCGTAACTCACCTTGACAGCACGGGCGTGGCCAAACAATCGCCCGCGCGGCGTAGCCTGCTGTTCATTATGACATAAATTAAAAGTGTCGCAGATGCGAACCTGTCTTAAATCGATATTTATGGATTAATAACGGTAAAATTAAGGTCGTAGATAAAATATTGTATGCAACGCGTGCTAAAAGTCGTTTATGCGCGAGACATGAAAATTATGAAACGAAGCCGAAGGCACTTGTTGCATAAATAGCTATTTTTATTTATTACGTTATCTGAGAAATTATGTTTCGAAACAAAAAGCACGCTTATCATCATACGTGCCTTCCAGTAGTGTCAGTGTTATTACTTCAACTTATAATAGAACATTTTGAAAACATGATGTATTTTGTGTGTATATCAAGTGCTACAAGAACGTAGAACTTACACGTCAAACATACGAAACACACTGACACTACTGGAAGGCACGTATGATGATAAGCGTGCTTTTTGTTTCGAAACATAGTTTCAGAGATAACGTAATAAATAAAAAACAAAATTATTGTGATCATGGCACTAGTGATTTCTGTCTGTAAAAAGAATAAGCTCTGTTTTTCAAAATTTTGAAGAAGTTTCCATATCATGTAATACATCATTGCATTCAGAAAAAAATCCTCTCTTAAAAGGGCAAAAAAAATTGCACGGTACCAATTTAAAATTTTGAGGTTAGGTTAGATTACTAAAAATTTGCACAAATAAAATTGGTTTTATTAAGTGCCAATAAAAGTATTTAAATTGCCATGCAAATTAGTTCAAATCGCATCTCAATATCTTAAGTAACAAAAAAGTTACAGCATATAAAAGAAATTAGGAGATTTTGTTTTTTTTTAATTTTAGACAAGTGGGCCATGCCAAGTAAAATTTGAAGATGCATTCTTAATGAGCTCTCAAACGTGCACCTTTTTGCTAATTTAACCATCTCTCTATCTCTTCAAATACAAAAGTTACCCATGTTGTCCCTACGAAATTCGGGCACCCTGTATAGTATAGTCAACACTTATCAAGTACTATGCAAAAAATGAAAGAGCGAATACTAAAAAATTTAAAATAAATTTCAGTATATCAAAGATTTGTTGATATCATTACAGAAGCTACTAAAACGAATATAACAAAAAAATTTATTATTCCTAACCACCTTAATTTGAATTCACACTTAGAAGTGAAAATAATAACAACTCATTAAATTTCTTAGATTTAACATTAGTCAGAAATCAAAATTGAACTTTAGACACTAATTGGTAAAGAACAGATATAAAAACGGACAGATATATAAATTTAACTCATTTATATCTATAAAATATATAGTACAGTCATTAAAAGGAAATGAAACGGATTTGCTTACAAAAGGTCATGAAGTTTTGAAACTTGGCAGGAATGTCGACCCATATACCCTAATGATGCCTCTTAATTTGCGACCTCGGGAGGTCGCCGCTCGCGCCGCCATCTTGGAAAAATGGCGCCCAAAAACAGTTTTTGGGGTATAACTCCGTTCCCGTTAATCCTATGCAAAAAAGTTTATATTATAAATTAAAGAGGATAAAATTTTCTACAAAACAACACTAATAACATTTTCTTGTGAGACTGATAGTTTTCGAGTTAGCGGGATGTGAAGTAGAGGGAAAATTTCGATTTCGTGAAAAAACTGCATTTTCACACGAATTTTTTAACTTTATCTATTTTTACCTAATAAAATCACTATATCCGTTACATACAATGACACGTGAGACCCCAACACCCTGCACTGTTCCAATGAAAGTCCCCCAATAGTGCGGATCTACTCGACATGGACAATGCGGAATGTTGGTCATTGGACTTGTGTTAAGGTGGAACAACATTGTTAAAGTGACAGCATATTACGATATTTGTTATATTATGGTAAATGTCGTCATATACTGTCATGTTTACAACGTTGGGTTACGTTTACACACATGCACAATGCCAGTCGTTTGTATCCGCCGAAGAATATTAATTTCCACGTTGGAACGCATGTAAACCGCCACCGCATGTACATGTCGAAATCTGCGCGAGATAAAGAGAGACTTTACTGAGTACCAACCAAATCTTCTTTGTTCAAAGCATTCACGTCCATTGATCCACCTGAACAACAGAGCCGAAGCTTTCATGTTCTGGACGGTGGATTTTTGTTGAACAGAGTGGTATGGCATCGCAACGATTCGTTCGGAACAATTTGTATACTTTATGTGGAATACGTTAAGCGGTACTATTGATCAAACGCATGTACAGTTTTTGACAGTTATCCGGATAACTTCGGTAGCATGAGCACGAAAAGCGCGGAAAGACATCGACGTTTCAGGTCGCAAACCTGCGCTCATATCGTTTTCGATGAAACAATGATTTCCACTGTTTCGCAAGAAAAGTTTCTGTCCACCGATTCGAACAAAAGGCGTTTAATTCCTATGTTAATGAAAAAGTTTGAAGAGCATGGTTATACAGTAAAGCAATCCGTGGAGGATGCGGATTTTTTCATCGTCCAAACAGCGCTCGATATGTCTTCTTCATATCCGTTTGTTTATGTTGTAGAGGAAGACATAGATCTATTGGTTCTGTTAACCGCAAGGGCACGAGATCATGCTAATGTTTTTTTGCGAAAACCAGCCAGAGGAAAGATTGCGGAACAGATATTTTCTGGGCAAAGCCTCTACTACAAGGATACCGTAGCGAAGAATTTTCAGTTTCTGCATGCATTCAGTGGTTGCGATACCACCTGTGCTCTGTTCAACCAGGGGAAAATAAAATTTTTCAACCTCCTTCAAAAGAACGACAAGGTGGCTGATACTATTAAAATCTTTCAACATCCAGAAGCAGACGTTAATGCTCTTGGTATAGGTGGAAAATCATTTTTATTGGCATTGTACGGTGCATCGCATGAAAACGACTCATTGGATTCCTTCCAATACGAATGTTTTGTGAAGGCTGTTTCCAAAAACAAATTTAACCTTGCCTCCCTGCCTCCCACAGAAGATTCTGTATGCCAGCATTGCCTACGGACATATTATCAAGTTTAGATGTGGAATGGCATTACGAAAAACCCGGAGGAATACGGTTGGCAGAAAACAAGAACAGGGCTCGATGCTGTTCGCGCAACACAACAGCCAGCCCCCGACATACTTCTCCAGTCAATTTCTTGCAGATGTAAAAAAGGCTGTGGGACGGCAGGCGGGTGTCCGAAGATCGGGTTAAAATGTTCCGCACTCTGTTTCTATTGCACTGGTGTAGCTTGCGAAAACATTCCTGACATTGTGGAAGATTCTGAGGAAGAGGACGATAATGAGGCTGCAGATATTCTTGACTCCTTACAAATGTACGAGGAAAATGAAAGAGAAGAAGAAGAGGCTGGTGACTCGGAAAAATCATTTGCGCCAAAACTATCGCAACGTGCAAAGCTGCGGAAAAGCAAGTAGGTAATCAATTCGAATACTGGGAAAAGCACGTAAAAAAATGCGCCGATGCGCTCTACCTCATGGGTGGTGTAGAAACGAGTTGCAACATGTATTGGTTTTAATAATGTTTCTGTACAACAAACTATAGATAAGTTAATTTGTGGTCAATGTGAAAAAACTGTTGAAAATACAGATTTTTTGCGAATTCAATATGTTCGTTTTACCTCTAAGCCCTTTAACTCGAAAACTATCGATCTGACAAAAAAATATTATTAGTATTGTTTAGTAGCAAATTTTATTCTCTTTAATTTATCATAAAAACTTTTTTGCATAGGATTAACAGGAACGGAGTTATACGGCAAAAACTGTTTTTGGGCGCCATTTTTCCAAGATGGCGGCGCGATCGGCGACCTCCCGAGGTCGCAAATTAAGAGCCATAGTTAGGGCATATGGGCCGACATTACTGCCAAGTTTCAAAACTTCTTGACCTTTTGTAACCTAAAATATTATAATGACTGGACTGATAAAACAAGTTTAATTAATAATTTAGTAACCAGAGATTTAATTCTTTTATAAAAAAAAACATAATGAAAACCCATATACAATTAGAATGAAAAATAATTTTTTCGTTAAAATTCAGCAATACAAATACATATAACCAATAGAATAAGAAAGTTTAAAAAATGAAAACATTGTTTCGGAAAAAAATTTATAATAACCAAATTAATAAAAATCTACTATTATAACATTGCAATTTATTTCTAAGTTATCAATACAGTTAGAAACATTTTAAAAACACAATTTTCAGTTTACGTTTAAAAATTGTTATTTTAATTGGTCAATAATTGGTAGTCATTTAAAATATGCAGTATTAATTAGTAATGAAACAAATGTTGATGTCAAATTAACTGTAGTAATTGCGAAGCTACTTATATTGGTCAAACTAAAAAAAATTTATTTACGAGAATAAATAAACACAAAATTTCCATTAAAATTAAGCTAGCTACTCCTAATATACCTAATACAGCCTTATCAGGCTATGCTATAAACAATTTTTATAATTTCTCTAACTAACCCAAAAGTTTAGAAAAAGTATCCAATTAATTCAAAAAAATATTTATGTAATTTATCAAACTTGATTATATTAACCTTGTATAAATTAAGGATCTTAAACACATTGAAAGGACATGCTTGTATTAATGAAAAATTCTACACCTCTCTAAAGTTGAGTTTGTGCACTTTTGAATTAAACTAATGCTTCCCCACCTTTAAAAAAATTAATATAACATCCAAGACGTGGTGTCTTCATTCCACCACAGCTTAAGAATCTTGCTCTACTAGCGACAATTTTTAACGCATGTATGCGATTGGGTCATTTTCCCGACGCATGGAAGGAAGCCTCAATTTTAATGCTACATAAACCCGGAAAACCTACGAATTCTCCTTCAGGCTATCGACCAATAAGTCTGTTGTCTACGATATCTAAATTTCTGGAGCGCATAATTCAATCGCGACTAACTGAATTCCTCAAAGATAACAACTTACTTCCCGCCTTTCAGTTTGGTTTTAGAAGTAGCCATTCTACCAATCATCAACTACTTCGAATCACTGAAATAATAGAACGAGGATTTGAGAACAAACAACACACTGCTGTCGCTTTCCTAGATGTCGCTCAGGCATTCGATCGTGTGTGGATAAACGGATTACGCCTAAAAATGCAGAGAATCGAAATTCCACAATACCTTCGAAACATCATTACGTCTTTCTTAACCAATAGAACGTTTAGAATTCGCATCGGCTCAACATTTTCCACTTCCAGACCAATACACGCCGGAGTTCCGCAAGGATCTATATTAGGGCCCATATTATACAATATCTTTATGTATGATATTCCGCAACCAACAAACTCAGAAATAGCAATGTATGCCGATGACACAGCTATTATCACGCAAGATCAGGATATAAATGAAGTTAAGCTTAAATTACAACACAGCGTAGACAAAGTCCTTAAATGGCTAACAAGGTGGTGCATTAAAATAAACTCTGACAAGTGCGAGGCGAAAATTTTTACCTTGCGGCGACCCATCGATCCCCCAAACATAACGGTTAACAATAGAGAAATCGCTTGGAATCAGAAAGATAAAGCGGTTAGATATCTGGGAGTTTATATGGACAGAAGACTTACCTGGAGTTTTCACGTTAACAAAAAACTATCTGAATGCTATTCCAGGTTAGGTATGCTATACCCAATACTTAATAAAAAGTCACCCTTAAAAGTAGAGTGTGGAAAATTACTTTACACGGCGCTCCTAAGGCCAATAATCACATACGGGTGTACTGTTTGGGGTGCCACGTCAAGAACGAATATAAAGAAAATACAAACACTACAAAACAAGATCTTACGTATTATTGTAAATGCACCATGGTTTGCCAGAAATAATCAAATTCACCGTGAATTGGAAATACCTACCATCGAATTGTTTGTGTATTACACCTCTAAACAATTTTACAAAAATTTACACCAATGCAGTGGAGCTGCCCATTATGGAATTGGTGAACGTTCCATTCACATTAGGCTTAAAAGAAAACTTCCCAGTGATCTTCTACCGCCATCGCAGGTTGATGACGATAGTAGTGGTCCCGAACAATAGTGCTCAATACGTAGTGACAATAATAATAAAAGACGCATAGCGACAATAATAATAAAAGACTCATAGTGACAGTAATGACAACAAAAACCATTTAGTGACAGAGGAGCCGTCGAAGCCGACCTCGATAAAGTTATGTATAGTTATAATGACTAATAATTAACAGTGCCATGTATAGCGTTTCTTATGCTGATCTGGCAATACACCCTATATTAAAAAAAAAAAGCTTAAGAATCAACCTTATGTAATTATCAAATCTTATCAACAGGTAATCCGTTGGTGACAACTTTTTTTTCGAATTGTAATAATATCAAACTGAGGAAACTCATGTGAGTCGCAATATATTTTTGATCTAAACGTGAAGTTTTTCGTACTCCCAAAATCGCAGCCACTTAATCGCAACTATTAATTGGAAACTTATATGGGTGAATTTAAAGGTCTTGTGAGTAGAGAGTTTGAACTACTACGTACTGAAATTGTGGGACCTTAGTGGACTATATTTCTTGCATGGTCAACAATACTTATAGTTTTTCGGCTCATTCTCTGATTTACAGATTTTGATTCTCCAAAACACGCTACTATGCTGAAAACAATACAAATTGCTATTATTTAAAATGAAATTTGGAAATATTTGTCGAAATCCTCGTTTACAAACATTGACGAAATAATTCCAGTTTCAATATTCATTTCGTTAACTCTGCGAAAATAGTACTTCACTGTAAATGTTTTTTGTTCCTGACTATTTCCCGCATCTCTTATTAGCCAATCGAATGCCATGATTTTCCACAAATCAACCAATCACCTGTTTTTACAGTGGCAACAAATCAAAACGGACGAGGTCACTCCAGCAACAATTTTAACGCTTAACGCAGAATCCAACTTTGGCTTTTTCTTCTTTCTTTTATCTCTTCCTTGGCTCCCTGATTTTCGTAAAATTTTTCTTTCTGAGACCGTCATTTCGCTATTGTAGTAAATGCCCTTTGTTTTTCATTTTGTTTAGAAAAATTGCTATTGCAAATTCAATTATTTGTATGTCACTGATCTCTGCTTTAACCCCAATTATAAATATATGTCTTTTGTTTGTTCTGCAGTTCTAGTTTATGTTGTAGCTTCTCAACTGTCGTGAGTAGTTGATTTCTCTCGATTTTCCACTGATTCTGTATTTTATTAAATGGTTATCACGGTGAGGTTTTTAAAAATTAAAAAAATGCGGACGAAAGCTTTTTAGGGTTGGAACTCCTTAGTCTCGGCAAAATTCTAAGTAGGACTAAGGTACCTGGTACTCTGCATGCCTAGACCTTGTTCATGGGGTTGGCGAAAAGAGCCTATGAAGGCATACTTGCTAGACTCGCTAGAATCTCCTCAAAAATACTATTACTACTACTTATTAAATGGTTTGTTTAATGTTCTTATTTGGGCCTTAGTAGGTTTTAATTCCGTTATTATTTTTTTCTGTATTTTTTTGTTTTATCCTTTTAGAATCTTTCTAATTTCCCCATATTTTTTCTATAGCGTTTTCCATGTTATATGTTCGAGTTGGGACTCTTCACTTTTAAGCCGAGCAATATTTCCTTCTGTCGATATATGGGTTATTTTACTTCGTTTAAATATTTCAGATTATTTTGCTATTCTATCCAACCTTTCTTGTCTCTTGCGTTTATTATATACTTGACTGTCATTTTTATTTTTTCCCAATGCTCAATGCTCTCACTAAGGTCCACTTACAACAACACCTCTCCTAATTTACCCACACGGCGTAATTACTTTTAGTTCTATCAGCCGGTCGAGTTGTTTATCCTTGTAAATTTATTTTATTTCTCTCGTCTGAAAGGCGCAGGAAGTATTGTAATCGCGAACAAATTATCTTCCGAGATTTCTTCAGATCTTCACGTTTCAGGATCAGAAACATGTTTTTTTCAATTCCTTCTATGTTTTTGTGTGTCTGTTCGTTTATCCACATGTCTGTCTGTCTCTCTGCCCGTCCGCCAGCATGTTGGCGGTATAGCTCAAAAACTATTTGTTGGAAAAAAACGATATTTTGCATGAGGACTATAATATGTCTACCTGGTTCGAAACCGAATACACATTTGGTGAAATATATACAGGATGAGTACCTTAAAGAAACGTTATCTATTTTTGCCCTAACTCAGAATTATTTGAACAAAGGTTTTTACCCTTGATGAAAATGGGGGTCCCACAGCCTCAAGGTTAATATCGTAAAAGGGGCAGAAAAAAACAACATCCAACTGAAAGGAAAAGACAAAAGACAAAAATATGCAACGATGCGATATCCGCAGAGCGATCGATATCCGCCGCATTTGCGAGGGAAGTTCAGTGTAACCCCCTTTCTTTAAATTATATCTTGACACTGCTCTACACTTTCACTTCACACCCTGTCTGAGGTCTTTATTATGCCCTAAATCATTTTTGCAACACTAATAAATAATTAATAAATTTCTACTTTCTTTGTTATACTGGTCACCTGATGCCCAAAACAGCTTTATATCGAAAACTTAGCATTTCACTATGAATTAACTAGGTTGTATGGTTATCTTGCGAGTTATTGCCATTTCTAGGACACCCTGTATATACGCCACTTTCATAGAGAAGTTATGAAAAAGAAGAAGATTATGTGAAATACAACTTAATACTGAATTTAACAGAAAATTATTGGATTTTGGTCAATAATGTTAGGTCCCTTTTGCCTAATAAAATATTTGATATATGACCGGCTACGTCTGAAAAGGAAGAAAAACACAAGATTTTCAACAGTGCTTGTTTAACGACTAATAGCATCAGCTTGTCATTTGCATTTTGTTTAAAGAGTCAGTTATTCAGATGTTTGTTTGCCATGAATTAATCCATTTTTAATGCTAAATAAAATTGTTGACATTTTAGAAAGTTGTAGGGCATGGCTGATTTAAAAGACATGTACTTTAAAAATACTAAATCTCCATTTTAAGCAGTTTTCCTGCAAGAAGTGTGTTTAGGTACCAAAACATGATTTTGAAATTTTTTAATTAATTATGCGTGTATTTCCTAACTACCGGTTGCAAATATAAATGCTTGACAAGTGGTCAGCACTTCTTGACTGACCTGGTGAATAAACTTCAATTACGCTGAATTACTGATATAAACATTACAGTTTGTTATGAAATGTAACACGCAAGTAGAAATGCAAGTTGAACTGGGACAATGTACTCAACCTGTGTTATATATTGCAATCGTCTTTAGCCCTCAAATCAGCTCTGATTGCAGTACAAGCAAATAACAAATTAAATCACTAAAGCACAGAGTTGTAATAATGCAGGCATCTGAGAAAATTCACATAAATTGCCAAATCATAATAACACTGGTATAAATGGCCAATGACATTGATTGTATTCGAATAGGCACAGAAATATGGAGACTCAAGTTCCGTGTATTGGGTTAGCAATATAATTTTGAGCATAATATAATAGATTTGCACATAGTAGAAGCCGAATCTAAATTAATTAGGAACTGGCACAGAAAGTTCAAGTTAGACACAGCTTAAAAAAGGAAGCGTAGAAAGTAAAGTCATTAGGGAATGAATAGGAACTGAACATTTTTAGAATAAAGGTGAGAATAAGAATGACCAGAAAGATAAGGCAAAGAACATAGAAAGCCAGTCTTGTCATTTATTACATGAAAATACAAGACTTGGGAATTTGAAGAGATTGCAGTGGCAAGAAATTAGATGAAATTCAAATAACAGAAAATGAGACAATATTGGTGTATTAAAAAACGATTCAGTGTAGTGATAAACAATGGGCATTTAAGTGTTATAAAATCAAGTGAGTGGCGGATTAAAACGATGAGAAATGAACAATTCAGAAGACAATAATTTTAATAGATAAGAAATTGTAATTAAATTGATCAAATATGTTAATTTAGTCTATAAGATATGTAATTAGACATGGTTTGAACTTCCTGAAGATAAAATTTGTAGACAGTGTTTTGTCAAATACGACGGGAGAGCAATTGTTTTGAATAAAATGGTGAAAGTTACCTGAGTTTTGCTCTGACTTTAATTAAAGAAATTTAGTAGAAGGCATAAAATTATAAAAATAAAAATAACACAATCGTGATCAGCGAATTGCAGTGTATCAGCACAATTGGAGGCAAGATTTTCCACGCACTTGAGTGATTTTCGTTCCGAGGCGGCTTCGGCAGAAAACGACTACAAGGCGAGATCTCGCAGAACCAATTTGCGGCATCGTGGTAAGGCCTAGGGCAGGGGTGGCGAACCTTTATTCATCTACGTGCCATTGTTTCTAAAGAAATGTTTAATAAGGCCATGACGTGCCATCAAACAATCTTGACTTAGTGAATAATGGAGAAAATATAAAACTAAGTACTATCAATTTAACACTTTTTATTTGCAACCAAAAATATATATTTTGTACAGCAATAGTAACGTTATGTTTATTTAAATGAAAGAAAAAATTAGTGGGACTTCTGCTGTTGCAAATTAGATGCTAAATAACTTATATTAGCTTCATACTTTGTTACTTTTAGCAGAATGCAAGCTGGACTGGAGTCATCTGACAAACGGCTTCTAAGCGAGTCTTTAATGTTATTCATTTGTGAAAATAATGACTCGCAGGCATATGTAGATGAAAATATTGTTAAGATAACAAAAGCCAGCTTCTTCAGACAGCTAAATGTGTCTGGAATTAAATTCTACGTTTTCATAATTTTGATATTGGCATTTTTACTCATATTACCTGATGCAGATAGTCTTTCTATTTCATTTAATTCCAACTCCTTCCTTGTTTCGATACATTTTTGAATCTATATTGAACTAGACTGGAAATCAATCAGCTGCATTTCAGTTTCTCCAATTTCCAACCAATCAAATTTGGCCAAGTTCAGTTTAAAAGTGAAGTCACATCAGGATACATAATAAACTTCAGTGTTTTCGATAATTCTTTGAACTGAGAAAATCTCGATTCAATTTTTTAATTGAAGAATTAATAACCGAATTAAACTCTTCAGTAACTTTTGCTTGGTCTGGTTTTTCGTGTAAATCCAAATCTCTGGTGATTTTTTTTCAAGTTTCGGAAAAACTTGCAGTTTAGCCTGGAAAGCACGAATGAGATCTATCATAACACAATAATTGTTTTATTTGCGCCTTGAGGCTTCATGTTCAACTCATTGTAAAATATAAATTGTTTCGAATAGGTACCTAAATTCCTTAATTAATGCCGTGCCCAAATTATTTTGTCACGTGCCATCAGTGGCACGCGTGCCATTGGTTCGCCACCGCTGGCCTAGGGTATCGAGATTCTTCCAGCAGCACCGCACATCAGGCCCCAACACAGCACAGCAGTCCGAGCAGCCCGGGGAGTGCAGAGATTAGCCAAGATCACCATAAAGGGGTTCCGAGAAGGCTACGAATGTGAGGTTAGTGTATTGTAAAATTTTGATCCGCGCGATTGGCATGAAAATCACATCATACCTTAATTACGACCTGGAGAACACGAATATCATAAAGGTTCCTGTGGATGGCGAGGTGTTTTTCCAGGATTTGCGAAATAAATCGTCAATTGGAGGCCATAGTAAACAAATGCAACTTTAAGCGCCCTTTTAAAATGGGCCAATGATAGATTTGCCTGAAAAACAATAGAACGATAAGACGCTACTTGAAGGCGCAATTATTTAGAATCTTACCGTAAAGATCTGTTCATTTAATTGTTTGATAATTCAGTTTAAACGCGAGCTGACGAATAACTTAAACTTGTACGAGATTTTGACATTTCAGAATAGCGGCGGCGCAGTACGCCTAATTTTTAGTTCACCCGTCTATTTTTCCAGTGGCGTATCATTAAGATTTTAACGTACAAATTTAGGAACCTCAGACCCGAGAGATTGAGTTTTTATTTTCATGTCTCTGTTTTCAAATGAGCTAGCGAAGTTATTATATCAGATGAATGGATTAAATAAAGGGCAAACTACCATAAGAATGATTCTCAAATTTGGCGTACCCAACAAAATAAATTAATCAGTCAGTTTGATCTTAGCAAATGGTAAAACTAAATATTGTGTGGTGACCTATTTTATTTGCACCTTTTTAATTACATCATAATTATAATCGTACACAATATTAGATAGGGACATTGCAATATATACCGGGTGCTGACTTGCGCGACGCACCATAGGAATTTGCATAGTAAATTCTGTATGTTCAATTCTTTGCTCCCCAAATTGTTTTAGAGCAAAAGTGTAAATACATTTTTTGTAGAGAAAAAAATACTGCATTCATTCATACTGTTGCTAATAAATTTGTATTACCCGGAACCGAAGGAATGCAAAAAATCAAACTAGCATTTTTACAAAAATCAGCGATGCCATGGAATTATTGAAACAAGCCAATGCCAACTCAAGTGCATGCGAGGCGAGAATATGTGTTATTTGTTTGTTTGTCATTGATGTTTGACGTTTATAATAATTCATTATTATGTTCTGCTTAATGTTTCTAAGGTACCTGGACCTTGTCCATAACAAAAATGGTTTTATGGTGGACGCTCATTAAGTAAGCTCCTTGTTTATTGTAAAATATCCGTATCGGCAAATTCCAAACAGTACAACCATTAATAGACTGATTAATTTTAAGTTTAAGACTACAGGTAAGTTATTAAATAATTGTAGGTGCAATAATGAGGTTCAGAACTTAACACCAAAACGAAAAAAATGTTATTACTTTCAATCTTTTGACGGCAGTGACTGGATGATCGCCCCGCACCCACTTGTGTTGGCATTGGCTTGTTTCAATAATTCCATGGCATCGCTGATTTTTCTAAAAATGCTAGTTTAATTTTTTGTATTCTTTCGGTTCCGGAAAACGAAAAATTATTAGCAACAGTATGAATGGATGCAGCATTTTTTTTTCTCTGCAAAAAATATATTTACACTTTCGCTCTAAAACAATTAGGAACTTTCTAGTCAATAAACTAATGCAGTATATATATGTGTTAATTAAGTACGTAGACAAACTTTAACGGGTGATTCCTTGATCAATTCTAAGATAAAAAGTTCATACAAACATGCGACCTAAATGGCTTCGTTTTCAAGATACCGGGTGTTGAAGTTTAAACAAAAACAGTTTTTTTTCAAAAATTTGAAAAACGGATAGAGGTATTCTAATGAAACTTGGTGTAGGTTAGCATTTCATAAAGTGGCATTGTTCAGTCAAAATAAATTTAATTTATTTCCACCAGTGGCGTGCATCGGGGCGACCTCAATTACCTTAATTTAGAAAAATCTAGT
The DNA here is from genome assembly GCA_940337035.1 of Agriotes lineatus. NCBI lineage: Eukaryota > Metazoa > Arthropoda > Insecta > Coleoptera > Elateridae > Agriotes > Agriotes lineatus. The sequence continues at coordinate 38,291,093 of OW679200.1, read as the reverse complement.
ACGCCACTGTTTTTTAGGAAAAAGTTTTGTAGCCCTTGTAAGATTGTTTTTTATTAAATAACATTTTTTAAAAGCTTCTTTAAACTGTATTTTGAAAACAAAGCCGTTTAGGTCCCATTAACGTCCAATGTACGAAATTGCTGTTACAGATGTTGCCATTTATCTTGCAAAATGTTTATTCCATAAAAAAATAAAAGATACATCTTTTGTATAGTTTCAATGGATAAAGCTAAAAAACTTGTCGTATTGACTAAAAAAACAGTGGCGTACCAGATTTTTTTGAAATAAGAGCTGAGGTGGTCCCGATGCACGCCACTGGTGGAAATAAATTAAATTTATTTTGCCCAAACAATGCCACTTTATGAAATACCAACATACACCAAGTTTCATTATAATACCTCTAGGCGTTTTCCAGATTTTTGAAAAAAAAATAATTTTTGTTTACATTTCAACACCCTGTATCTCGAAAAGGAAGCCGTTTAGGCCCCATGTTTGTATGAACTTTTTATCTTAGAATTGATCAAGGAATCGCCCCTTAAAGTTTGTCTACGTACTTAATTAACACCCTGTATATATATAGAAACTTTCTAGTCAATAAACTAATGCAGTTAGAAATCTCCAAGCCTTTATTACCTTCCTTGTGTGAGACTACACAAGGCATTTTGGCATTTCATTCTTAACTAACGCAACCAACATTTCTTGTGTGAGACTCCACAAGACCGTTGGTTTGCATCCTTTTACATTCCTGCACCCCTAAAACTTAACTTGGAATTGTCCAAATTAAAAAACATACAGTCCACTACAAACTCCACACCGAACAAGTAGAATTATTTAAGTCGATCAATTGCAATTGTTTTTTCTGAAACCCTGTTTTGAAATAGTACAGCAAGTAGCAGTTGTTTCAAAGGCACCCTCTCATGAATACAATTATCGCAACCTCTTACATAACATTGCTTGCAAAATATTCTTGTTAATGCCCTACGTGAGGCCACATAAAAGCGCTGTACGCTGATGTTATTAGCTTTTTCGATTTATTATATTCGAAATATAATAGGAGCAGTTATTCTATCTACTATGAATTAAAATTTTGCTCGTTGGTGTTTCATCTCAACACTATTCAATGTCTAACCTAATTTCGTTTCTCTTTTCGTCAGTTCGAACTAGATAGCTGAAAGAAAGCGTTAGTATAAATAGATTAACTTACCGTTATGCAATGAATAGTTCATAATTGTCTTTACATTATATATGTTTCTGTGAAATACTTTTGCCATACTGTACATGTACATACTTAATTCATTCCTTAAATATAATAATAATAATAATAATAATAATAATAGCATAGTGGCTTTGAGTACCATTTTTGTCATTTTGTATCTGTCGTGTGTTTCAAGGTGTCCAATTTACCGTATTTTTTCTGCTTGCAAGTGCGTCCTTCTTTTTCAACTTTCTTTTGTTTGTGTTTTCCATATATGGTAGTCAACACCTTTCTCCCCCATCTCTCGATTCTGTCTCGAGTAGTTTTCCAAAGTGGTAACACTTCACAGGCTTAGATTACCATTGGCTTCAAGATTGTTCTGCAGATTCTCATTTTGTACGACTTAACTCATTTTTTGAGCATAAAATAGGGTGAAAAACGACATAATTTCGAGCTAAAGTCATTTGCCGTATTTTTGTTATGGTCCACCCCGTCGTTCTGACTTTGTTCGCTTTTGTCGCGGCGAGCATGTTCTGTTCTTCGCAAGTCGCTGGCGGTGTCCTGCCATTTAATCCCACTTTTCTCACAGCTGTCCTTTTAGTTCAGTTCGACTTCGATCCTTAGGGATACACTTCACGTGGTTATTTGAACCTGAGTTCTTATATTGCCTAATTGGTTTAACGTTTCTGGTCTAGCTTCTTTCTATTTTGTTTTTAGCGACATGTTTTCACCTGGCCATGTATGTTTCCTTATCGTCATATTCTCATCCAGTATCGTACACGTACAGTCCAGTTTTTTCTGTGTGACGATCTCTTTCGATGTGCGAATATTCTAGCCAAAAGATAAGCTCGGACAGCTCGGGCTGAATCTATCAGAAACGAAGTGCAGTTTAAATTAGATAATTACGAATTAGGCATTTATTGCTGCACCTTGCATGTTGCTCGCTCCTGGACCACGCTTCCAGTTGAGATGACCCAGTGAAGCATTTCTGCACGCTGACTTCAGCGTTGGATGTATTTTGCCGGCGTCCAGTAGATATCATTCGCCGGCCTAGTTACCACCTAGAGAAGACCGTGTTAAAGCTACAGTGTAAGTGCACGCTGTCTTTTATTGCTGACTTTCAGTGAAATATTTGTTAACTACGTAGGCGGTTCAGCATGCGTAATTAATAAATTATCCATAAACAAAGGCCTTTGGTTACCAATCATGCGAGGATAGAGAACAGAAGGTGTTCATATCGCTGTGCAGCTTTTTTGCTCGACTTCGATCGCAAGGCATCCCAATTCAAATTAAGTACGAGTATTTTAACAGTTTTATTTTAGTATGCAATCGGGCCGTTTTTGTCAGGGCAGCCGCTAGGATAGCGTATCTGCATGGCATAATCGATTTAAACATTTTGTTTTGTCAAATGTGTTATAGTTGACATTATAATTTTGGGGTTGGCACCCATTACAATTTGTTAATAATTTTGGTGCTGTAGTGCACCAGGTTTTTACCCGAAATTAAATAGTTTTTTGTTACTTCTGAACATTATTGAGCCTTTCGCTCCTATAAAAAATGCTTAAAAATTGTGATTCTTCTTAGTAATAATTAAATCTACTTTTACTGCTACTGGTCTTACTAATATTATTTTTTGTTTATCTGTTCGTATAACCCTTTGTGAACCTGCGCTTTCTTTAGTTTAGGATTGTCAAGCAGAAAACATCCAGGGTAGGTGATGAAGTGAATTGTTAGCTAGATCTTTTTTGTTGTGAGCAACGACTGGCGCCCGATTGTGTTTAAGTAATATTTGTATTTTGTAACCTTAAGATCCGCTGCCTGGTCCTTATACACGCCATATTCCGCCAAGAGTTTGAGCTAGCCAGGACAGCGTTCAACCATTTTTTTTTATCAGTTCTTCTTTTTCCATTCTTTCAGCCTTTATAATTACTTCGTCGTAGTTTTACTATCTTTCTTTTCAGTTTTTCGACATCATCTCTGATCTTTTCATAATTGTTTGTCCTCTTGCAACTATCCTTCTTACCTCTTACGTTTTATCTTCATTACGAAATGACCAGTCTGTGTATGCTGCCCTCCTACTTTTCATGATTATAGCTCGGATTTTAGGCCATTATATGCATTTAGAGATTAACAGATATGGATTAAAAAACTTGATTTGTATGAAAAAAAGTTTTTGTAGAAGTTAAATACATTTTCCTAAAATAATGACAATTAGCCAATTGTCCTAGAATCCACTCTCTAGTCATGATTAAACACCACTGGAACGTTATCGATTTGATTCACTACACCTTCGTTTGAAGATGTATACACATTTGTACATTTCTATCAGTTTCAACAGCGTGGTTTTGATAACCATCTCTTTACCCATAGCGAAATAAATTAACCTCTGTCCGTTTTCGTTACTCCCTTTATGCTTATTATATTGTTCAATGGTAAGTACATAAATTTCCTCTCTGCCTATCTTCGTATTGCAATACTCCAGAAAAATTCCATGTTATATCTCGGCAAACTTTGATACTCATTTTCGATTTGCTCAATAATCGGTTTGTTTCTTCTTCTTCTATTTCCTGGATATTTGCTTTACTAATATTTCTAGTTCTTCTCTTTTAAGTCTCAGTACATATAGTCGTCTTAAAAGTATTTAGTTATTCTTCATTTTTCTTTGCATTATAAAACCTACTACAAATATTCTATACGTGATTGCAAAGTTATCGTTACATAATCATTGCGTATAGCTATTACTACATATCTAAACCCAGAGTTAACAATAATAATATCTCTTACCTTTACAGTTGTCGCTGCTGAAGTGTAGGAAGAATCGCATTGCAGCAGGATAAGATTCAATTTAAATCTACATTTCCAAATCTATGCTGACCGTAAAGTTAGGTAATACACAATTTTTTATAGAATACTGCCTAAGAAAACGTATGCGATACACAGATAAGCAAAATGTTGCACTAAAAAACACTCATTTCAGTACGATTGTATAATCTGAAATTAGATTTACATTCTGTAACAAACCGTTATAACCACATATTTGTACACAAATCAAAACTTATACTGCGATATCGCAAAAAATCTTTGGTTAAATTTATAGCTGCACAACTCAATAATACCAGGAGCCTTCAAAAAATTCCTAAATAACAACATGTTCTTGACAGCCCCCGGTAAATACGTTGCCCCTCCTAAAGGAGCAAAGTTAACACAAAACAACCATAAAGTGAAATTAGAACATTTTTGGTAATATTATACATCTACGTTTTGCTCATATTCACAATATTTCGTTACCGTTTATTCTTAACAATTCGATATTTCATTAAAATAGTATCACTACGACTTAGCTTAAAATAGTACATTGCACTCAGTGACGCAGGACCGCACTCGCCCGCCGGCGCTTACAAAACTTTAACCAACTAAACGGAAGTTTCTGTACAGAACTCGAGGTAGAAACATTCCTGTATTGCAGTTCTGTTTGGAACAGTACCGCTGCAAGTTTTATCAATTTAGGTCTGGACCTGGGTATAGTTCGGTAGGAAAATTTGAGTAGGAAGAATTATTTTCAGGAATTGTAAGTAGCTTACTCAGAAGTAGTTTGGACTTGTTGGTTGGACGTCTTACAACTGGTACGCGTTCCAACAGTGACGTCATTGAAGATGGTGGTCGCTCGATCACACCTGCTCATATCTGGCTTGCACTTTTTAGACTAATTTGACTTTTAAGAAGCTAATGGAAGTGGATACCAGCATTTGAAAAATAGATCTAGCTCGTAGATCTGACATTGTAGAACTCGTTTGGTATAATTTATCTGATAACTGTTTCATAAACAAGGCTCAAGCTTTCGTATAGATATCCCCACGTCGTCTACCAAGAGGTTTCCTTGTTTGTCTAAAACAGCAGTTTCTAGGCATCATTAAGGAATCAATTCGTCTTACAACAGTCTATTGCCATTGCATTGAGAGGTTTCTTTGCTCAAACACTTTGCTGTCATTAAACCATATTGCAGAACACAAAAAGCTATGAGCAGTTTTGTAATTAATGGGCCGCCACCTTTGTTGACGTTATACCAGGGTGTATGTCCACTCAAACCAAAAATACTTACTAAGACAGCTGCTAAGCTTTCTTGAGAAGTAAGAAGAAGAGTTCCTCACTGAAATTTTCTTAGAGAGCTATAACCACGCCCCGAATCAAAAGCAGAGGCAGCGACGAAGAACTAAATTATCACCAACCGCACTGTTCAACAAAAACGAAAATACTATAAACAAATTTTGATCAACGAACGCGACGAATCAGTTGTCAAAAACAAACGAATATTGCACTCTACGATCACCAAAAACCTTCAACCGAAACAAGAAAACAACTAACAGTCGAAGAATGAAAATCCCATGGTCTCCAGCTCCTCTCAGTAGGGCCTCCAGACCGCAACGTCTCCGGTCTGCGCGGGCCCTCTCTGTCCACCGTTGCTTGTGAGGGCCCTCGAGTGAGCGTCGTCTTGCCGCGCAGCGGCATTCGCACAGGTGACGTTATTGGACAGTAGAAGGTCGCTGGTACCGTTCATCTGCCGCTGGTTGGACGTGGACAGCTGGTCCATCACGGTCTGTAGGTCGTTGTGGTGCGTCTGCGCCGTGTGCGAGTGCAGCGAATGGAAGTTGTGGGTTTGGTTGGCCGCGGAGTAGAGCTGCGAGTACAACAAACTGGCCGGCAGCACGGGGTACAAAGAATTGTTACAGTTAGCACTGGGGTACGTCGTGGGGGTCATGTTCTGGTGCAGGGGGAAGTTTGAATTGTTGACATGGTTGGCACCTAGGGTGCCCTGTGAGTTGATCAGATCGTCCTGCACAGGGCTTTCCGCCGCACTCGAATTGTCGGATAAGGATCGCGGGCCCGAGAGCGCGAAGTCGGCATGGTTTGATGTGTACCTTGGCACCAGCAGGGACGATGGATGTGACCCGCTCTGGGAGTGGTTGGCGTGGGTCTGCGACGACACCAGGCCCAAATGCTGGTCGAGGTCTGTCGTTGAGGTGTCAGGAAGAACTGAAAACAAACATGCGGTGTATTAGCACAAAGCAATATCACTTGTACGTTTAAAATACGCCGAAAAGACGTTTACATAGTTAAAAAGACGTTATTCGTTGATAATTAAACGTTAAACGTGAATTAGACCTTGATTTTTAGTAGTTTACGTAATTATTCCGTTTATTAAACATGTTGGCTATGACGTTTATTGAGCATGTTTATATAAGTATAATTTACGTTTATAAAAGCACGAAAGGTTAATATTTTCCATATTACATTAAAATAACGTTAATATAAAACACCTATTAGATTAGTAGTCGCCTTTTGACGTCGATATAACGTTGTTACTACAACGTGATAATAACGTTTTATGTAGTTGATTTTAAGTATATTTTAAACGAGCGGTTAAGGTTAAACGTTGACAAAAACACGTAAGTTGTACCCTCCTTCATCGCGTGTGCTCAGCTCGTCTATCACGTGTAAGGTTATTGATCACATGGTAGTGCCGGATAATTGAAACGTGTTATGCTACCAGTGGAGTTTTATAGTATGCTGACAAGCAGTTCTCTCCCGTTTTCTGTGATCTGGATTCCCTGTTTAGGTCGCCATTTATGTTGCTGATAAAATTGGAAAATATGTCAGTCAGAACGTTGTTTGTTTATCATTCCACCTGGAAATGAGACTAGCAGAATTGCTTTAGAATAATGCTTGGTAATACGTCCTATGTTCCACTATATTCCCATTTAAGATACAACGACTGTCGACTTTGAGTGGAACTATACAGTGTTGAAGCAGCTATTCGACCTGTTTTCAGATTTCGTTTATCAAATAAAGTCGCCATTTTATTCAGTTGGGCTGGGGACAATAAACAATAACGTTAATAAAACGCAATTTAAACATATAAAACACGTAGATTCTCTATTAAAAAGACAAAGACGTTACAACGTTGACCAAACTAGCTGGAACGACAAACAGCATCCGCTTACTTCCAAAGGCTAGTCGTACTGCGAAAAGGTTAATATGTGGTGGTCGCTCCGATTACTAATGCTGGAGAAATTGCTCTATAGAATATAGGTAGGTACTACAAACGTTGACGGCTTTTTTCCACGAAGAATGTGTTTCATGTTTGTGTAGCATATTCTACCAGAATATGTATCATTAGGTGATATGGTAAAACGCATTGCAGCTATCAACTGAAAATACGGAAAGATATCTTCACATACACTATTAACTACACAATAACTAATATACCTAACCAACGATTTAAAATTACAGATGCTCGATCTGTAAATGAAACGAATTCACTAACAATACCAGAAGTACGCCATTAAAAGAGTAGAACTAAGAAAGACGACTCGATTTTTTTTATAGGCGTTTGCCTGCTCAACAAGTTACAGTTTATACAAGGCATTGATGACAAAATATGTAGGATATATTAAAAAGCGTGGGCGGTAACTATGACCGCAAAATAGTTTTTAATTGTTATTTAGTTGATTTACACTGTGATAGCACTAGGGATGTTAAAATTGATCACTTAATTGTCATCACAATTGTCACCGAGAAAATATCTGGGGTAGCTTGCGTTTGAGTCGTGTATGGATGCCTTTTTGGCCCAGTGTGTAGGAGGCTGCACCACTGCAGTGCTGGCAGCTTGTAGTTTGAAGATAGCTACTTCCCAAGCTGAAACAATTTTTTGGCTTCGCCTAATTGTTTCGCCAGTTATCCAATTATTTCAGGCGTAACCTGTATATTTTTAGTTGAATTATATATCCTTTGCATTTCGAATTCGTAAGTTTTCCAAAGCAGCTTATTTTCTACCTGCATCAAGTTCCTTTCGTTTGCGCGATGCCCTCTCGACCCGCGCTATATTTTATCAGAGTGCGAGTCCTCTTTTGGGCACGAAATTTTCGTCCGAGGCACTTGCTGTCTTAACCTAAGCCCGCCGTCACCGGCGCGGCTAAGGCTTGATTTTAATCAAGTCAAATTACGTGCGCTCAACCAATTTCAATGAGCAGTGTATGTTTCCCAAGGGCTGATTATGATCAGGTACGATGGCGCTTTTCTGTTTTATTTTCCCCATAGTAATTACATTTTTTCTTAGTTCTTAATTACCAATTTCAACCACGAGTTTATCTCGGAGGCCAAGGCGCTTGCCTTATCGCATTTTGGACACCTGCTGGGTTCGGCGTATTTGCTGCCTTTTTGAGGATGCTTCCGCAGCAATTTTGGGCGCATCCACGTCGATTTCAACAATATGTGTGCAGTTCACGACCACCTTATGTTAAACCGAAGGGTGTAGTTACCCCGGCCGGCGTTTGCCTGTTTGCCGTTAGTGAGCTTTGGAGAAGCAAGGTTAGTTTGTGATATTCCGGGATTTATCGTATCTTCAATACCTGGATTTTACATTTATACAGTTTAAACCCGTCAATATTTAAAATTTAAATGCATACGTTCCGCAATTATTAATATGTAATGTTCAATTTCATACATGCTCTTGCTTTTTACATTTGAATTTTTATGCTTATATTTAATTATGCTCAGTATTTAAAGTTGCAATTTTGATGTATTTCGACTCTCTGTAAAAGGTACAGTCACGCTTTTTTTATCTTCAATGGCCTAACAGAAGGTTTTATTAAATGACTGTGATAAGCTTATTCCACGAATGTTTTTTTGGTAAAGTTATTAAAATAACCCGAACGGGGTTTTTTGATTTTATGCGTTTCGCAACCTTCAGTTAACGTACACAACTTTGTTATCACATTATTTGCATTTTAATTATTCTGATTATTTATTACTGACACTTCAAAACGTTTTATTACTTATTAATTAAACGCTAGTCACTTGCAGTTTATTTCCTCTTATTATTTGAAATCTTTTGATTTCTGGCGCCCGTTTCCTTTCTTTTTTTGAAGACATTCCAGGGTACACAGCTGATGATTTGAACCTACGATCCAAGGCCGCCGAAATTTGAGTTAGTTAGGGCCATCGCGGTGAGTAAAGAGTTTTCAGAGCTGCCGTGGTGTATAAACTGTAGGGGGGTTGATCTGCGATTTTTACTACCATTGCTTAATTTTATTAATTAATCGCAGGTCGGCTTCTTTATTGTTTCAAACCGTTCGTCTTTAGTTATTATGACTGTGTCATCTGCATACAATGCCAGATCAGCATTGATGGTGCGGAAGTCCCGCATGTAGATGTTGAAAAGGATTGGGCCTAGAATGCTGCCCTGAGGAACACCTGCATGTATGTTTGTGGTGGAGGATAGGGATGTGTGTGTTTTGACTGCAAAAGTGCGATTTTCAAGGAAGGAGAAAAGTATGGATTTGATGTAGCTGGGTATTTGAAGTGGTCAGATTTTGTATTTCAGGCCGTCGGTCCACACGCGATCGAAGGCTTGAACTATGTCGATGAACAGGGTTACTGTGTATTGTTTGGATTCATAACCCCTTTCGATGGTCTCCGTGACACGTTGTAATTGATGGCAGGTGGAGTGGCCTTCTCTGAAACCGAATTGGTAGGTTGGTAGAATATTTAGTCTTTGGACTTCGTCGTTAAGCCGAGAATGCATAACTTTTTCTAGCAGTTTTGAAATAGTTGATAATAAACTGATGGGTCTGTAACTGTTAATGTCGTTTTTATCCTTTCCCGGTTTAGGGAACATAAGTATAATTGCGTGTTTCCATATGTTTGGGAAATATCCTATTCGTAGACATGCGTTGAAAACTTTTGTCAAATACGCGTATGTTTTTGGTTTTGGTTTTATCGTTTTCTGGCGATTTCTTAATTGACAGGGTTTTGATAATCGATGCAAGCTCCTTCGGTGAGGTTGGTTTGAAGTTTAATTCCGGGGTTGGTTGGTGAGTTTCAATATAGTTGGTCACTATGTTATTGAAAGCCGGGTCGGTGTGGTTGTGAGAAGTGAAAGTTTTCTCGAGATGATCGGCAAAGGCTTCACTTTTTTCTGCGTCAGAATTGAGTATTTGAGCACCCGTGGAGATTGGTGGTATTTCGTGAGGTTGGCGTGGTATGCGTTTGGTTGTTCTCCATAGTCCTGGATCTCCTGGTTCGAGATTATTAATATGTTTCTGATAGGAGTATATTCGATACGCTTCAAGTTGGTGTTTGATGCGGTTAGATAAATTATTTACAATGTGTTTTGTTATGGGACTTCGGGTTCTCTGCCATTCTCTTCTCAGCGTGTTCTTTTGCTTGATTAAATCAAGTATATGTTTAGGTGATGAGTTATCGATTGTGCGTTTTCTGTTTACCTTTTCTTTGGTGGATTTGTTGACGCTATCAGTGATGCTTTCTGTTATGTGTATAATTGTTTCGTCTATATGGGTCGGGGATTGAAGATTGTTAGGGTAGGTACTTGAGTTGTTTATCAAGATACTCGCCATAGAGTTCCCAATTTACTATGCCCTTAATTAATCTAGACTCGGGGATGAATTTTGCAGCTGTTATTAGAAATGAAATGATAACTGGCAAGTGGTCAGAGTCTAGTTCTCCGAGCACTTGTACAGCATGCTTATTAAAATTTTCGGAAGTAAGAATGTCCATAATGTCGGGTTGCTGATCATTTCTGTAGGGGTAATAAGTGGGTTCGTCAGGGGATTCTATTTGAAAAGCATAGGTTGATGTTAGGTCATAGAGTTTAGTCCGAGCGGGGTTTGTTGCTCGACATCCCCAAATGGTGTTTTTGGAGTTTAGGTCTCCAATGAGCAGAGTACTTTTGTTGGGTTGTTTATAGACACATATAATGTTTGCGGTACTGCCGTCTTGGGTTTACATTTTGATTCCAACTGTTTCAATATTAACAGCGTTGATTGGATGACATTCGTGGCGTATGAGTTTGCTCTTAATAATGATGGCCACTCCTCCTGATGCAATGTTGGCATTTCTGTCTGTGCGGTAGATCTGATATCCAGCTATTTTGAGTTTTTCGGGGTGACTTAGGTGCGTTTCTGATACGCATGCTATATCGATGGAATGCCTTGTGAGGAAAGACCTGAATAGGTTTAGTTGCGTTTTAATACCATTTGCGTTCCAATTGAGGATTTTTATTTGAGAAATTGTGTTGATTTTAAGGTCCATTAAAAAGAGAAGGTAAGAGATTGGATAAAAAGAATTGCTTGATTTGTTCCATGTAGGGTTGGATTAGATTTAAGAGAGATGATAATAAGGTTTTAAGCAAGGATGAGGTTTCAGGTATTAAGGAGTGTGTTTTGGATTGCCACGGTGAGTTGGGTTGTGAGATATTGCGTGGGAGTTGAAGAAAATTTTTCATATTATTTGCGGGTACCTGAGTGTTCTGCGATTTTTTTGTTCTGTGAGATTCGTTTCGATGACGTCTGTTTTGATAGTTCAGAGAAATACTTGCATCCTCTAAAGTTAGCTGGGTGATTTTCTCCGCAGTTGATACATGTCGAAGGCTCTTGGTGCGGTTTGTCACAATTTGTATATAATAAGTGATTGCCTTGGCATTTGACGCATCTTGATTGTAGGGTACAGTAATTTTTAGTATGGCCAATACGCTGGCATCGATGGCATTAAGGGGTTTTATTACTATTCTTTCGTGGTTCTATGGTAACTATTAAGTGAAATATTTTAGTAATGTTTTGTTTGCTTTTTCATCTGCGGTAAGAAGTACTGCGCACACTGGCATGGGTGTTTTGTGTGATCCGTTTAATCAGTAGGTTATACTTTGCAAGTTTTTCGAGAATGTCTTCCACAGTTAAGGAAGGTGGGACGTTTTCTATAACTACTGAAAGGGGTCTGCTATTGGGGTCTTGGCATGTGTGGAATTCAATTTTATTATCAATTGAGAATTCAGCCTTAGCGAGCTTTTTGATGTCGTTGATTACTTCTTTATGATTTATTGGGCCGTGCAGGAAGATAGGTGGTATTTTAATTTTGGGTGGTTTCCTAGTTGAGTTATCCTCGTCTCCAGCAGAGGGTTCTAGATGACTGGATAGGTAATACCTGTTATTCTCGATTAAAGATGCGAGTTTCCAAAGATATTTTTCTGAAGTTCGGTGATCGGTGAGGATTAGTGGTCTGAGTTTCTTTTTAAAACGGACATGGTAACTCGAGCTAATCACCCCCGAACGGGGGGTGATGAGTTGCACGTAGAGTTGTTATAGTTAATTAAATAAAGATTTTTTACCAGAATAAAATAAACGTGTTTAATGCTGGGCGGTTATCACAAGCACCAGGAGTTGATAAGGGGCACTCACACTTCCGAGACGCGATGGGAACGCTTTCGCGTCTTTGCTGTTCGAAAGTTAAGCGAGAACTCCTCGAAAAGATTAAGTTATCGGTGAACTAATAACATGTGGGAGAGCATGCACAGACACAACTATATCAGAAAATTGGTAATTTAATATATACAAAAAGCTGGCTGGAGCGTTAGACAGAATTCCTAGAAATATTATGTGGAAGGCTCAAGAAATAAAAATTCTGAGAAAACTATATAAAACTATTAAAGGAGTCTTCAAAAATGTAAAGGCACTAGTACCATTAAACGGAGAAACTTCTAGACCTCTTAGTCTAGAACGAGATACAAAACAAGGCTACAGTTTACGTCTACTAGTATTTATAAAAGATATGAATCCAAGGGTAGCAAGAGAAGAACTAAAATTGCAAAAATTTTAAATTGAAGAATGAGACCGATGAAACTCCAGTCGCTAGTATACGCAGATGACATAGTGTTAGTACCACATAAAAGAAGAAAATTACAGACAGCAATAAGGATATGAGGGAGAAGATATCGCAGCAAGCAACATGTTTAAGTCTCAGGCGACCGGTCCGGGTTCGATTCCCGTTGACTACATAAGGTTTTCTAAATATCGTACGTTCTCTGTCTACCACGGTAACACCTGTGGTAGTCGTTAACCCCTAATAAGGAAACTTTTCCTCAGTCTCGACGGCGAAGGCTACTCACCTGTCCAGCTTACGAGCAAAGAAGGCTCATAGAACCTCGACTTCGTGATTAAAACGGGCTGCTGACCTAATACAAGGGAAAGAAGAAGAACACGTGTATGGCATAATGTCATTACAGAAACAGAAATGAGAATAAATGAAAAAAAGCAATATAATGAGAATAACAAAAGAAGCTAACGAATGAAACCAATAAGGGGTATATTTCAATCTAAAAGAACTGCGAAAGGTTAGTGTTAAAATATAATAAAAAGATAGATAACAGAATAACAAAGGCAAATAACGTATATTGTCAATTATATGATATCATAATCTAGAAAAGGTGCTGCAGTGGTCGTAAAAAGAAAACCATACTCAAACACTAACAAGAAGTCACTTAAATACGGAAAAAATAATACAACCTCACCTTCATCAAACACAGACAAAGGTACGGGGAACGTCCCCAATTGGTCTTCAACGATTCGCCATCACCGATTCACTGAAAGTCAAATTCGCCGTCTAACCGATTCGCGGTCGGCCCGATTCGTCGTCGCATAAAGCTATATTTCTGAAATGCTTAAATAATAAAGACAATCTACAATTTTATATTAGTGATTAGTTTATTTCTGTGTAAAGTTTGTAAACTATTACTAAACAATGCAGTTGTGGTTCGAAGATTTTCTGGGACTAATTGTGTTGGAATGTTTTATTTTTCAAAACCACGTAATTGCAGTAGGGCCATCGTAAAATGATCAACTCTAGCGAGTGTATTAGTAATAACATGTGATAAATTTTTTGTGTTTTATTTGCACTGAATTAAAAGTAGCATTTTTATTTATTTAAAACTTTATCCGCCGACGGAAAATGTTCTGACGATGAATCGGCGACAAAGAATCGTCGATGGATAATCGGCGACTGTGAATTGACCGAGACTCATATAAAGGGGCAAAAAACATGAAACAATTAAGTATTCAAAAACACCTAACTTCAAAGACACATTCAAGGAATACCCCTTTATTCACTGCGATAATTGGTGGAATAACTGAAAAAAGGAAACAGCATGATCATAATTAACGCTATTTAGTAGTATAAATGTAAATAATTTGCGATGACTGCTCTACTCGCTTAGACAGGTTTAAAGTATGAGACAAGCAACAGGAAGAACCTATAGCACGTTTAGCTTACTTAAATAGAACCCAAACGTTACAAATTCGCAATAAAGAATGAGGCTATCGAATAGGTAATGACATTCAAATATCCGAGCTGTAAACTGCCAATCAAGAATAGAAAAGATTTGGAAGAATTACGTTGTTTGAAACAAGGAAATTTTAAGATATTATAGATATTTTACCAGTACTAACTTGTTCTGTCTAAGCTAGCGCCAATAGAGTCAGAACTAAAGTTAATACTCCTACTAAATGCGATAACAGTGGCTTTTGTTTTTCGGAGTTCGTTTTTCCTTTGCGCTGATTGCCGACATTTAGGGTCCCAATAATTGTCCAACTTCTTGCGGGCCCAGTTTTGGTGGAATTTACCCTCGCTGGTGAAGGCGGAATATTAAGGATTGGCAAATTAGCGAGAAGTTCTTTCTCGCGTTAAATTTTTGACTGATTTTGGGAAAACGTTGGTTTTACTCTAGCACTTACTTGTTTTAAGGGCCGCCGTTGAAGCTCCAAATGTTAACCCGCCTGTGTCGTTCCGGAAGGTTTTCCGCTGACCCGCATTACGGCCCCTGACCTCGGACCTGTGGTGACCTTGAAGGCACCTGCTGTATCCAGCCTTCTATGTTCTATGTGCGGCATAATCTCTATCGTTCTGTGCCAATTTCGAGTGAGCTTAAGGTGGCTCGATAAAAGAAATTTAAGTAGCATGTTTTATTTTGTTGTTCCTTTATATTAAAACCGGTTGAATGTTGTAGCCAGTGGTCCGGTGTGTTAAATACCCCATTTGTTTGCTGTGTACCTACTGGGGTCTCCTCAGGACCTTGCAGATTTTGCTTTGGACTTCGCCGTCAATTTTCCGTTCCCTTCGCGAACCAAGCATATGTAGTTTCACAATTTTTTATCCTCGAAGCATAGACTAACCTCCGTTATATATATTTTTTAAACTGTTGCAGCATTTAATTCTGTACTTTTTAAATTATTGAAATGTTAACTTACCCACCAGTAGATTTGTGTGTTCTGCGGTGCACCTTACATTTTAGCCTAGATGTATTACTCTACGTTAACCCATGTTTAGCAAATACTCACCTGTACTTTGTAAGATATGATACTGAATTCGTGATTATTATACCGTGATACTAGCATTGTGGTTTTGTTATTGTTACTGCTACCTGCGCTTGTCCCGACCTTTTCTTTCAGAATATTTATGCTACGGTAGTTTACGAATTTTCTGTGATACTTGGATACACTTGTCATTAATTAAACGATTCGTTCGTGCTTATTTTGGTTCTTTTTTAACTCTCAGTACTTACAGAACTGCACGCCATCTCCCTAAATTAGTCCGGCCAGCAATTATATCTACCTAGTCATTGCTGTTACTTCCTCGTTCGGTGATGATGTTGTATTTGTTGTACAGTTCGTTTTTCATCTGTTGTTGTACATCTATATGTTTTAATCATTGGATATCTTTTACTGGATATTCTTGCTTTACATTTTTAATCGCAACTTTGCTTGTTCTAATTGAAAATTTCAATCAGGAAGCACACCGGCGCCTGGATACGTTATTTTTTAAAATGGTAGTGTTATTAAAGATACAAGTATTCTTAAAGGAAAAACTAAATGAGTTAAACGCCAACAAAAAAAAAGGAAAACTAGCGAATCATCAGAAAGATATGGAATAGGCAGGCCTACTTAACGTAGTAACCGACGAAATTATCAAAAGCACATAAACTAAATAGAGTTTCTATCTAGTTGCCGCTTATGCCAACGATTCCATAACAATTATAAATGTAACTGAATATGGTCTACAATAATCGCTGTAAAACTAGAGTTGGAAAAGTTGAAAAAACAGTAAATCGGAATATCCTTTCTATAACAAATGTATTATTGATAATAAATCAATTGTGAAGGTCACGAATTTCAACTGCCTTATTGTAACACATTCTGCGGTTATAACTTTAACCAAGAAGTATGAATGTCAGTGTTTGCGTAAACCTATGCAGTCTAAGATACTGTTTTGTACCATCAAGAAGTCAACAATGGAAGGCTCATTGAGTATTGTAAATCATGATATTGTAATGAGACAAAAATCTAACACGAAGAAACCTTCTCCTTATAACGCTTCTCCTATCGGAGGTCAGCGATCAATGGCGCCATCTGTACTTTATTCACTGCGGCTCTAAACAAGGAAACACTACTTTTTCCACACCAGTCTCTTAAATTCTTCATCCATGAAGTCCTTCTTCGTCCCACACTTCTCTTTCCTTCTATTTTACCCTGCATAATTTATTGCAAAATTTTGTATCGTTCATGTCGCATCAAGTGTCCCAGGTATCCTAATTTCCTTCTCTTGATGGTAAGTCCTATTTCCATATCCTTGTTTAATCTTCGAAGGACTTCCTCATTTCGCACTCTGTCTGTCCACTGTATTGTTAGTATTCTACGGTAAATGCGCATTTCCAAAGCATTTCGTTTTTTTATTTCTGCTTTATTAACTGTCCATCATTCTGCACAATACGAGGGGTAGAAAATATGCAACATTGTACAAGACAACCTTATGTTTTGCTAACTGCCGTAGAAAAGGGTATACACTTGACTATTCAACACTATAACATAAAAGCCAATCACATTGCAGACATTTGCTTTTTTCAACCAATAACAGCAGTATATCACTGAATATTGGGCACCATGCAAAATATTCACAAAACAATGTACGTACTCAAAAAATAAATAGCCTTGTTGCGAAGTATCGCTTAGCAACGATGTTCTGTACTTAGTGATATCGCTAGGTTACGTAACACTAAACCCCAACAACCTGTGTGGCTTGTTTTAAAAATTTTAAAATGCTGTGTTTTGGAAGTATTCCGCTGAATTTAATTGAGAATAAATAATTATATTAATTGTTGGATTATTTTTCAATAAAGTTAATCGTTATGTATTAATATTGTTAAATAGTCGTTCCAAATACCACTCAAAGTAGATTTTTTTTTTTTAAATATTTTGCCATTTCCATAGAAATTATTGCAAATTTCACTCAACAAAATCACATTTAAATGTCACTCGCCTTCGGCTCGTGACATTTTTGATGTGATTTTGTATCGTGAAATTTAAACGCAATAATTTACATGGAAATGGCAAAATATTTGTCAAAAATATATCCACTGCTTGTGGTATTACCCTTGAATATCTACATAGCTTCTAATAGAAAAATAATAAGAAAGCAAACTGATGATGATAAGGTGGTTACCAAAGTAGCACTAACAGTGAGATAGAATATAGCAAACTTAAAAAAATCGACACCAAATAGAATAATAGAATAACGAGAATAAATTATGGATTCGAACCATCTCCAAGAAATAGAATTTCATCAAAGAAGAAATAATGTAAAGGAAACAAATCTCGCCAATTGTTCAATACTTCTCTAAACTAAAGAAAACCAACTAACAGATGCTCATCAAAACTAATGAGCAAATGTAAGAAAATGAAACACAATTCCGCATAATGGCGCCCTTAGCTTGCAACAAAGCGAGAGAAAAACCTCAAATGAGAGCGGCTGATGACAAAAAGACATACAGAGTAGGCTTGAAAAAGAACAGTTAAAAATAGGACGAAGTGGAAAGCGTTAGAAGATGTGTAAATCCAAAACTGCATCTATCTATCTTTCTTTAAGACAAATCTTTCAATAATTTTCACCAGTTGTTCTCCGGTGGCACATCGACCCCTCCCACTGCTTTCTTACACATCACGTCAGTGTCGTTACATCGCTCTGATTTCGTACATAAACAAAAGCCCGCGCCTGTCTATTCCCTAATTATTTAATGTCATAAATGGATCCGCTGCATCCCCTATCGGAAGTTGCGGGGCCCGCAGAGGCTTGCTCGTCGCCCGCGTGTGCCAGATTCGGCAAAATCGAACCCCATCCATGATTTAAAAGTTTTTGTGTCGCCCTACGAGTTAAATAATCAGGGAAACGTCCAGGATCTGGAAGCGCCTCGCACGTACGGTGCATGGAGTACGTGTGCCATCAGATGCCGCCACTCTGGCAGGACTTAATAAAACATGTCATGTTGTTCTCGGCTTGCTTTGTTCAAATGAGATATCAACGACCTCATTCGATTACCAGGTCATGATGAAGTCGACCCTCGTCAAAGTTAGGGTTATGGGGTTTGTCGAACCAAAAATTGCAATAAGCGGGATTGAAAAATCAGCCTTTGGTTTCTGAACACACCAGAGGTTTTGCAAGGCGTCACTCAAAGCGAGCTTAAATACTGAATTACGTTTTTTTGCTAGTTGCAGTAACGGGCTTTTATTTTGTTGCTTATTCTAGAATTAACTGTTGCTGTTGCCCCAAGATTTCTTCTTGAAGAATGCTGCACATTTCAAAATTTCAATTGAACATTCCTTCATGAATACACTTTTTACTAAGATAATCTCTGAAACTTCTTTGTGGCGTGAATTCATAATTCATTTTCTTATATGGGTATTTCGCCACTCTGCAAATTAAAATATTAAATAACGAAAATATTAACAACGAACGTTTCGAGGGACAATCTGCCCTCGTTATCAACGAATAACAATTAGAACTAACAAGAACTTATCTTTTTTTCACTGGAAGAAAACGACCAACCTCCAATGAATTTTCTGACATTGACGTTTGTTGATATCTGTACCTACTTGATCTCATCTTTAAGAATCGATAGCCAACTATTGTCTAAAAATATTGAGAAAGACGACACGCATTTTTCTTCGTTAAGTAAAATGTATGCCGTTTCCTTAATTTTTCGCCTTGTTGACATCGATTCTTTAGACAAGATCTTTGTGTTGTCCCATTGTATTTTATGGTTTTCATCCCAAGCATGTTCTGCCAGCTTAGACTTATTGAATTGATACGTTTTCAACATATTTTTATGTTCTTTAACTCTTACTGCTAAAGGCCTGGATGTTTCACCGATATAATATTTCCCGCATTCACAGGGAATACTATATATACAATTCCTTGAATGCTGTTCTTCGTTGAACGGTTTAGTTTTTGTAAGAACTGACCGTAAAGTATTCATCGTTTTGAATACCGTCCTAACATTGAATCTATTTCCAATTCGTCTAATTTTGTCAGATATGCCTGGAATATATGGTATAGTAAGAGTATTATATTTTTGAGTTTCATTCCTTTGTATGTGTGTGGCATTGCTTCGTGTATTGAAAATGTTCCGAACAAGAGTCTCTGGATAGCCATTATCTTGTAAAACATTAATAATAAATTCTTTCTCTTTTTTGAAAATTGTATCATTAGAGCAAACAACTTTGGCTCTGTCGTAAAGACTTTTTACAACGCCTGTCTTTATGTTTTTGTGATGGTTAGAATTAAAATGTAAGTACCTATTAGTATTGGTTTTCTTACGGTATACTGATGTTTCAAAAGTATTTATTGTGCGTGTGATTAGTGTATCAAGAAAGGGTAACTGATTGTTTTGCTCTGTTTCTAATGTGAATTTGATGGAGGTTTCTTTACTGTTAATATGTTCAAGAAATTTGTCCACCTCATCTATATCATGAGGCCAAATTGCAAAAACATCATCGACATATCTCCACCAAACTACTGGTTTGTTGGTGTACGTGTAGACATGTTGTTGTTCAAAGTCTTCCATAAAAATGTTACTAACAATGGGAGATAAAGGTGAACCCATTGCCATCCCGAAATCTTGTTGGTAAAATTCATTGTTTTACAAGATAATGGCTATCCAGAGACTCTTGTTCGGAACATTTTCAATACACGAAGCAATGCCACACACATACAAAGGAATGACACTCAAAAATATAATACTCTTACTATACCATATATTCCAGGCATATCTGACAAAATTAGACGAATTGGAAATAGATTCAATGTTAGGACGGTATTCAAAACGATGAATACTTTACGGTCAGTTCTTACAAAAACTAAACCGTTCAACGAAGAACATCATTCAAGGAACTGTATATATAGTATTCCCTGTGAATGCGGGAAATATTATATCGGTGAAACATCCAGGCCTTTAGCAGTAAGAGTTAAAGAACATAAAAATATGTTGAAAACGTATCAATTCAATAAGTCTAAGCTGGCAGAACATGCTTGGGATGAAAACCATAAAATACAATGGGACAACACAAAGATCTTGTCTAAAGAATCGATGTCAACAAGGCGAAAAATTAAGGAAACGGCATACATTTTACTTAACGAAGAAAAATGCGTGTCGTCTTTCTCAATATTTTTAGACAATAGTTGGCTATCGATTCTTAAAGATGAGATCAAGTAGGTACAGATATCAACAAACGTCAATGTCAGAAAATTCATTGGAGGTTGGTCGTTTTCTTCCAGTGAAAAAAAGATAAGTTCTTGTTAGTTCTAATTGTTATTCGTTGATAACGAGGGCAGATTGTCCCTCGAAACGTTCGTTGTTAATATTTTCGTTATTTAATATTTTAATTTGCAGAGTGGCGAAATACCCATATAAGAAAATGAATTACACTTTTTACTACTTTCTTTCAGTGTAAATATATGGACGTCGAAGCCAATACATCAATAATTGTCAATAGTCAGTAGCCAACCATGGATCTTAAATATTTTGAAGAAGAGATTTCCATAATGTTAGTACTTATGTACATCCACCCCGGGAATACTAATAGCTAGTTTACTCATATACGCAACTACTCTCAATTTTCTCCTGCAGAATGTTTCTTCATCTGCGATAATGCTGTCTTTATTCAATTTGGTACGATACTGTTCGGTACAAAAGTGCTCAGCAAGTTTTGAAGGAGCTCTTTGGTTTTCTACCTCCTTTCTTCTCTATTTTATTCTTTAAGGGCGTCGGATCTTTCATTGATTTTGAAAGGTGGTTACGGTCGGCAGTCATTATTTCCTACTTCGTTTTTCTTGCAGTCTTGCTTGTAGTGCTCTTCTGGGGATTCTGTTAACGTTTATTCTCACTAAGTGCCTACACCATTTCAGTTGTCAATCTTCTATTTCATGTATTATTGTCTTTACGTTGATTCCTTATCTAGTAACAAAGTTGTTTATGCGCCCTCTTTTTGTCCTACCCACCAATCACCCACGGTGTTTAATCTCTCCCGCAGACATTTTATTTCGGATTTTATCCTTGTCGATCCTGGTCTCAGCATTGTTGTATACTTGCGGCTTTGTCTCTCTGATTTGAACCTTCAATTATAAATCTTTTCTTTGTTCCATCATGTAGCCGTTTTATGACCTGTTAGAGTTCCTTTGTTATTCCTAGCTCTTCTAATGCTGTCCGCGCACTTTGTTTAGGCATACTGACCTTGTGTTTTCCTAAAATATCTGTATGCAGCTTGCTTTTCTGTCTTTTATTTTTTTAAATTCTGTAGATTATTCTTTGAACTACAGATGATAGGCATAGTGGCCCATAGTTACTCTCATCGTTACACTGATTTGAATCAACTTTATTCTCTATGGCATCATATTCTCATCTTAGTCAACAGCTATCTTCTGAATGCTCCAGGGCACGTGCCAAACTACCTTTATCCACGTTTTAATTCTTTCCCCTCCACACTTGCTCAATTATGGAGTTATACCTTCTACATGATCTGGTTTAATTATTTTTATGGCTCTATCTACCTTTTTTATTCCAATGTATCTCTCCTCTTTTTCTTCTCCGACTATTGCTCTTCTTGCTCGTCTTCTTAAATTCCTACCTTCTTTAATTTTTTTCTCCATTCTGCTAAGATATTTTCTTTTCGTATTTTTATTTTATCCTCGCTACTCCTTATGTTCAATAATTGCTTTCAACCTCTTCTTCTTGTTCCCTTACGGTGAATTGCCTTGATTTATTATTTTGTTCGTTTTAAGACTCTAATTTTGAGCTTTTAATTATAACAGCCAGAGTTTCTTCTTTATTTCTAGCTCTGTTAACGCTGTCCACGAACTTTGTTTATCAATTGTGATTTTGTGTTTTTCTAAAAGACCTGTATACAACTTGCTTCTGTATCTCTTTTAATCACTTTCCTATGATTTTTCAGCATATTTCTTGAACTGCAGACAATAGACATATTACCCCATAGTTACTATTATTATTATTGCACCCATTCGTGTCTCTTATCTTGTCTATTCATTATCATCACCATGCCTCTATCAATTCATTTCGGATGTAGACTTTTCCTAGTTATTGCTATCGTTGCTTGTCTTGTACTTCCTCTAACACGTTTTATTTTCCTATTTCTATGTTATCCTCAGCATTCCCTGTGCTTAATGGGTGTATCCTATATTTTCCTCTTATTTACTTACAGCGAATCACCCTGATTTATTCCTTTGTCCATCTTAAGGCTCTCTGTTTTGAACCTCTAATTAAAACTCTCCTCGTTGCTCCCTCATGTAGTCGATTTAAGATCTGAGGAAATTTCTTCGTTATTTCTAGCTTTGCTAATGCTGTCCACGCACTTTGCATTTTGTTTAAACATCTTCAAGCTACGACCTTTATTCAGCTTGTTTTTCTATCTTTTTATATTTTTATTCTACGATTCTGTAGAGTATTTCCGGAACTATAGATGATAGGCATAGTGCCTCATAGTTGCAATTATTACTACACTCGTTCGTACCCTCTGGTTTATTTTTTATGGCTTTCTCAAACTTTTCTATGTCAATGTCTCTCTCCTCTTCTTTTTCCCCGACTGTTGTTCTTTCTTCTCTTCGCTTTAATATTCTTTAACAAAAATTTTGGTGGAAGTATTTACTTCAAAGTACTTATTTTCTTTAAATTGTCGGTGGAAGTACTCAGTTTATTCTTCTAAAATGTTTTCTTTTTATATTTCTATGTTATGCCCATTATTCCTTATGCTCCATACTTTCCTCCTAACCCTTTATATTTACCCACTACCTTTATTTCTTTGTCCATTTTAAGACTATCTGTTTTGACCCTTTAATTATAACTCGCTCCTTTGCTCCTTCATGTAGTCCTCTTATGGTCTAAGATAGTTTCTTCATTATTTTTAGCTTTGCTAATGCTGTCTGCACACTTTGCTTAACCATGTTTAGACTACGTTTGTATAAAAGACCTTTATGTAGCTTGCTGTTGTATCTCTCTTAATCTCATTTCTAGGGGTTTGCAGTATACCTCCTAAACTGCAGATGATAGGAATATTGCCCCATAGTTACTATTATTATTACACCCATTCGTGCCTATTCATTATCATCATCATGCCTTTATCAATTCATTTCGAATGTAGAATTTTCCTAGTGATTGCCATCGTTGCTTATTTTGTGCTTTTTGGATCCAATTATAATTTGCAGCTCTTTTGATATGGTGCGTCCACCGCATTGGAGGTCGTCCTTTCAATCTCCTACCAAGTCTGGGTCTCCAGTCCATATCTTTTGACAGCATTGTCATCTTAGTCAATAGGTATCTTCTGAACGCTCCAGGCCACGTGTCAAACCTTCTTTATCTATATTTTATTTCTTTACTTCCATACTTGATCAATTATGGGCTATACCATCCTTATCTTCTTTACATTTTAGGTGAAAACATTTTTTCCATTCCTCTAGGACGTTTTCTTTTTCTATTTCTATGTTATCCTCAGCATTCCTTATGCTTAATAGTTGTCTCCTATACTTTTCTCTTATTCACTTACAACCAATCACCCTGCTTTGTCCCGCTGTCCATCTTAAGCCTCTCTGTTTTTGAAACTTTAATTATAGCTCTCTTCATTACTCCCTCATGTAGTCGAGAGAGCTTCTTCGTTATTTCTAGCTTTGCTAATGCTGTCCGCGGACTTTGCACTTTGTTTAAACATCTTTATCCTAAATTTGTCTAAAAGATCTTGCAGCTTGCTTGTCTACCTTTTTTAAATGTTTATTCTTTGATTCTGTAGCTATTTCTGGAACTACAGATGATAGACACAGTGTCTCATAGTTACTATTATTATTACACTCTTTGGTGTCGCCTTTCTTGTCTGTTGACATGATATTCTAATCTTAGTCAACAGGTATCTTGCGTATACCCCAGGCCACGTGCCAAACTTACTTTGCCCATGTTGTAATTCCTTTTTCTCCATATTTAGTCAATGATGGGCTGTACGATCTCTACCGGCTGCATACTTTAGTTTCTTTTTTGTGGCTTTTTCAACCTTTTCTATGCAAATGTCTCTCTTCTTCTTCCCCGACTGTTGTTCTTTGTTCTCCTCTTCTTAAGTTCTTATTTTCTTTACAGTTTTGATGAAAATATTCATTTCATTCTTCTAAAATGTTTTCTTCTTTTATTTCTATGTTATCCTTGCTACTCTTTATGCTCCATACTTGCCTTCCATACTTTCCCCTTATTCTTATACAATTAACCACTCTCTTTTGTTCCTGTGTTTATTTTAAGAGTTTCTGATTTTAACCCTTTAACTATAACTCTCCCCTTTGCTCCCTCATGTAGTCCTCTTCGCTAGCGCTCACACGTTAAAATATCTCGACTATTAGTCGCTCTCATTAACACACTTGTTTGTTAAATCACTGTAAATGGGGATGCGAAAGTCAACCAGGTTTTCAAAGTTATGTAGTTGATTCTACGTCAGCCTAATGGTCTTTTAACGTTTAAGTCATGACCAAATAAGACCATTATGTGAGGACGTTATAATCGCGATACAAAGCACGTATGTTTTGAACATTGTAGCTGACTATTTAACCTGTTTTAACATTGAAAATATTTAACGAATTGGAGATGTGACGCTAGTACGGGGCTCTTTTAGCGATTTGTGTGGAGCTTGAAAAATATATGCTTTTCGCTCATTTTTGCAAGTTGTAGGTATCGCAGGTGAATGTTATTCGTGTCATTTAGAGAGATCTCGTCAAGGGCGAACTTCCTGGAGAGGTTCGGAAAATTTAAGATTTGAGGGGGTAAAAATACGGGGGTTAAAACGATTTTTTGGACACAAAAACGTTCGGTGCTGTTACATCGCATACTTTTTGAAAGATCCAAATGTGATTTGGGGCTAGTTGTAAAGAAACTGAACGAACGCTCATCGTACTGGCTGGTTTTTGGGGTCTGCGATGCACGGGGGCGAAGTTATAGGGCTAGAAAGCTG
Organism: Agriotes lineatus; assembly: GCA_940337035.1. Taxonomy (NCBI): domain Eukaryota; kingdom Metazoa; phylum Arthropoda; class Insecta; order Coleoptera; family Elateridae; genus Agriotes; species Agriotes lineatus. Next base: position 38,265,737 of record OW679200.1, on the reverse strand, counting down.
AGGTGCATTTGTATCAAATTGGATGTTCGCATAAATAGGGCGAAAGAAGAAAATGTCGAATTTTGCTTTTGGCAGTATATGAATGAATCTGTGGGTTTTTAAACATTTTGCGGGTCAGGTGGATTTAGGGGTTGTAAAAGGTCCCAGGTGGTGTAGCTTGAACAAGCGTCCACGTTCAGCAGAGTTAAGCAACGCTCTTTCTGGTCAGAACTTGGATGGGAGTTCCATGGCTGCTTTTCCGGAGCCTCGTGATACGGCTGCCACGGAAAAAAGTTGGTCCGGTTGTCATAATAACATCATGACAGTCGTTAGTGGGGTTGGAAGTCCTCATAAAAATGTACAGTGACGCCTATAATTGGCCTAACGGCTGTTGGCGGAGTGCGGAATAAAATAAAATAAAAAATGGGGAAACCGTTATAATTATCAGAAAAATTATAAAATTAATATTTGTGTAAAATGCGCTGTTTGGTGAATTTCTACAGGTCGGTTTTATTTTTAAAAGAATTTGGGAAGTGGGAATTTGGTGGCCCAGATGGATTTGGGGTTGCAAAATGGGGAAAACGTTATAATTGTCAGAAAAACATTAAAATTTATATTTGTGTGAAATTCGCTGTTTAGAGACTTTCTAGTGGCCAATTCTATTTTTTAAGAGAATTCGGGGTGTGGGAATTTTGTAGCCGAGATGGATTTGGGGGTTGCAAAATGGGGAAAACCGTTATAATTATCAGAAAAACTTTAAAATTAATATTTGCGTGAAATGCCCTGTTTGGAAACTTTCTACTGGTCGATTTTATTTGTTAAGAGAATTCGGGGTGTGGTGGATTTGGGGGTTGCAAAATAAGGAAAACCATTACAATTATGAGAAAAATTTTAAAATTAGTTTTCTTGTGAAATTCGCTGTTTGGAGACTTTCTACTGGTAAATTGTATTTTTTAAGAGAATTCGGGATGTGGGAATTTCGCGGCCCAGGTGGATTTAGGGGTTGCAAAATGGGGAAAACGTTATAATTGTCAGAAAATTTTAAAATTAATGTTTGTGTGACATGCGCTGTTTGGAGACTTTCCACTGGTCGATTTTATTTTTTAAGAGAATTCGGGATGTGAGAATTTTGCGGTCCAGGTGGATTTGGGGGTTGAAAAATGGGAAAATCCGTTATAATTATAAGAAAAACCTTAAAATTAATATTTGTGTGAAATTCGCTGTTTGGAGACTTTCTACTGGTTAATTGAATTTTTTAAGAGAAATCGGGATGTGGGAATTTTGCGACCCATGTGGATTTGGGGACGCAAAATGCGGAAAATGTTATAATCAGAAATACTTTAAAATAAATATTTGCGTGAAATTTGCTGTTTGGAGACTTTCCACTGGGCGATTGTATTTTTTAAGAGAATTTAGGATGTGGGAATTTTGCGGTCCAGTTGAATTTAATGGTTGGAAAGTGGGAATAACGTTGGAATTATCAGAAAAACCTTAAAATCATAATTTGTGCGAAATTCGCTGTATTCGTCATTGTATTTTTTTAAAAAATTCAAAATGTGGGAATGTTGCAGCCCAGGTGGATTTGAAGCTTGCTAAATGGGGAAAACGTTATAATTATAAGAAAAGCCTTAAAATCAATATTTGTGTGGAATTCGCTGTTTGGAGACTTTCTACTGATATGAATATAAATACATATAAATATGTGTATGTACGGAAAATGCAAAGTGACTTAGTTTAGACAATGTAAAAGCTTCCCAAACAACAAATCTTTTAAAATATATTTATTGAACAATTAACACAAAACTAAAGATATATATCGACTAAAAAACTTAAAGGTCTATTCACATCTAGTCCCTTTTTCACTGCCCCGTTCCTCGTAATAAAAGCATCTTCCCACCAGTTCTTATATTTACTATTAAAGCACGTTCCGTGAGTAAACATAATTAACTATGGTTGATAATACGTGGAGCCGCCGATCGGATGTCTTCGAATTCTCAGCACTCCTTTTAAAACAGCTAATAAATGTAATAATAAAAATGACTCTTATAAGCAATACATTTTCTAAAGTTATATAAAAAAAATTGAATGTAATATCGCATTCAACATCTTTATCTAATTGCAAATTAGTATTAAAGTGTACAAGATGTTGAAAAGGTTCGAAACTGTAGTACGTATTATTTAATTAATGATCTGCTATCTAGTAGAACTTCGCAGTAACGTTTCGCGTGGCGTATAATAAACAATAATAATAATACAGATGTGAACAATTTTAAAACTTCTTCTTTATTTTTATCCCTATCCCTATCACTTTTTCAGGTGTTACAAAACTTATGCCAAACTTTCAAGATTATCAAAATTCATTTTCAATGCATTAACAAAGGTTGGTAAATTGCAACTACTATACATTTTTTACGTTTGGTTGCTAAGCCGACGTCTTGTGAATGTTATGTTATTGGACAATTTTCATAAATATGTTCATGTTGTAACGTCGTTGCTTTTCCAATGTACATGATTTATACGTTAAAACAACATTTTACTAATGTCATTTTTTAGTTAAGTGCCAACGTTATAGCACGTTACGTTTTAACCAAAAATGCAACTTGCTTACGTAGAAACGACGTTTTATGGATACAAAATTATATTTGAGGTCAAGTGTTATGGACAAAAAGTCGATACCTTTTTTCTGAATAGTCTTTATTGTGTCCAGTCCTTTTGAATAAAACGGCAACTTCATTTGATAAACCAAATGTTAAGACAGATTGCGTAAATGCTTCAACATTGTATAATTACTCCCAAAATCGACAGCTCTGTTGTTATGTTATAAATGAGAAATAATTAAGCTTAGCTTAACATGAGACGTACTTCTGCTAGCCTCATATCAAATTAGAATAATAAACACACAACGTCCTTACTTACGGACTTTCTATTTTAGCAGTAACGCAAATGGTGACAAACAGTGAATCCAAATGCATAACTAAAAACCAACTTCTAATTCAGTTTGTAATTCACCGTTATTTTTTAACAAATAACTTAAGGAGAGCAGATTATCAATTTTAAATTTCTCAGAATGTACATGTATTGGCATTAAATTTTCCCATTTCTAATGTAATTCCATGTGATATGGTTTTGTTGTGCGTAATTTTTTATATGGTGAACAACCTATCAGTATCTGTTTAAGTACAGAAAAAACAGCTGGAAATTGAAAGATTTGGTAAGAAAAAGATACACGGTTGCGATGAAATGTTGCATTCCATTGATCTTTGCTTCGTAGGAGTCCTGTTGGACAGTACGTCTAAAAAATGTTATTCATCGTACACTCAAGATATACGAGCAATATACAGCAATAAACTAGGCTTATGCCGTAGTAATTGTGACGATGGCAAAAGCACTGCCAAAGGGAGGTTACATTTTTCAGAAATGTTTTAGTGCTGTGTCTCTCATGAACTAGTTGTTTGACTTGAAAAGGTGGTTTACAATGAGAACTACTTCAGAGACAGTAAAATGTCATAATTTTTAAAAGGACGAATTAACCAAAGCGGTGCGGTATGAAGCTAGTCTTTGATAGGCCTTGTTTGTTTGTCATTTTTATATTTAAATATATAACCAGTTTGTAGTTCTATACGTTTTCCATTGTTGATTATTTTTAGTCAGTGTATTTTCTCATAATTAAATAAGCAGTAAATAATTCGCCTCCTATAAGATTTGAGCGATCAAGACTATCCAGCAAACGCCAATTACATAGTGTGCAGGTAGGTACACGAATTTGAGAAAAAATATGAAAGTTTGAGAAGTCCATTATGTAAATGCGACATCAGCAGTCATCCAAAAACCTGCCAGTCGTCAGAGGATGGGACTTCCAAGCAACATTGAATGAAGTAGTTTTCCACGCATTACTCCTTCAAAGATTGGATAATGACGTTTGAGAGAGAGCCAGCATGTGACTTAGCAGTCAGCATACTATCGGTATCCACAGGTAGGTAACATAATCCTACATTGAATGTTGACAGTTTAGGGCGATGAGCAATCGCTACGGCTGACGTTTTTTGTACTGTTGTTTAATGTATGTTTCAAACTTACACCTGAGTAACCCTATGCTATATCGCAAGCAGGTTTTTGTAGAAAATAATTTTATTTCCTGCGTTTTTATTTTTACCCGTGTTTTAAAGTCAATATATTTGCGTAAACAAATTGGATTTTCTTGCGCATTGTTTGAAGTCATTTTCAGTCCGAGAACACTGCAGGGGTGCACCAGATTCCTGTTTTTTTGTAAATAATGGTCATCGGCAACCGTGATTGTGGTAATTGTGAGATTCATGTTCACTAAGCTAGCAAGGTCAACACAATGAGCAATTAATTATTTAAACATTAAGGTGTACGAGACGTCTTGTTTCAGGATGACTTGCAACAGTGGTGTTCGAAACACAGCAGGACCGTTATTACTGTGACAGGACACAAAGTATGCATTACCAAGTGGTTCGACAACAAATCTACAGTTACATTGTCAACAGTCTACAAAACATGACTTAAAAGTTCGGTTAAAAGATAGAAGAAGAGCAGGAAAAAGAGAACTAAGGGTTTCTGCTATAACTATACCACAATGATTGCTATTCTTGATTGCTAATATCTTCAATAAATGTGTTCACGTCATCAATATCTTTAACTAGAGTTGCACAAACATAATCTTTGCGAGACTGTCGGTTCCTATGTGTTAACATAGACATGTTGCTCAAATTCTTCATGAAAAACGTTACTAGCAATGTGATATAATGGAAAGCCCATTGGTCCATTCAACGTAATTGTGCTGATATATCCTATTAAAGAGTAAATGACTGGGCGAAAACTCATTTCCGTTAATATATGTATGTATATTTCTGATGTAACGACGAAAGTTACGTATGAATTTTCATGAAAACTTAAGCAGATGTTTTAGAATGTTTTGGAATTATGGTATCAGACTGTGGTTTCATTGCGTTGAACCGTTCGGTTCCAGTAGGCCCAAATTCCTTTAAAAACGTCGGAAAAGCAAAAATTGTTGCTTCAAAATGGCTTAACAATTTTGATTATCTTTGCAGAGGACATTTCCCTCTTACTAATATGTGATACTCCATAGCCAACATTTACACAAAAACTCCAGGGTGTGAGATATGTGGGGGGGGGGGGTGGGGGGGGGGGGGGGGGGGGAGCGAATTTGTTCCTTGTTCGAAATTACATGAAAGAGGGATATGTACGAGAATAGTTGAGCGAGGTTTACTGATCGCAGAAATACTAGTAAAGCTTGCCTCTCTTAGCTTTTCTAGGAACTTCCTTTAAATGGGTTTAGTAGTAAGGGTAAATTTTGGAAATTTTCACAGCAGCATTAGGTTTTTCTGAAAATTTTAATTATCTTTCTTGTAGCAAATAATCCAGTAAAACGTAAAGTACCACAATCGGCCTTCCTCAAACACTGGAATCTTCTCATCCTCCATAAATCCACATCTAGTAGCACCTCACAGAAAACCATCAATTAACTGATAAATCCAAAAAGAAACTTACTTGAGCTAACGGCGGCGCTGGTTCCGAAGGCGTCCTGGTTCGACGTCTGCTCGGGGGCGGTGCCCGAGAAGCCCAACGCCGGCGTGTTGAACTGGGACGGCGTGGGGGCCGCACAGGAGCCAAGCGAGCTGGGGGTCAGGTAGGGCGAGTACGCCCCTGTGCTGTATCCCCAGTGGGAGTTTGTTGTGCTCAGCCCGAACTGCGGCATATCTATAATACAGGCCCACTTTAGCCGGGTAATTAAGACATTAAGTTTGAAGGAACACTTCCGATGTGGTTAAAATCTTATCGGGCCGAATTCTCGGCCATTATTACAGTCACGCGATGGCGTTTCATTATTTTATTCTATCATTGTCCTAGTACAGTACCGAATATGTGTATCAAAAGAAACAAATTAAAATCATATATGCACTGTAGAGTTTTTACAAAGGAACCGTAAGTAAACAATTGCAAAAATCGCAGCTGGCTGCTGCGTCAGTAGCTCGAGCAGTTACGAAATGTAAATAACAAATGCTAAAGTAGAAATAAATTATTTTGTTGTTGCATCGTTTTATATGTTTTAGCAATTGCAAGGTTTCTTTCACGCATCATGATTTATTCACATATTATTCAATCACCAGCGTACCTTTCAGCAATGAGAATTTGGACAACAAGCTTAGTCATTTATATTTTTTGCATAGGCGGACGAATGTGCATATGATATAGTTTCTTGTTTAACTTCTTTTTGAAGACTATTTTAAATAGAAGAGCTAGAAGTAATGCACCATTCCAATATGTACAAGAAACTAAAAAAAGTTGCAGGAAATCTCAGAAAAAGGAAGCAAGGTGTTGATGGATAAACAAGACAACATTGTGACAAGCACTAGAAAAAAGTAAAAGAATGGACAGATTACGTTAAAAACCAGTTTAAATCCAGTAGAGACGAGGCTGATGGTATTATAGCCGACGATGAGACGAGTTACAGATCGCAAGATCAAAGTCGAACACTTGAGTTATATTTCAAAAACAGTAAATCTCCAGCAGGTGATGAAATAGATGTAGAAGTTTTAAAATTTTGAAAAAAAAAAAACAGTTCCCGATCGTTGATAGATACATATGTGTCCTGATACCTAAGAAACGAACTGATAAATATCATGATTATAGCACAATTAACCTTATGAGTCACGCTCAACATTGGTTCTGAAGATTATTCATGGAAAACATACCACAAATGTTAAGAGAATATCTGCGATACTCAATTTGGTTTTAGGAATTGTTTATTCAGCGTATATGTCAAGATGTCAAAAGCCAACTTATATTGAGATCAGAATTATGTTGCTAGATCCGATAGCGATTTGTCTGATAACGCCGCTTATCGCTGAAGTACAGCGCCGCCGTGCGTAAATAAGGTAGTAAAACAAAAACCTGACCTCGTGTTATCCAAGAGGTTAGGTCGGATGGCGGGGCTGTGACGTTGAATACGTCTCCAAGCAAACGACTTCTTCAGGTAGATAAGACAGTTTTGGATCACTGAGGAGCTTATCTTCGAAAACGGTTTAATCTCTGAATAGAGCGAGACGAACCAAAACGTATTTTGTTGGGAGTGTATCAAGGGTCTAAGATACTAAGCAACCATGAGAAGGAAAATGGAAGTATTGAAAATGTAGGCAAATGGAGGAGTTTTAAAAATGTTATTATATTAGTTTGTTTGCTTATTGCTAGCAGGAACAGAGTTTGTCAATTAAAACTCAATGGAGTAGAACCAATTTTATTTGCTATGTACTACTTGCTGACTGATAAGCTACAGACAAGCTAATCATATTAAGGGATTTCCCTGCACAAATAGGTACGAAGGAACAGATACTTAAAAAATTCAAAGCACATAAATGGCAATGGAAATAGCATGTGTGCGATAACATCAGCGATAAACCTAACGATAACAACAACGAGATTCCGACGCTTAGGGATCTATAAAGTTACCGAGAAGCATCCTGGCGGTGATTTCGTAAACCAAATTGATCAAAATTTAATTGCTAAGAAAATCTAAAAAAATTACTGATGCAGGATCATACCGTAAAACAAACGCAGGCACAGATCAGTATTTAGTAACAGTGACTATAAAAGATAGAAAGTTGAAAAACAACATATGAAATAAGAAGAATATGGAAAGTGGAGAAATTGTAAAATGAAGTCCTTCAGAAGAGGTATGAAAAGAGTTTAGATGAATGCAGGGAAGGATCGCAAGAAGAGTACGGACAGAAAAATGCTATTAAAAAAGAGACACAAACAGTACAGAATGGTATGACCGTATCCGAAGTAACAAAGGAAAAAAGGCGTGGAAGGCATGGCTGTGGAACAGAGAGGAAGAAGACAGAGAACAGAATAAGAGGTATAAGATAGAACAAAAAATATATTTAAAAGAAATGAGAATCGATAGATGACTAGGAATTAGATGATATAGGAAATGACAACAAAAACAGCAACCTGAAAAATTTTAGCACATGAAGATAAATAAATTGAAGAATTGTAGGAAGACTGCCCACGCGAGTTTAGCAAGCAAAAAAAGAATAGATCTAGTAGCATACAGAAACTCGCTCACAGAACGACGATAATTGAGCAGAGGCAGTAACCGAACCAACCCTGGAAAAGATAATGAAAACTGTTGGGAATGACGGTATATCAAACGAATTAGAGAGACGTCAAAGAGAAAAAACAATCCACAGGATATAAGAACTGATAAATGAGATGGAAGAGGCAACCAATGCTAAAGAAAAAATTAAAGGGAATAGTGATCCCTCTGCAGGGGAATCACCTTAATTAATGATCATACAAAGCTCAGGACTACCAATAAGGCTTTAGACCAGAAAGAAGCACAATGGATGCACTAGGTATTATATATAAAAGAACAAACAATCCCGTAATGTTTCTCGATTTGAAAAGTGCATTCGACTCTGTTAATAGACAGATAATGAAACTAGAAGATGCAGATATCCTATACATATAGACTAGTAAGATTAGTAATAATAATGGCCTCCAAATTCATGAAGCAAAAATAATAATCTGCTGTACAACAAGAATCCAGAACAAAAACAAAACATACAGGTAGGGTAGCATACTTTTAAAGGTGAAAATATTGTAACTATCACAGTAGTCTCACTACATGACCAACACAGGAAGAGAAAAATCATAAAGAAAGAAGAAAAAAATTATAAAGAAGGAAGAGAAAAAAAGAACAAGGTAATGATGTCGATGGAAATATAGCCTAACGATAACTTTTAGAATACAGAATTGGCAAGCCGTGATTGTAAGGTTTTTCAGAAGAAGAGAAGTTGAGCTTCATGTAAATCTCAAAGTGCTGTTAAAAATAGCAAGAGCTATATATATACGATTAAATTGGAAACAAATAGTTGAGAAGAGATCTGCGTACACATTTTACCAGATAATTTAAATTTGTATACGTATTCCATTTATATTGCATCGAATTCGCATGGTACTGATCATGAGGCTCTTTACGGTACTTTAGAAGATAATTTCTTATATTTGAGGTTACATTATAGATTAGCGATCATGGGGGATCTAAATATCTCATGAATGTAGACAGTGGTTTTACTTTCAATTATTGTGCTTTATTTCGAAACGAAGTCAACGTTGATCTATAGTTGCCACCAATCCCAATTTCTGTCTTGGCAATTGTTCTGGGACGGCCGATTTTCCTTCTTTCCGGGAGGATCTCATTTCCATACCTTTTGTGGAAGTCTTTCTTGGCTCATACGTCTTATGTGACCATACCACTTTAATTGCTTTTCCTTTATTGTGTCCATTATTGTGTAGGTTGCTTCCATTCCTCTTAGGATGCCTTCATATAGGTTAAGACTATAGCTTCGCCATTACTTTATCTGTAGTATTCTTGGTTCCAAATTCTTATTTACCACCCATATGTATAGTGCAGCTTTGAAGGATAATGTTACACATTCGTTTCTTTGTTTCATTTGCTATAACTTTGTAACACAGTAGTGGATGTAGTTTTCGTATTGCTTACTTCCATTTACTTAATTTTTTCATTATATTGTAACGTGCTAGTTTGTGTCACCTTGGTATTTAATAATAACCTTGTTATTTAATAATCACCTTGGTATTTAACCATTATTCTGCCAAGTATAGGACCAAACTGAATTTTTTACATTGTAGGAATTAGATTAAAACGTATTCTGTACTGAAAACTTGCAGTGAATGTACCGCGTGCTCGAATAGGGAAGTGAAAGCCAGCGGAATACTAATCCTGTGTACTATTATTAGAACTGCATGCGACGGAGTGACGTAGCGGTTTGGTTCAACTTTGCGTTTTGGAGTAAGCGGGGAGGCCGTCGCGCAGTAATAAGCGACCTGTGCGTGCGTCCAAGCAAATAGGGCGGCCACGCAAAGTACTAAAAAGTGCGATTGAGAGTGTCTGTGTGGGCCTGTGGTAACAGCAGTCTACGCCTCGTGATTCTTGAGCCGAAATACAGTCTTATGTATTATTTTTATGTATTTTCATGAATGTATGTTCTTCAAACTATATATATTTTTATGAAAACTGTTTGGTTTTTATTTATTTCACGACTTACATGTATGATGACAGCATTATAGGTGATCACAAGCGGGCCAGAGCAATATTGACAATTTCCTTAATTGCACTGAGGTAAGAGCGGATCTTGTGCTTCTACGACTGTGCTAACTAGCAAACAAAGGGCAATTCAAATTCATTGTAAAGTAGAGTAGCACGTGAATAGTACAATATGCTTATCCAATCTTTATCTACGTTTATGTCATCTCCATTTCCCCGAATCACCATGTATTTCGATTTTGTCGTATTTATTTCTACTCCCCACTAATTTACCTTATTTACCGTGTAAACCACATCCTGTTGATCCTCTGCCATTAGTGCTTAATCTTCTGCAAAAAGTATGTTGTGTAGGCCGTGGTCTCCAATTTCTGTCCACATCGGTTGGCAATTTCTGGTCGATTCGTCAATTACCGTTTGAAGATATATTTTAAAAAGGGTTTTTTACTGCATTTCCATATGTTGTGCATATATTATTATTATATTCTAAGGTTTCCCATTTGTTATGGGGTACCAAGTCGTATACCTCTTTAAGGTCCATCAAAGTTAAGTGTAATTCTCTTCCCCGTGCTAACTTCTTTTCTGAATACTGTTTTAAGATAAATATATTATCAATACAAAACCCCTCTGACCGGAAACCACTCTGTTTCTCTATTTATTCTATTCATTTTCTATTAGTTTTCTTAGTACTTTCCCATACAGTCTACCTATCGATGCTTAAAAACTAATTTCTTCTAAAGTCATAAGGCAACTGTTGAAACCCTTGGAATTGTGTATTTGAATTTATAATCAATTCAGTATATATCTCTAAAAGGCCGGCTGCCTTATTGTTTTTCATTTTTTACTGAAACCTTTTATTTATCTGCAGTGATTTCATTGACCTTTTTCCTATAATTCCGTTGTAGTTCTGCCTGTACATATTTATGCGCTCTTTTATTTTCTGTTAGGAGCGCCTCATAGTATTTCTTCTATTTTTCAGTTACGATAGGATCTATAGTTCCGTTGTTGTACAAAATTTGCTGTTAAGTTATTTGTACACTTTCATGGCTTTCTTGATCTAGAGCTGCCAAGTACAGAACGAATTTGCCCACAGTTTCGTTTCCAGGAACAATTTTTTGCAGCTTGAAGTATAATAAAGTACCATACATATCTACTCCTTCTGTTAAATATTGTGCTATTTTTATTTATATAGAAATTGTGAGGATAGATCTTTCAGACATTCCATACTTCAATGATCTTGAACTCATTTTTTGTCATTTCTCTTTTCTCAATTTTCTACTGTTCTAGAGTTGTAATATATAGCTTATGGTGAATGTTACAAGATAATAGTCTGACCCACATTCGGCACCATATATTTAATATTCTTATCGTTGAATTATGTCTGATTGTTGTAGAATCTATTATAGAAATTTTTTGTGTTGTGTTTTCACGTGTATTTATGGATTTCTTTTTGTTAATAAAAACAATTTAGAATTTTAAGGGAAAATTGTTCACACGGTTCTATTAATCTTGTACCATTGTAGTTTACAGCATTTTCACCCTATCGTCTAATTATTTTGTTTGTTGTTGTTTTTCCCACTCTCCATTTAGATCCGCCGTGCGAAAATCTTATATTTTCTGTCATTCACCTTCATCAGTTTTGTCATTAATTCGTTATAAAATGTGTTTCTTATCTCCCTTTCTGCAGCTTCACTTAAACTATTTTTATACTTCTCCCGCATACTCATCCACATACCTATATCAGCTTCCCTTTTGGAATTAAAATGTGGAAAGCCAATTTACCAACGTAGGAGTTCATGGCACGACGGCGACGTGTCAAAAACTGCTGCCGTCTTTACATAAATGCTGTTTCCCCCAGATTCCATTTACTTAATACCACGATAAGAACTCGCAAAAATAACGAAGACACCCCTCACCGAATCACAAATCCCCTAAAGGGCCAAACGCAAGGTTTCGAATATTTCGATGATTTGCTGTTAACAATTCCGCAGGAAGTTTTCAAATGAAAAGACAAAAACTGTTTTACCACCACAATGGGACCAAATTATTTCTAGAAAATCTGGCCGTGGAAGAAAGTTCCTAAGCAATGGCGCTATTAATTACGGTGGAAGTATAATAAATTGGTGACATGGAGTCAGCTGCAAATACATTAAATTCCATCAGAACACGTCTTACCAACCAATATTAAATACACAAAACACTGCAATAACTGAAATGACTTTGAAAATAAGTTCACACAAGCGGAGCAAGATACACTTTCTTACAATCTGCTGCAGGCTTCAAAACTTGATAAATAAACAAGAAAAGTTAATCAATGGCATTAACTTTCAAACCGTCAAAAATAAACAATTTGTTTACAAACAGGTAAGTAAGTAGATTAACACAGAGAATTAAGCGAAATAACACTTTCAGCGAGGACCTAGCAAAACTAGGAAATATCACATAACACGAGAAGAAAAAATAAAATTCTATAAAAGAAACCTATTTTATCCTTTAAAGCTGCTTAACCAATAACTATCTTTTAGGGAAGCTAAAGTGAGACAGGGCATTAGGACTAACGTTACAAATAAACGAGAAATCGAGGCTAACGTCAAAATTACCGTAGCAATGATGGAGATCAGAAAGTGAATATGTTTTTTGTGACAGTTTATTCTGTTTTAGATACATACGCTTCAATGGTTTATTTAAAAAAATAACGTATCCACAGTGGTTTATACCAATGATTTTTTTATTACTCATGGTCTCCAAGAAAGCTTACCACAGCATGGTGGTCCATCAAAGTTTTGCCCTCCACCAGCAATATATCTAGAAAGATGTCTAAGCCCTAATCCTATACATTTCTTCCAGGAAACAGAATTATGCGGTTTTACTGTGTGCTAGAAACTTTAAAACGTAAAGGCTATTTAAAAAATGTCGAATGGATACATAAACGTTTGCTCTGTGTCATGTTTTCGTCGGCATCGATTGAGAGCCCTTTGTCAGCAATTGGCAATAGTTCTTATGCCGCATCCGCGTCACTTATAAAGCAACGATAAGCATGCCAATGTAAATGTATTTAATGTAATTTGCATTACTAACTGTTTTCTTTACTGTTTCAGTATTATTAGCAACTTAAAGATATCGCTTATTTTGTACATATTTTGAACATTTTTGGGGTGCGTTTTCTATAATACGAAATACGGAAAATGACATGAAAGACTTGGGTACTTTATTTGTACACCAGATTTCATAATACGCTCTGTTTAATAAAAGCAATATGTGGATTCATACAAAGACAGTATAACAATTTTTTAACCTCAAATACATACATTGCTCCATTTAATATGTATGTCAGATGATCATTTGGTCACCACACTATAGATTTTACAGAAATATGACTGAGCCAGTTGAAACGGAGTTTTTGAGATATTATCTATTTTAAAAGGTGTGGCATCTAGCCTCAATACTTCAGCATATTATTTTATACAAAATTACTTTCATTCACAAGCTATTCAATTTCCACTTTATTTATTTTATTTTATTTTATTTTATCCTGCACTCCGCCAACAGCCGTTAGGCCAATTATAGGCGTCATATACATAATTACTTTAAATATAACAATCTGATGATTTAGTAGACTTTTATAATAATTATTTCATGGTATTTATGATATTCATAATATTTTAAAATTATTGAAATGGTACGAATGATTCTCGACACTCAAAGGTAAAAAAGATTAAATATACTGAATGAATGAACAAAACAATTTCAAAAGTATTTCAGTAATGCTACTTGTTGCTACACTCTCTTAAATACATAAAATATAAAATAAAACAACAAATTTTATATTTAAAACGTATGCAAGTACGAAACCATAGAACCGATCGCGCGCCTGCCGGCGGAAATTTGCCTACGTTTCAATGTAGTGGACCTTTTTTATACAGTGCTGTCTATTATCTGCTTCTACGAAGTTTGGTAAACATTCAACTGCTTTATTTACCAGACTTCTAAGACAGTGAGTAGTCACGAACGTCGACATTATTAGCGGGATTACTATGTCCGGTCTGCCGCAGCCATCTCGCCGCCATCCTACACGCCGCTGTACCAACTCGCCGCTGTACCAACTCGCCGCTATACCAACTCGCCGTGTCGAATTACTACACTTACACGAAAAGTAGGTATTTGGATCAACGGTTAAGCTTAGATGAATTTAGACATTTATTGACTAATGAGTCTAAGTACATAATTATATAACTTAATTTTATAATACATACACAATATAAGTTTTGTGAAAATGCTTATAATATTAATTTTGTTAAATAGTTTCTATGTATTGTAAAATAAATTTCTATAGTCATATTAATTATTCAATAAACGTGTAAATTCATGTAAGTTTATCTGCTAGCCAAATAACTACTTTTTTATGCAAGTGTAATTGTTCGTCGCGGCGAGTTGGTATAGCGGGAGTAGGCTGGCGGTGAGTTGGAGCGGCGACTCCGCCACGGCGACTTCTCCTATTTGGTACTACGTCTTCGAGTAGTTTGCTGGGCTCTGGACTCTCGAATATCGACAAATATCTACATAATAACTTCAACCATTTTTTCAAATTCCATAGCTGTTTCCATCGTTTACGATATATAATTTAGTAGAAATTTCTATAATTTCTGAACACGTTATTTCCTTTATTGATAATACGTACTAATAGAAATGAAACGGTTAGATGTTGAATCTAAACTTACGTTTATTAATACAAAGTAAGACAACTTAAAAAAGCAGTAGTAGAGGAAACAAATGCGTACAAGAATATAAAATCAATCTTTTTCTGCGTCTTTAATTATCCAATATAGATTGTGGGATAACACTCACAATACACTACACTCACGTATTCTAAGCGCGTATATTAACCATGATGTTTACAGAAGTTTTAATTTATAATAGCATAGTCCTCTGCGACGTCAGAGTGATCAGGTGATCACTCTACATACATATTCATATCTACACGATCTTCAAATTTTAAGTTTCTGCGATCCTCAGGGATTTCGCAAAGGTAAGGTATCAATGTGATATAACAGCAAACATACGCCTGGTGTCTTTTGAACGTAAAAATGCAAGTAGACAGATTGTGGGGTTTTATGTAGGTACCTGACGTATTAATTTTCGATTTCCGTATAAATTTTGAAGGTCCTGTATATAGGTAGCGGATTTTTTACAGCATTTGCCCTTTTCTGCAACCAATACACCATTATTTTCTAATTTGGACATATTTTTTCGTTAACTGTCTGTTTGTCACGATTTCTTCTAGACTCTCTTCGGGCATCTGTTTTCTTTTATTCGGTTTCGATACCCGTACCATATCAGTCTATGTCTTTTCACACCGCCTATGATACCGACTTCTGCAACCACTAACACTTTTGTAATGTTACATATTGTTTGAGGCTTTCGCTGTTACTCGAATTGTCAATATTAGAATTAAATTTCGGATTAGACCGAGTTGTCGTTGTAGATAAACACCCAGCATGTGTCTAACACCTTGTGAACTCAAACAAGGATTTATGTAACGGTTATGTTCTTTGGTGGCTCGTGTAAGAGTTCACCCATTAGTGTGACATCAAGAACGCTTAGGCATATTTGGCTTTTTTACTATTTGTGCACCCATATAGACTAACATTTCGCAAGACATTGCAGCTTGCATCATCAGAGTCAAAGTTGCTCTAAGAGCTGGAGGACGGCATGGATGTATTTATAGTCCTCCGTGCCAGCCGTGCAGAACGGCGTAACGTTCATTGGCCGTTCAAGTCCAGTGCACTTTGCTGCAGCGGTGATCGATGGTTGTAATGCTTTAGACCGTGAATGACGGGAGTACTAAGTCTAAAACCGTCTTCCCTATTTATATTATTTGGATGTTTTTCTATTTATATGGCTTTGCGTATCATTCCAGGGAAGTAATGAGGTACTCTGGCAAGTACTCTGACCTGTTCGAATTCTAAGGTGTGCCCATTTCTGAAATTCGATTTCCTTTTCAATATCGCTCCATTCTTCTTCAATATTTGTCTTTATTATCCGACCGTATAACCTGCCAACAAAAGAAATTACTGCTCTATAATTATTGCAGGTTTTCGTACTTTCTTTAAAAGAATAGCGTTAGACGTTTCGCTTCCTTTTAAATAATCAGTAAAAATATGTGTTACTGGGACTGCGTTTAATAGTCGGATGAGATACCTCCAAATCGAGAAGATTTATTGTTTTCCATTTCATTGACAGTTTTCAGTCCTCCTACAGTTGTGTTTTCTACTTCATCCATAGAGTCATCATCATCATCACGCAGCCAATTGCGTCCACTATTGGCCTCTCTGGTTTTCCACTCCATAATCCGTTTGGTCCACCGACCGTCTCGTATTCTTGCTAGGTGACCTGCCCAGTTCCATTTCAGCGTTACGATTTTTTTATAACGGCCTGGACTCCTTCGGACTTCCTCGTATGTTAAATGTTCTATGAGGTTTACGCCCAACATTGCACGCTTCATGGCTCATTGAGTTGTTCTCAACCTGTTTGCTGATCTTTTCGTCAATGTCAATGTTTCCGCTCCTTAATTTTGCACTGGTAGAACACGCTGATTATAAACTTTTCTTTTTAAACACATTGGGACATTATTTCTTAAGATATAACTCAGTTTACCGAAATCTGCCCAAGTTAGACCAATTCGTCTGCTTATTTCATGCGTTTGATTGTCTTTCCCAATGTTAATTTCATGACCTAGATATTTATATGTATGTACTTGTTGTATGACGTTACTATCGATATTTATGTTGTAGCTCATTACCAAGTTTGTCATAATATTCGTTTTTTTCAAAGCTTATTTTCAGTCCTACTTTTTCAGAGGAGTCTTGATCATAAAAATTGCATCTTGTAGATTATCCGAGATCAATACGATGTCGCCGGTGAATCTTAGGTGGTATAACCTCTGCCCATCAATGTTAACACCGATATTGTGCGACTATGTAGTTTTGAATACAAGTTTCAAAGCAGCCGTAAATAATTTGGGTGAAATGTTATCCCCTTGTCTTACACCAAGCTCTATGTTTTTTCGATGTCTTCATATAATCGTACGTTTGATGTATGGTTTCTATAAATGTTTCTAATTAATGACGTGTATCTATAATCTATGCGGCTTTGCTTAAGTGCATATAATATTGGTTCTAGTTCTACTAAGTCGAAAGCCTTCTCACTTGTTTATACACTAACGGTACGTTATATTCAATACACTTTTCGATCAAGGTCTTTATGGTTTGTAAATAATGATCGTTTGTGCCATATCCCGCTCTGAACCATGCTTCTTCTTTGGGCTGGTAGAAATTCATTTTGGTTAAAGTTTTCATAACTAGCTTGTACATACTCGTATGTGTCAAGAGGATGATAGGACTATACTCTCCTAATTTTGTAATGTCATCCTTCTGGTATAACAATATTATTACCGCATGGTTGCAACCACTAGGTACCGGGGAGTTCTGGTCCTGATTTTATCGCCCCTATAACTATTTCATCATCTCCAGGTGGTCGATGATTTTTCATTTGGCACAGAGCTGTTCTTATTTCCGATAGTGTAATGGGCATAAGTTTCCGACCCTTGGTTTATGACTGTTTTTATTTCTACTGATGTCTCATGTTGTAATCTTCGGCTAGTATAAAGGTCTTTGTAGAATTTTTCAGCCACTTTATGTATATCTTGTCTATTCGTTTTTATTATACTATGCTCGTCCCTTAATTTACATATTTCTTTTTTGCCTCCTGAGAGTTTATTTCTCATTACTTTCAAACTTTTATTTTCTTTTATTGTCTTCATTATTATATTAGTATTGTGCCTCCTTAGCTCTTTTCTAATTTATTGTGGGGTTCGTTTATTTAATCTTTTGTTTTTTTCTTTGTTTGCCTTGGCGTTTCCTCTCAAGTTTCTCCGTTCTTTCATTAGGATTTGTGTATTCTCGCAAATTGTTTCAGTTTTAATAGAGTTTTGGATTTTGCTGTTTTAATTGCATTAACTATCTTTTTGTTATGGTTATTTATGTTTGAGTTTTTAAGGAGTGACTTTCTCGAGATTTACTGATGTTATCGGCGTATGCTTCAGATTGCTCTGATGGACTCCAGATAGTGAGCTTCTCTTTTTTTATCATCTTTGTTTTTTCTTTCTTCAAATTAATTATCACTTTAGCTGTAACTGCTCTATGATCACTTCCGACTGATAATTTGTTTAGAACATTTACATCTTTAATTATCTGATTTTTACTGAAATGATAAAATCAATTTCATTTTTGGTTACTCCATCAGGGCTTGCCCAAGTCCACTTCCTATGCTATTTTCTCCTGAAAAATGTGTCCATTGCATACATTTTGTGTTGTAGCATGAAGTTTATCAGCATTTCGCCTCTTTCATTCATTTCACCAATTCCGAAGTTTCCGATTACTAACTCCCGTTCATATTTCTTCTTACCAAGTTGGCATTGAAACCTCCAATCAATATGTTGTAGTGAGCAGGTTCTTTTTCTTGGCTTTTTCTATGTCGTCATAAAAGTTTTGGATATCTTCGTCATCATGATGGTTTGCTGGAGAATATACCTGGATTATCTTTAGGGCATACCTTTTGTTCAACCTCAGATTTACATGCATTACTGTCGGTGTGATGCAGGCAATGCTCTGAATGTTATTGGCTTGCCTTTTGCGAATCAGTAGTCCTACTCCTTCTATTGTACTTTCTTCTTCGTCTTTGTAGTGGAATATGTTACCTGACTTTAATTTAATTTGATTTTCAGCTTTTCTTACTTATCCAATTCTTACAATATCTCATTTGACGTGTCCCAGTTCTTCTTCTAATTCTATCATTTTCCGATCCGTTGATAGAGTCTTTACATTCTGTGTAGCTATGTGCAATTTTTAGGGTGTTTGTTTTAATTTAGGATCTGTGTTTATTTCTGCGAGTAGTTGCCTCCCCCAGAATTTTTGAGGCAGCCCTTGTTTAAAGTGTGTTTCTTCCATGTGTTTCTATACTCTCCATGAAGATGGGGGGTTTTTGGCCATAATTTTCCAGGCTCGCCAAACTGGTAGGAAGGTAGTTAGGGTGTTGAAAGGATTGTAAATTGTAAAAGGGGGTTGGATGGGATTTAGGTTGAGGACTTAATTCTCCTTGGTTCTAGGATGTAAAAAAAGACCAAGAGCTTATGTGGGCAGGATCGCTATTCCTGTAGTAAATCTGTTTTCCATCGGGATCGTGGAGGATAATCTACCCGCTGCCCTAGAGTCATTAAAACTTAAATAGTTATTTGCTTCATATTGGTCTGTTTCAACTACTAACAATTTTGGGCAATACTTTTATCACTCCGCGATGTTTACGAGAGCAGATTAGTCTGTCTACGTGTTCACGCTTGTTTAGCCAGATGGCATATCTACTTTACTCACTTCTCTCTTCACCTTAACATGTAGTCTTACGTATTCTTCTTTTGTGTTCCGTCATTTGTAGTAAGCTTTCTTCTCTCCTTTTTTCCGTCAAGAATTCATTGCGGGCCATTACTGAGTCATCGGAGTTTGTCCTTGTCCCATTTTACCTCTGGCCTAAATAGGCTTTTTGCACTTTCCAATGAGCATCACTGTGTAAAACATTTTTGCAAATATATAACTCAAGGCTAAAGCTTTCGATCACACTTTTTATTGTGCATTTCATACACTCATAACATCTTCTACCTTATGTTTCCATCTGGTTCGTGGTCTTCGCCTTTGTTATTTCCACTAAGTAGGTGTGGTTGAAAAAACAGAAATCCATTGATCCAAAAATGTTGTAGACCTCGGTCCAGAAACAGGCAAAAACTTGGATATGTGAAAAATAGCGCAAGGTATCAATATCCGAAGGAAGCCTGCTCGCAATTTCCAATTCTTCACATCTTGGAACTAAATTGTACCTATTTTACGTTTTAAAGCTGAAGATTTGCTTGTGAGCTTTGATATCACTTCTCTTTTTACTAAGATTCCTTTTGCTGTTGCGATGGTCATCATTAGAGCATCTGCTCTCATATCTAGATAAATGCCTCGTTTCCATTTATTTTACATTCCAAGGAGAGTTTTATAAATATCTGGTGCGGCTATGGGATCGCCTCTTTCGCCCGTTGACGCCAAGATCTTTATGGAAGCCATTGAGACTCTAGAATCTTCAAAATTTAAATCCAAGCTCTAATTCGAATATGTTGACGGCATTATCATCATTTGGTTATATATAGTAAAAACACATTACTCGTCTTCTTAATAGATCTTAATAGCCAACACTGAGGCTTCAACTTTACGAGGATCGAACGTTCGCCGTTGCCGATTCGCCGTCGGTCCGATTCGCCGTCCCGCAGAACGGCATTTTTAAAATAAGTAATAAAGAAATAATCTGTAATTCAATCTCTTATCAATTCTAATTATCATACTTTATCTCTGTGTTGTTCGAAGAATTTCTGGAACTTAATGATGTTGGCCAAAAGCAATGCCATTTTTCTATTTTAAAAAGACATAATTACAGTTGGACTATTGTCAAAGAATCAATTCTAACGGGCGCATTAGTGATAACATGTGAAACATTTGCTTTTTTGTAGTTTATTTACACTGAATTAATGGGAGTATTTTAATTTATTTAAAACATTAACCACCGACGGAAAATGTTCTGGCGGCGAACTTACCAACGGCAAATTGTACCTATGACAAATTTTCCGACGGCGAATTATACCTACGGCGAATAGGCGACGACGACTCGGCATGGCGAATTGTCCTGGACTTTAATTTTACCAATGCAGGTGGACCACAATGTTTTTGTTTCTTTACAAATAATTGCGAAATCATTGAGATTTACTAACAACCTCAATCGAGACGAAGGTTACTTCCATACCGAAAGCCTTCTTTTTTCCACCTTGACTGAGCCTTCTTTTATTCTCCATACCTCCCTTCCTCAACGGACCCAGAATTTTTCTTCTTCTCTGAAGAGAAGCGTTGGGACCAATCATTAGCCCTCTACTAGTTCCGCAGAAGACCGTTAGAAGAGTATCGTCTTTGGCGTGGTTCAGAAGCTAAGATAATTCTCTTTTTTTCTACATATCTTATGAATACCTTTAGAAGAGTTGACAATACTTTGAGTTCTTCTGTTTCAACAATGACACGGTTCAATTCACATAATCAATTACTTAAATGTTAGAGAAATTTACAGATTGATCTTATTGAGGTGTGAAAGGCACTTCTTGAGGCTATAACACAGTTTACTTTGTTGAAAAGTTTATAAAGAGATGTGAAGATGCCTCTTTAGATATTAAGTAAAATCTATACTATCAGACATTTTGATCGTTTCCCAAAACTTTTGTGTTGTACGTTTTAGGAACCTCAATAAACCAATGCAGAATAATAAAGCATACGAGTTGTTCAAAAATTTAATCGACCAAGGGCGGGCAATGATAAACACAATAAAAATGCTGCTCGTCCAGTCAGTATACAAACCGTCGTCATGAAAAAGTCATAACGTTAGGGTTTAAAATCACGAGCGCTTTCCTGAAAAGTTGCAAAAACAAACAGCCCGCGCCGATTCGAAAATATCAAATATCATTACGTGTCGGCCACAAACAAACGCAGCGCAACACAACTAAGCAAATAAAAAGATGAAAGTCACGTAAAAAGCAATTAATCCTTTTTGCGGCCTGGAATGGATTCAATAACATGTGGACACAACAGGGCTCTGATAGGTTTTATAAAAACGATAGTATTGGTCAGGCATGTCAGATGAGAGCTGCGACCGACTCGGTCGATATGCTCATCAAGAGTATTACCGACATGTACAAAGTACACTCAATAACAGCAGCGTGTAAACCGGCAATTTATTTCGGCGCGGCAGCAAGAAAAACGGCTGTTCGTCGGCCCCCGGGGACGAATTTCGAAATTAAGACGAAAGCTAATTCGTTAGCGAATCGTTACGATGCAGAACGCTAGCTCGCCGAGAAAATTATTTATTATCCTTGTGGGACGGGCAAAGGATTTAATCCGCAGGATTATGCAAAATTCGGATTTCGTGCAATGACTTACTGTTGCAGTTCCCAATCGGGGGCATCCGGAAGCCCGAAAGGGGGTCCGTCGTCGCAAATGGGAACGGCCGCTGGCCGAATGCGAAGTGGAACTGCTGCTGCTGCCCTAAAAGAGACAACACTACATTAGATTTTAGTACTGTCCTACTTCAGTCACATCCCTGTCACACGTCAATGTTTCAGCCTGCAAATAATTCACTAGCTGGAACACATATCTGCAATTTACACTTTCTGTAATTACTGGAAGGGTGATGGCGTAAAATAATGCTTCGCGTTGACACATAACATTATTTTGTAAGTACATGCAATTTAAGAAAACATCTCTGTAAAAATGCCCTACCACACCTATAATATATAATAATATATAACCCTATAAAAGAAAAAACGTATAAGAAGTCTTCCATTCCGAAGTAGTCAGCATCCAAATCACCCAAGAAGTCGACTACTCAGAAGTCGATAATCTAGGTGAAAATTGACTTTAATACACGCATTATGTCAAATGTCAACATATCAGTTAATCGAGCTCAGCACTGAGAGACTATAAAAACAAATTCGACTTTATTCGGCAATTGGAAGTTCAAAGTCAACACAACCCTAAAAACATAATTAAAATTTAATGGTTGAAATATCAAAAATACAGTCAAAATTGACGTTGTTCAACAACAGTCCACAATTATTAGATAATGAAGCTAAAAGACCTTTTTCGCTTTAATGGAATGACTAGAAAGTAAAAAATTGACTACTGACTTTACATCATAAGATGTTCGGCACTAATCATCTAGTTGACAGTCAAAAGTCACTATTTGAATTATCAAAATTTTGACCAAAACCGTTAAAAATTAAAAATCGATATTGAATCCTAAGAAAACAAGCTCTTCAAGAAAACCGATTTTAGTCGACTAATTGAAATTTAACTTTCAAAGCCGACTCTAGTTGACAACAGTCAATGACTACATGAGTAGTCCAAGATCAATATTAAAATTAGTCAAATTGCCCATCAACTATAGGAAAAGCATATTATCGTCGACTACCCTCTTCCCATTTTAGTGAAATAATGGGAAGTCAACTTTAATCGACCACGCAGTCGGCAATCAAGTTGAAACTTGCTTTTGATCAAGTGTTCACGACTAGTTGAAAGTCAATATTTCTATTAGTCGACTTTTGAACTCAGAGTCATTCATAATTCAACACCTTCGCATAGCTATAAAATAAGTTCAACTTTAATAGACTACTTGAAAGTCAAGAATTCAGTCCATTATTAGGGCAGAGTCAATATTTCACTTAACTAGTCGAATCAACATCAACTATAAATAAACTATTATCATTGATTAAGCGATCTTGACTCCAATGGAGTAATTTGAAATCAATTATAATCGATTTCTCAGTCGCCGATTAATTAAGAGGGCGTTAGTCCATGGTCCATATTTCTATCACATAGAACTGATAGACCACAATTAGTTGAATATATTTTTGCTACTATAAAAGAAGTTTGACTTTAGTGAACTTGATAGATCGGTAATGCAGTCGAAAGTTGACTTTAATCCACGACTAAATGAAATAAGCCTTTTCAATTAGTCAAGAACCGAGCTGATAATCTTTAGAAAATAGAACTTTTCAAACTAATAAAGTCGTTTTTAATCAATTAATTGAGCTTTAACTTTATTCTATAGCTTCGAAGTCAACTTTAATGCAATAGAAAGCTGATTTTAGTTGACAACAGTCCGTTATTAATACAAGATCAATATTTTAATTGATTAGTCAAATCGACTTTCAACTAAAAAACTATTATCATCGACTACTCGAACTCGACTTCAAGTGACGTAATTGGAAGTCAACTTTAATCGATCGCTCAGTCGGCTATCAAGTTAAAAATTCCTTTTAAGTCCAGTACTAGTCGAATGTCTATAATTCTATTAGTTAGTCGACTATGTTCGACTGTAATGGGGTTGCAGGAAGTCGATAATGTTGTCAAAAGTTGACTTTAATCCACAACTAATCGAATGGTAATTTTTCAGTCGGCCAGTAACAGAGCTAATATGCCTTAGAAAATAGAAATCAACTTTTAACGTAAAAGAACGTCGATTTCAATCAACTAACCGAAATTTAAACGTTTTCTACTGCTTCAAAAGCGAATATAATGCATTATAAGGCTGATATTAACTGACAAGAGTGCATTAGTAGTGCAACGTCAATATTTCAATTTAATTGGTAGAATCGACTTTCAACTATAACTATAAAACTATTATTGATTTAAGTATTTTATTGTACATACACTAGCCAAACTAACAGCTAGGCTGCCGAGGCAGCCATCCAATAATAGGTATGGACATATAAATTACAGAAAAAAGAACATACAATCTATAAGAAAACTAATTAAACAAATGTGCATTTTGAAACAAGGTAAAAAATATATAACGTACAATTCATGAGAAAACTAACTAAACAAATGTGCATTTTGAAACAAGATAAAAAATATATAACAAGTAAGTAAAACTAACATTACAATATTATTAGTAATATTATTTAAGCAAAAAATATCAGACCAAAACTGTACAGTCAAAACCCGACGATTTTTTCAAAATTTAAGTTATATCCTTTGAAAAGGGAACCACAAACTATCCTAGAAGCACAAACTATCCTAGAAGTGAATATTAATTTTGATACAATATGAAACAATAAAGAAGCCGACCTGCGATTGACTAATTAAAATAATTGATGGTAGTAAAAAAAAATCGCAGATCAACCCCCCTACCGTTTATACACCACGGCAGCTCTAAAACTCTTTACTCACCGCAATGGCCCTAGCTAACTCAAATATCGGCGGCCTTAGATCGTAGGTTCAAATCATCAGCTATGTACCCTGGAATGTCTTCAAAAAAGGAAAGGAAATGGAAATGGGCGCCAGAAATCAAAAGATTTCAAATAATAAGAAAAATAAACTACAAGTGACTAGCGTTTAATTAATAAGCAATAAAAAAGACTTGTAGTGTCAGTAATAAATTATCAGAATGATTAAAATGCAAACAATTTTATAACAACATTGTGTACGTGAACTGAAGGTTGCGACACGCATAAAATTAAAAACCCCTTTCGGGTTATTTTAATAACTCTAAATTCAAATTATTCATGGGATATGCATATCTCAATTATTTAATAATACCTTCTGTTTAGGCTATTGAAATAAAAAAGCGTGACTGTACCTTTTACAGAGGGTCGAAATACACATCAAAATAGCAACTTTAAATATAGCATAATTAGATATAAGCATAAAAATTTAAGTATTAAAATAAGAGTATGTATGAAATTGAATGTTACATTACATGTTAATAATTGGGGAACGTATGCATTTAAATTTTAAAAATTTACGGTTTTAAAATGTATAAATGTAAAATACAGGTATTGAAGATACGATATATCTCGGAATAGCACCAACTAACCTCGCTTCACCAACGTGCAAAAACGGCTAACAGGCGAACGCCGGCTGGGGGTTGCTACACCCTGTTGTTTAAAATAAGTTGGTCGTGATCTGCTACCATAATGGAATACAGCAAAAGCACCCTCGAACGGCAGCAACTAAGCAGAGCGCCAGCAGGTGTTGAAAGTGCGATAAGGCTTGGCCTCCGAGAAAAACTCGTGTATGAAACTGGTAATTAAGAGCTAAGGAAAATATAATTACTATGGAGATAATAAGACGGAAAAGCGCAATCGTACCTGATCATAATCAGCCCTTAGAAACACACTGCTCATTGAAATTGGTTGAGCGCACGTAATTTGACTTGAACAAAATCAAACCTCGGCCGCGCGAAATGCGCCGCCTGAGGCGAGAAGAATAAGTGCCTCGGACAAAAATTTCGTTTATAAAGGGAGACTCGCACTCTGATAAGAGATAGCGCAGGTCGAGAGGGCATCGTGCAAACGATAGGAACTTGATCCAGGTATAAAATACGCTGCTTTGGAAAATAGAAGAATTTGAAATGCAAAAGGATTTATAATTCAACTAAAAATATACAGGTTAAGCCTGAAATAATTGGATAAATGGCGAAATAATTAGGCTAAGCCAAAAAATTGTTTCAAATAGTCATCCAAAAAGTACTGTGATACAGATTTAGTAAAGCTAGATAAAGATTGAGAAAAAATGTCCGTGTCTGAAAGAGCTAAAAAATTGTAAGTCCTGGCAATTCTGACCACAGGAGAGTGCAAAGAAAAATTAGTTGAGTAGTGGTCGTGCCAAAATAGTAACGACTTTCTTGTGCGGTATGTCGGAACGTAAAAGTAAATTCGAACTATTATTGTGCAGTCATTGTAAAAACTATGAATAATTTTAAAAAGTTCTTTAAGATCTTGCAGAGTCCTTCTATGTTCTAAAGACAATAAATTATTACGTACTAAATTATAAGTATAGTTAAACCTCAAACCAAATGTTTTGCTAACGAACCTAATAAAACACTTCTGAATTAATTCTATTCTGTTCACATACATTCGGTAGTAAGGATTCCAAATGAAACTACAGTATTCAAGATGTAGCGTACATATGCGAAGTACAACAATTTCAAAGTATCGATATTTTGAAAGTCTCTGGCTATTCGACATATAAAGCCTAACATTTTGTTGGCTTTACTGACAATGTGCGAAACATGATTATCAAAATAATAAGAGTTGCTAAATATAACGCCTAAGTCTCGTATGTTAGACACTTCACTAATTATATTGCCATCCAGCTGGTATTCATAATCAATACGTGACTTGTTCCTGCAAAAAGAAATTTTGTGACATTTGTTTATATTTAGTGACATCTTATTGATTTTGTACCAGCTGGAAACATGGGTTAAGTCTTGTTGTAGAATTAGGCAGTCCGCCTGTGAGTTTACTTTAGCAAATAATTTTAGATCATCTGCATATAACAGAAAGGAGGATTTTAAGCTAAAAGTAAGGTCATGAATAAACGCAATGAATAACGTAGGCCCCAAGTGTGATCCCTGCGGTACACCAGAACTCACGCTAATAGCTTGTGATGCAAAGCCGTTAATTACAACACATTGGTTCCTACCAGCTAGGTATGATCGAAACCAATTTAGTAAAGTACCCGATATTCCAAATCCCGAAAGTTTTTGAATCAAAATTGCGTGGTTTACCTTATCAAAGGCTTTGGAAAAGGGAGTATATACCAAGTCCACCTGAGATCTCTCATTCATTGCATCGCAAATGAATTCAGAATAATATAGGAGATTAGTTGTGACATATTTGGAAGGGAGAAAGCCATGTTGATAAGAGGAGATAAAAGTATTGATATAATTTGAAAGTATGTTATTTACAGAAGATTCAAATATTTTTCCAAAAATTGATAGTTTAGATATTGGCCTGTAGTTAGATACATTTGATCTATCTCCCGACTTAAAAATGGGAGTAATATGAGTAATTTTCCACATGTCAGGGAAGATACCTTGTAAAGATTTATTAAAAAGTAAAGTTAGCGGGTAAGCTAAGGAGTGGGTGCACATTTTTACAAAAAAATTGATGAATAAGATCAGGTTCTGTGGATTTATTTGTTTTCACATTAAACAACATCTGTTCTATGGCATTTACTTCGCATACAATTTTAGATAGGTTATTGTTAGTTTCATAATTGTAGGCGATATAGTCCACTTCCACTTTATCCTCATAAACTGAGTTGAAATATTTAGAAAAAAGGTTAGCACAGTCTTCAGGATTATTGGCACTGACATCTACAAAAAACATAGATTTGGGTAGAGAAGTGCTAGATTTATTTTGTTTTACAAAGGACCAAAATTGCTTCGGGTTATTCTTAATATTATATTCAGTAGTAAATATGTACTTTTTATAACAAGATTTGGTTACTCTTTTTATTTGCGAACGCAGTGAAGAAAACAGAAGATAATCTGAAGCGTTATTGTAAGTTTTAAATTTTCTTCTAATTTTATTTTTGCGTTTGATTAAGTGTATAAGGTTAGTAGAAAATCAGACTGGGTACGAGCCGTTCCGTTTGGTTTTGACCGGGACATAAGTTTCAATCGTGTGATAGATGATTTCATAATAGTAGTTTGTATACCAAGGCACTGAAGTTTAACTTTTTATCACGAATGTGGATTTAGTTGTCTAGGCCCGTAGGGCCAAGGCAAATAAACCACATGAGGGATAAAAAGGAACTTCAGTGCCGAGGTGTACACTATATATTATTTTAAATCGAGAAATCGTGAAATTACAACATATTAACCAACTTTTGTAGGTTATGCTGAAATCGGTTGACGTTTATATGTCGCCTCGCCACCTACAAAAAAGTCGTAAAACAATGGATTACTTCACTGTCGATTTCTCGTATTTTAATGACGATTTCGGCGTACTTCACTGCCGATTTCAAATAAAAGTTTTTGATTGCTGCGTCAGTAGTTAAATTATTTAGATCGCATGACCAGTTCTGAGTGTTTAGTGATTCATTAATTACTGTATAATCGGCTTTGTGAAACTGATATATAGGAGGGTAGTTTATGTCACAGTTTGAGAGATCTTAAATAGGTAGCTCAATAAGAAGAGGAGGATGATAATTGTTTATTATCGATAAAGGAAATTCACTGCTGTTGGATAAAACAAGATACACATTTGAAAAAATCAAATCAAGCAGACGACCATTAGAGTTTCGAAATCTGTTAAATTGATCAAGATTCATACAATCGATTAATTCTGAATTAGTGGAGGAGTGGCTATTCAAGTACTCGACAACGTGATTTTCGTGTATTTGCCATTCGATATCAGGTAGGTTGTAGTCCCCTAGTATTATAAATTTAGTATTGTCGGCCTGAAGATTTAGGTTTTGCAAATTATGCAAATGACTTTCATACACGGCATTACAAGCTGATGGAGGAATGTAAACGCAACAAATATTAAATACAAACTTCTAGCCACTGTTGTATTTAATTGTGAATTGAATCCATAAATCCTCGGCACAGTTTCGCCATCGTTGTAATTGAAAAGAAGGCAATTGTTTAGATACGGCAATTACAATACCTCCACTACTGGAAATGTTTGAATCATAGGTACGGTAGCGACGGTAAAGTATATATCGGGAATCGAAAATTTCCGCAGAATCAATGGAATCTAATAGCCAAGTCTCCGTGAAACAAATGATATCATAATTATTAGCTAAAATTTCGTGTTTAACATCTACAGTTTTAGTCCTGAGACCCCTGACATTTTGATAATAAATTGATACAGCCATTGAAAAAAGAAATTAAATGCAATTTCATAATCTACATGATTTATTGTAAATTAGGAGTCGTTAATGTAAACACCAAGTTAACCTTTAAGTTTATTTAAATCAGCAATGGATTTTATACGTGTTGCACTGGAACTATCATCCTTTTTAACAAAAATGTTGTAATCTTTAACCCAAACGTATTATAATCCACTAATCGATCTCGACTTTAGTGGAGTAATTGGAAGTCAATTTTTGTCGATCACTCAGTCGGAAATTTAGTTGAAATTCCCTTTTTAATTAGTATCTCACTAGTCCAAGGCCAATATTGCTATTAGTTAATCGACACTAGAGCTGATAGACTACAACAATTAACAATTGAATATATTTTCGCTACTATAAAAAAGTTAGATCTTAATGAATTTATCGGAAGTCGGTAATTCAGTCGAAAGTTAATTTTAATGCACAAGTAATCAAAAGATACGCTTTGAGTCAGTCAAGGACAAAGCTGATTGTCCTTGCAAAATGAAAATCAACGTTTCAGCCTAAAAAATTGATCGTAGTCGATTAAAATTTAACTTTGCTCTACTACTTCAGAGTCGACTTTAATGCAGTAGAAAGCTGATTTTATTTGACAACAGTCAATTATTAGTACAACGTTAATATTTCAATTAATTAGTCCAATTGACTTTCAACTATAAGAAAAACTATTATCATCGACTAATCAGTCTCGACTTTAATCTATCGCTCCGTTGACAATAAAGTTGAAAATTCTTTTTTATTAAGAGGCCGTTAATAATAAAAGGTTAATATATGTATTATTTATTCGACTTTAGAACTGATAGACCACAATTTATGGGTGAATATTTTTTCGCTACTATAAAATATGTTCAACTTTAATGGAGTTCATGGAAGTCGATAATACAGTCGAAAGTTGATTTTAATCCAGGACTAATCGAAAGATACCCTTGCAGTTAGCCGAAAACGAAGCTGATAACTTTTATAAGATAGACATCGACTTTTCTTCCTAATAGAAAGTCAATCTGAGTCGACTAATCACAAATCATATTAGTTGACAACAGTCCAGTATTAGTACAGAGTCAATATTTCAATTAACTAGTCGAATCTATTGCAACTGTAACAAAATAATATTTTTATGAGTTAGTCAGAACTGATAGACACCAATTCTTCTACTATAACAAAGGTTCGACTTTAATAGACTTACTGGTAGTCGATAATCCATTTGAAAGTTGATTTTAATCCACAATTAATCGAAATATACTCTTTAAGTTAAACAAGTACGGAGCTAATCACCTTTAGAAAATAGAAATCAACTTTTCAACCTAAAATAAAGTCGCTCTTGAAGAACTCATCGAAACTTAATTTTAGTCGAATGCCTGATAGACAATAGCTTACGGAAAGTCAATTATTATTAGTGAATAATGGAGCTGACAACTATTGAAAATTACAAATCAACGTTGGGCTCAAGAAAACATGCAATTATTCTGTTAATAGACGTTGAAATGGCGATTGATAAAGTTTGCAAGAAAACGCTACTGGAAGATATGAGAATACTACCTGCAAAAGTCGTTAGGCTGACTCAAGTTACACTCGATAAAACATACATGACGATAAGATCAGCAGAAGAAGAAAGAGAGAGATTACAAATTCGAACAAGGGTACGACAATACCACTCGCTATTTATAATAATATTTGCGATAGTTCTGGAAATGATACAAATGAGACAAACTGATGGGAAAGGCACAATAAACCGGAATGAGGAGCAAATTATTGCATACGTAGATGATTTGACAAAAAGTGGCAAGAAAAGGAAACAATTGACTCAAAAATTGAAACACAAAGAAAGTAGAGAAGATAGAAGAAATGAATAATACGTTTGAGCAAGTACAGCCACTTAAACACGTGGATGTACATGTAAATATCAGGAATGACAGGGATTATAAACTAAAGAAACTGATAAATGTAAGAAAAGAACTTCTAAAACATAAGAAGCTAAGTGCAAAACAATATTAGGAATTTATCAGAGTCTAGAAAGACTTGCTATGTACTATGAAAAGAGAAGAAAGACAATTAAAAGTATGGGAAAGAAAAACACTTAAAACAATATTAAGACCAACAAAAATAAGATGAACCACGAGCTACTACAAGAAATCTAAAGTGAAAATATGGTAAGACATTGCTTGATGGGCCACATTCTATGAGGACCAAAAAGCAGAGCAGAAGGAGCAATAATCGAGTGGAACTCTTTGGAATCAAGACATAAAAGAATACCAAAGAAGATATAATGTAATAAGGTGCTGGAGGACAAAAACTCTGGAACGAAGAAATTGGGGATACAAAGTTACAGATACAAAAGCATTGACCGAAATGGTGCATAAAGGCAAAGCATATCAAAAGCTTTAGACAAATGATAAAGTGAAGAGTGGGAGCTAACCCACCTCACATAATTGGATTAAGAGGGCTACATCAGGAGCAACAAACATTTCTTCACGGAATGAAATACCTCTGATAATAATAATAATTGTTTAGATGATGCAAATTGTGATTTTCCAGGAAATTGCACTACAGCAAGCAGTACAGAAAATTTCACCAATAAGGGTTTCCCCATAATATAAAAGATAGTGCCAACATATCTAAATTTCGTGATCTTATCTTAGTTGATCGCTCAAAATTATACGATGATGGAGGCTAAGCAGATGTTTATGAATGTATCAAGTATCAGATATAGAATCAAGAACTGCGAAACTAATGGAAGAAAGATATAGTACGGAACAGAGATCTAACGAATCAGAAGAGAATATATAACACCTACGTAGTAGAAAAATTTGTAAAATCGCTAAAAGAATATAAGACAATCCCACAAATAGATACAACTACATAGATGACGAACATAAATGAAATGTTTAGTGACGAAGTAGATCCATCGATAGAGGGAATAAAGGATATTATGAAAATGTAACTTAAATCGCTAAAAAATACTTCATAATACGGAATTTAAAAACATAAAAGCTCCAGAAATGGACCATATGCGTAAAAAAGTATGGGACGAAGAACTAAACAAAAAGTATCACCTTCAGCTTCAAAATAATATTAAAGGAAGGAGCAGTTCCACAGGAATGGAAAATAGTATCACGGTACCCATACTGAAGAAAGGTTACACAAACAACCGGCTAATTGGCGAAACATTACATTTCTACACAGAATGTTGAAGTTACTAACAAAAATATGGGATAATAGAATAACAGAGACATGCAGTATCTAGGAGGAACAAAAAGGGTACTGGACACAACAGATTGACTCTGACCATATTTATCACAAATGAAATTATAGAGAAACCCTTTGTAGATGGAAATGAGTCAGCTATACTCAAATATCAGAACAAGTAGGTAGCGACTCAAACCACAGTAACGTTAAGAAAATGATTTAAAACACATTAGCAAAGTGGCAAGAGAGGTTGAAAAAACTAATTATGAATCTAGATAGTAAGATACGTATACCTATATAAAACGACATACGGAATTGAAACAAAAGTTGATACAGGTAACACCAAGAGGCTTCTACAAACAGCAGAGGTGAAAACCCAAAGAAGCATAGCAGGAAAAACACTAAGAGATAGAGTTCCAGGCGACGAAATCAGATAGATGTGCAGAAAAGAAGACGTAGTTAAATGATCCAGACAAAGTAAAAAAGCGTAGAATGGTCAAAACGTGAAGACACCGATTAGATTGTATCGCCAAGAATGGAAAAGCGATAGAAACGAAATAATCAAGAAAGCTAGCCAAGAGATGGAGGGAGAGCTGGCAATCCACATTCCAAGAA
Source organism: Agriotes lineatus (assembly GCA_940337035.1). Lineage (NCBI taxonomy): Eukaryota > Metazoa > Arthropoda > Insecta > Coleoptera > Elateridae > Agriotes > Agriotes lineatus. Next base: position 38,232,539 of record OW679200.1, on the reverse strand, counting down.
AATTAAACCGGAAGCAACATGTATTTGAAGTAATATGAGAAGAAGAAATATATCACTACTGATCCTAATACCTAATTCGTATTGATCGTTCAGGGACATTTCGAACAGTTTCTTTGCCTGCTTTCGAAGAGCATTTCAGAGATATGCAGTTAATAGGTACAGTCGTGTGCAAATAAATCTGGCACAGGGTTTTTTCCATATGCAGGTTGAATAAAGGATTAAAGAATATTTTCATGGATTTCCTCTTATCAGAAAGAGTTATCGATTTCATTAAAGTTTAATGTAACTCTTACTGATAACAGGAAATGCATGGGGATATTCTTCAATTCCTAACTGAACCTACATATGAAAAAAAACATTGTCCCAGATTTATTTGAACACCACTGTACCTAATTAAGATTAGATTTCGCTTTTTGTATCTTCGGTCAATTTCATGTGACAATTGCGATTTTCCTCATTTTTTCAAACGTATAAACCGAAAGTGTCTCAGACATTAGCGTTTGAAGGGCGCGAGTTAGAAGAACCTGAGAGCGTCTTGCCTCCTGCACCGTGTAAATCATCCCCTGCTGGCAGCAGCCGTCGTGCGGAGCATTAAGAAACCGCAGGACTTGTATGTTAGATACCAAGTTGCCGAAAGTTTGTGCCAGTTTGTTGCGAATTGCTTCAACTTCTTGCGATATTAGTTCGTTTGGCCTTAAACGGCGCGACGCCCATTCAAATCGAGCCGGCGGATTTTTGCGCTTTTCGACTTAACTGCGGACTCGTGCTCAAAATTGATGTAAATTGAAGCATCCTCGCAGGATAGTGTGAAAAGGGTCAGAACAGCGCAGATGAGCTAGTTCTAATTAATTAATCAAGCAATTCAATTCATTAATTCAGCTCCAGAGCTCTTGCAACGCGGCGAATTCTAGTGCTGCGGAGAATTATGGGGCACGTTAATAATACCCTTTGTTACGTTGCGTTCGTTATGCGTTTATTTTGACCGCTCCTTGTTTGTTGTTTTAAGGCAGAGGAAAGTTTTGAGAAGTATGCAGTCGAAAAGCTCCTTATTCAAGATTAAAAAATGTTTATACTTAATACAAAGCTTTTTTCTGTTCATATTTTATTTGATACAATCACAAATGGGACAAATTTAAATTCTGTATATCAGTAATAAAAATATATTTAATATACATAAATAGCATATTTTCTTAAGTAAAAAATTCACACAAGTTGCAATTTACTAACCTTCGTTAATACATTGGAAATGAACTTAGCTAATTTTCAAGTCTAGCATAAAATTTGCAATATCTGAAAAAATTTACAAGGGATAGAAATAAACATACGCCACGCAAAACGTTACTGCGAAGTTCTACTGCATAGCAGATCATTAATAAATAATACGTACTACAATTTTGAACCTTCTCAGCATCTTGTAAAATTTAATATTAATCTGCAATTGGATAAAGATGTTGAATTCCATATTACATTCAATTTTTTATAATACTTTAGAAGATGTATTGCTTATATGAGTCATTCTTTATTATATTTGTTAGCTGTTTTAAAGGAGTCCTGAGAATTACAAGCCATCCGCTCGGCGGCTCATAGTTTATTTTGTTTACTCATGAAACGTACTTTAATAGCAAATATACGAACTGTGGCCAAGATGCTTTTATTAGGAGGAACGGGGCAGTGTGAAAAAAATATTCAATGTGAATAGATCTGTAAGTTGTTTAGTCGATATGTATCTTTAGCTTTGTGTTAATTGTTCAATAAATACACTTTCAAAGGATTTGTTGTTTGTGGAGCTTTTACATTGTCTAAACAAAGTAACTTTGCATTTTCCGTACATATACATATGTATATGTATTTATATTTTTAAAGTAGCCATAATTTTTTTCTATTCCAATTCCGCATTAAGTTTTAGTGCAAACAGCTGACACTAACAACCCAACCCTGCCACTGGCCGTCTACCATTTTGCGAACAAGTGCAGTATGGCAATGACCTTAAACCATGAAATATTATTCATGTTAGAGAAAGATACAATCCGACATTCCGTTACTATCAGGCAATTTAATATTTACTTGAAAATTTACAATTTCACAAAGGGCCAGAATGAAACAAAATTGCACGTTTTCCTTATTTAAAAATTCAGAAAATACAGCATCAAATCCCTCGCCCCCTCACAACTGCATCCCGAACTCACTTAAAATGTACAATCAACCAGTAGAAAGTCTCCAAACAGCGAATTTCACACAAATATTGATTAACCTTTTCTGATAATTATAACGTTTTTTCCATTTTGCAACCCGCAAATACACCTGGGCGGCAAAATTTCCACATCCAGAATTCTCTTCAAAGTACAATCAACCAGTAGAAAGTCTCCAAACAACGAATTTCACACAAATATAGATTTTTAGATTTTTCTGATTATTATAACGTTTTCCTCATTTGCAACCCCCAAATCCACCTGAGCCGCAAAATTCTTTAAAACCCACAGATTCACCCACATACTGCCAAAATAAAAATTTGACATTTTTTCCTCCCACCTGTTTATGCGAACATCCAGTTTGCTACAAACGTAACTCAGCTTTATACCCCTGTAAATTCCCCCTCGTGCATCACAGACCCCAAAAATGAGCCAGTACGATGAGCGTTGATTCGTCCTCTTTCCAACTAGCCCCAAATCACATTTGGATCTTTCAAAAAGTATGCGATGTAACAGCACCGAACGCTTTCGTGTCCAAAAGATCGTTTTAACCCCCATATTTTCGCCCCTTCACAGCCTCCCCCGAAAGTTCGCCCTTGACGAGAGCTTTAAAATGACACCAACAATATTCACCTGCAATATGTACAGCTTGCACAAATTCTTAAAAACTGTGCATTTTCCAAGCGTCGCACAGATCACTAAAAGAGCACCGTACTAGCGTCACATCTTCAATTCGTTAAACATATTCAATGTTAAAAATACTTTTCAACAAGTAACTGCTTTTTGCGTAAATGCCAGAACAACACGCCTGTTACGGTCTGCCATATTGCCGTGGTCCCAATAAATTCCAGCGTCCGGCTACAGCTGAAATCATTTGCACGTAGTTACATAATATAAGCTGCTCTCCTGTGGAACGCTCAAGCCTCTTATAATTGTTTAAACGTTATATCCATATAAGGTTGCAGCTCATGGATTTTCTGTTTGAGTTCTCATTACAGCTGTGCTAATTTTGAAATTACCTATTACATGTAGCTTCTGGTAACGGTTTTCATCAAGCTTAAAATAGAAAGAATTGAAAACGTCGACTTACACACTTTTCTTAGTCAAAGTGACTCAGTTACGGCATATTTCAAAAGTTAAACAATTGAGTACCAATTAGGGTCACAAAAACGAGCTCCCCTCGACAGCTCGGCGCAAAGTTTAAACAAACGTCTTATTTTAAAGCCTTTTCAAAAGACAAGCCGCCGAACTGCGTTTTTAAGCCCATCCTCAGCGGTCCTAAAACAAAACTGCTCGTAAACCCGCTTTTTCACAACGCAAGCATAAAATCTGTTTACTCTCGATGTGTGAGACGCGACTGCGGAAGCTTACAAGGGTATCAATAACGGCCGCTTTACTGCTCCAGCTTCATAAAGATGCAACAAACTGGCAACCAGTGGGCACGGGTTTGTTCTAAATTGCGCAATGGCTCCCATTTTTAATTGGGGCAGCTCGGATTAAATATTGTCTAAATAAGTTCACTTCTAAACTGTCCAACGCTGCTGTATTTACAAGACAATTCCATACACAAATGAAAACCGACAGACAGTTGGTTATAATCAAGAAGATTTTTTCCTAAACTGGAATTCCTTGAGAAAGTGAACTTTATTTTTCCTCTAAACAACTGAGATGTCCAATAGATTTCCCCGCTATAGGATACAATAACAAAACAATGATTATAATTGGCGGGTAGCACACTCAATCTCTTTAAAAAGTGAGTACCAAAACCACAGTTGTAATAGTAGAGAAATAAGACAGTCGGCTCAGGCCATAATAATTACAAATGGACTACAGAGCCTGGCTGTTGGGCTGTTGAGCGATGACTAACAAAGTGGGAGAGTTGACTTATAGTTAGAAACTATAGTTTCTGTTAAACCGATAATTCGCTATCTTATTCTTCTTTGCCATCACTCTCTAGATCGGTTTGTTGCAAACTTTTATTGTCGGTACTTAGCTAGTATTAATTCTAAGTAGTTATTGCACACGCTATTATTTTCCATTTGTTGCATCTACTCCAATTTTAGTATTTTTATAGCGTTCTTTCACCCTATTATTCGTCCGGCTACCGTTTCATGAAGCTATAAATAGAACCAACTACCAAAATATGATCAATATGATCACTACCATCTATAAAGGTAAATAGCTTAGAATTCATTTACAAAGTACAGATGACTATTGAAAATTAGGTAAGTTCTACGATGACCATAAAGTAAATTTTTATACTTACCGGAACCCTGAGCAGTGTTCCTATCTCAACAACCCAACAAGAAATAAACATAGAATTAAATAACTTGCCCGCTCCCAAAACCACCCGATTACTGAGCAACAAAAAGTACCAATCCCAATTGTAGTAGTTTAATTGAGCAAAAACGACAAAGTTAAGAGTTTTTCAACCTAAACAGACTGATACATTGTGTAGTAACAGCTGCACCCCGCCGCAGAAATAGCGATGCTCCATAGTACTCTATCAGTAGTGTAGACACACTAAAAATTACTGCATTCTACCACTATGATAAGTCAAATGCGCAGAGCATAATCATTTCTCTAAATTCAATAAGAACAAAGAAATAGAAAAACGTAGATGTGTCAACTGTGGAGGAGAACATATGGCAAACTATAGAGGTTGCCTCTATATACAAAAGTTTAGCAGTAAACCAACGTTACCAGTCATTAGATCCTCCAACCCCTACTCTTTAATCACAAAGAAAATTATCTGCAATGCAACATATCCAGAACAATTAAAAAACAATTCGCACGTAATCCCAGCTGTTATAATAAAAGAAACCCAAATACTACATACCCTAAACATCATCTCAAAAACCCTTCAAGCTATTATGTCGTGTGTTTCGAAACACATAATTCGTAGCATCAAATTGAAGTTTATCATAACTTGATACATAAGCGATGAAGCAAATGAACTATCATAAGTCAGAGAGAACTAAATTACATCTAGATTTTAAATTATGTTCCTAAAAATATACCTACAAAACACTTAATAAAAACAATTTCTATTGCCTGTTACGATAATACATTCGTTGTTGTTGTGTAAATGCTATCTTATTTCCCTTTTTCCTGAAACAAGTAAACTTAATGCAGTGCAAGCGTTTGCCTGTCCCAGTGGCAGATGTTTTCATACACAAAATGCAATCTGACATTCACCTACAGACTTACGTTAAGACATGATTAGAATTTTTTATCTTTCTTTCCAAGGCCTGTCCTAAATGAGTTTTTTGTTTGGAACACACGATAGAAATTATCACATCAGGGCCGAGGCTATAAATTATCCGAGTCAGTTATATGAAATAATGGGTTCTAGGTAAATAGACCGAACTCAGTAGACCGAAAGGCAGTTGACCGAACTCAATTGACCGAAAAGCAATAGACCAAAACGTCACTAGACCGAAGCAGCAATAGATCGAAAGTCACTTGGTCGAAAATATATTACGGTTAAAGTACACATTCGGTAAATGTGCACATTAAATCTCTCGAAAAATTACAATTACAATTGGGTAAGATATATCTGTTAAGTATTATATGATTTACTAGAATAAAGTTAAAATAGAATCAAAAACAAAAAAAAACAAAAAAACTTCTAAACACGCCAACAGTGTATGCTGCCAGTCGTAAGCCTGAATAAAGTGTGAAGGGAAGTTGATGCTATTAATGTTAATAAATGTAACCGTAACATATTTTCGACCAAGTGATTTTCGGTCTATTGCTGCTTCGGTCTAGTGACATTTCGGTCTATTGCTATTCGGTCAGTTGAGTTCGGTCAACTGCTTCCGGTCTATTGAGTTCGATCTACTCGCCGTGAGCGGAAATAATGGCCATATTATTTAATATTTTCGGTAATATCTACTAAAAGTAGTAACTAATTCTAAGATATGGGATTTTAATATAAGTAAGTAAATAGAATTTACTAGCAACCTGTGTCCCACATGTAATTTCGTAATGTAGCAACGGTTATAACGGCTGTTGCTACTAAATGTTAACGGCCTTGGCTGTTATGAGTGACATTTCGATCAAGCTGGCAGTACTGTATTCGTGCAATAACATGTACCTAGGTATTATAGAAATAAATTAATCTTTTTAAACTGCAAGGTCAACGATTTAAAACAATAAACAACGACTTTTATGTCATCCATTGCTAGATATGGTATAGACTTAGCATGCGCTACAGAAACACATTTTGTAGAAAATGAGAAAATTACTATACCAGGTTATCAAACATACAGGAAATATCGAGAAAATGCAATTGGATGGGGAGGATCAGCAATAATAATAATAAAACGTAACCTCGCTGCAACCCCAGTAGACATGGCAAACATTCGCCACCTAAAAGTGTCTACTTATAAAGCACCCAACAACCAATTTTTTCAGAATGAACTCCACCACATCTTACCTTTGGCAGGCAACATCCCACATTACTGGTAGGAGACATGAACTGTAAACATGAATTGGGGGAAAACTGGCCCTAATTGCGTGAAACTAGACAATATAGGCTCACAGAAGTGGAAATATCGGCACCAACAGAATACACCTTTTCATTTTCCATTTTCGGTACAGGCCTAATCAACTACCAGACATTCTAGACGTTATACTGCAGAAAAGTTTAAAACTGCCAATAAATCAAACGGTACTTACTAAGCTAGACTCAGAAGATAATTTACTTGTCGTATTTACGTTAAATTGTACTCCGAATTATTATCACCCGCCCAATTCCAAGATTAATAATTGGCCCAGTTAACTAGGAATACTTCCGGATCATACAGAATAATAAACTAACTTGCCCTACACGCCTAAAAACTCATGAAGGTATTAAAAAGCAGTACAAATAATTAAGACAGCGGCCATAGAGGTCATATGACAAACTACAAGGAGCACACGACCATTCCCACCACTCAAACAGCCAAAACCTTTCAATGCACATGCATCATACCTTAAGAGAAAAACTGTAACGATCTGTTTCAATTTCATTTCAATAGCGCGTTATTGCGATTAGCACCTTTTTTCGGACCACCTTATGTCTAAATAGTGTAGTAAATAAACTCAGGTTTATCGCAGCAAACGTCTGACTTTAGACATAAACACCTGCAGCTTTTACTGTCGCAGCATATTAGCGGGCATTCGATTCCGAGAAGGGCGCTAGAAATCAGTGGAATCACTCGATTATTATTGATTTTTCAAGAAGCACGTCTTGCGGATCTAATTGTTGGGTTAGCTGAAGCCGTACTTGTTTTTAAACAAACGAAAGCCGCTAGAGCGTTGGTTCTTCTCAAACGGGCGCAAACAGCTTGGTAAGAATGCTCATCTAATTTTATCTTTGCGTACTAATTCCGATATTTATGCTGGCTCCCCTGCGTCTTTTAATAAACGAAAACCGCCGCGGGGATGTTTTCTGCATAATAGGCCGTAAACATCGTTGGTAAGAATGCTGCTTCTAGCTGAATTTCGGACACTAATTTCAATATTTAGGCCGGCTCCCATGAGGCTATCATGAGGCCTATTCTGTCTCCCAATTTTGCTTCTATACTTTAGCCAGGAATTCCAGAATACCGTGCCGCCTCTTGTTGCTGTTCGCTGTCTTCGTAACAGTGGCGACCTTGGGGTTCTAAGAATTAAGCAGCCAATTTCTTAGAAGTATTCTTAGCCATGATGCAACATACCATTTTCCCTTCCGATCGCTGGACATTAGCAAGGAACTAAACTGTAAGTACGTGCACTTCTCAGCGTTTCTTTGATCGACAAAGGCAATTGCTGCAACTATATCAGTTCTTACTAAGGCCTTAGAAATTCAAACTAAATCGTGTTTCATTACTCTTTTATTCAATCAAATATTAGAGCTAAAGAGCGAGAATTGAAACGTTTCCAAATTGCCGAAATAAGCATGTACCGGTAACTCAATAAGCCGCGTCCTTGAGTGTAGTGCACATATGTCAATTGCGATACCACAAGTGGTTATCCAGAAGTTGTAACCCGAGCTATATTTAACTATTTGTGATTTAAATACTTGGAAGTTGATTCTTAGTCATGGTTTTATCTAATTGATGGGCAATGGTCCTACAAACCTAAATTGCCGTCACTTAGCCTTCATGGCTTATGTATATAATTCATGTGTTACTGCAATTCTTGGGTTTGATTAAATGCCCCTATTGCTGTTAATTGTTTTATTTTCTTTCCGCAGCCCCTCCAGCTGTACAGTTTGTATAGGTATGCAGTGAAGCACAAAAGATAGGTGGCGTCTTATTAATTAGCTAGTTTTGGTTTTTATGTTGTGAGTAACGACAAGGCGCCCACATTTTAATAACCCTACTGTTAAATTTTAAAGTCCGAAGCACTTTATTACCTAGTCCTTACACCACGCCATATTCTGCCGAGAGTTAAAAGAGATAGCCCAGGCCGTGTCAATCGCTCGTTTAAGGGTGGTACAAAACATAGGGCTCGTAGGCAATGACAAAATATATCATCACATTAGTGCTAACTGAATTGGATCAACCCAGAATTTCATCGCAGAACAATTACATTGAATCCCCATTGAACTCAATCCCGGAGATCGGAAAATATGCAGAGTCACTTAAAGAATTTTTAGGCAACCAGTAATCATATCAACATTTCGAGCACATAGCTGAACTGATTCAGAAGACAAGGAAAATTTGCAGAACAACACGATAATAAATTCACTACTTCGGTAAACGAAACCAACAAGAATACGATACGATTTATTTTTAGTCAGTATCGTCAGGACCGATCCATGGTTTTTGCCGCCTGGGTTACAATAACTCATCTTTTGAGCATTAATTAATTATTTTTTTAATTTTTAACATAAAAATTAATAAAACAATCTCAATGAGGTTGTTTGATATTTATATTTAGTGTTATATGGAAGCAAGAGTGAGATGATCGAACGTCGATAACTTTCAATAAGTAGCTTCTACAAACTCGACAATAAAAATCAAAACAACATGACTTTGTTGAGCCGAAGTCTTCCTGTTTAACATGTGTACGTACTACACTTCGGGTTTCGGCTAATTGATAAATTCTAAGGAGAATGACTAATTCTGGCGGACTGGAGCTTTCATGTGTCCCAAGAATTGCATTATAATGATTAAATATCCAATAAAAACTTTATTATTCAGCTTAAATATTTATAGCATGCTGCTTTATATAATTGTAGTGTTTATATACGTTTATAAAACTAAACTTTGTTGGAAAATATGAATGCGTTTCAGTCATTATTTTCGTGTTACTTTTTAAGTTTTTAAGCGTTATAAAAGTTAGTAAACTATTTAATAGATGTATTTCTAATACTGACCCTGTAATTATTTTTGGTTGATTTTTTTATTTTTACGGTCACTATTATTGTTGCAGCTGTATTTGCTGTACTAGGACTCGAAGGTTCGTATAAATATACCTAGAAAATATCCTGGATTGAATGTGTACCGGTATTTCATATATCTGTACTTTTGTATACGATACTGCCTCGAACCGATACTTTTAAATTGATACGATACGATACGATTGTACCGGTACTTTTCGGTGTATCGAACATCCCTACTTACTAACATCATGCTTTCTGAACCAATATCTGAAATAAAGACGTACATAAAAAGTCTAAAAACTAAGATAGGATCTGGAAAGTAAATGATACCAAATCTGCTCTCTTACTTAACAGCAGTGTTTAATATTTGATTAAGATCTGGATGTTTTTGCATTGCTTGGAGAAAATCAGTTGTAGTGATGATATCTAAGTCATGCAAACATGACAAATCAACCAATTACCGACCTATCATCCTACTGTGCTCCATAACAAAAATTCTCGGACGAGCTATATATTGCAATAGCTCACCAGGTAAACTATGCCTTAATTCAAGTAATGTCTTAAGTATCAAATGATAACTGCTTTTAAATCAAGGGCTCTTATTTTCAGGGTGGGTTCATCAAAATCTAGTTTGCTATCAATGATACTTAACGTCAAACTTGACTTTCAAAATTAATCAAACCAGGTAAACTGACAACTGTATCTCACATTGACATCTACTACTATTCAAATCACCTTTGGAAGTACTAACTAAACTTTATGTTATCACTTTCAAAATTGACAGTTATTCAAAATGTTTTTTTTAACTTATCTTAACAAACCTTAATAGCTGCTCATGCTTTCACTGCAAACACCAATCACTACTGGATCCTGTCATCGATAGACTGCAGCACTCAATGCCCAATTCACCAACAGCAACCCCTTTGATCGTCCGTGACTCCTTTCAACTGCTCTTGACCTGTCAAACCAACTGCTCAGATCCCTAATTCCAGTCCTAGCTCCTCCTGGATGTCACCATCACACGATCTACCTCCTGGTAACCTCCTTCTGGCTCCGTCCGGTCAAATCAATTCCCTTGATTCTAAAATCCTGTCCTGGTTACTCCTGGATGTCACTGTTCCTGCCGGATGCCACGGCTCCTTCTGGATGTCACCATCACACGATCCAAGTCCTGGTAAGTTTCTATCCTTTTATAAATTCCAATTGTAACTTTGTTCCCCTTTTTGCAGATAATCTGATGTCTCAAGCAACGTCCACAGAACACCCAAATCAAATAATAAATTGTAAAATACCTCTTCTAATATCTTGTACGTATGAATAAATCCAAATCCCCTCAACTAGTATAATGTCCTGTATTCTATATCCAATTAACTGTATCTGTAGCTTCTCCTCTAACACTTGATGTCACAATATCTTTTCCATTTTATATATTTCACTTTATTTTACCTCGTAGATTTGTTTTCAGCCTTTATTTAATTTGTTATTACCAAAATTAGACAAATTAAGGCAGACATTCCATTTTTTATAATACCAAAATTATTATAGCCAAATTACATACATGCTTTCTTGAGTTGTTTTATGTAACTGTTTTTAAACAAACTTTTTATATCTCTTAGAGACAGTTCATAATGCACACTTCCTATTTTTTTTCTAAATAATGCTATATACAGAATTTTCTTAACAAATACATTTGTCAATGTTACATTGGTTTATTTTTATAAATATTAAATACAACCATTAAGTTTAATCCATTCATATAAATATAACAATATTAAATAATTCACAATGAAAAGAACCCTTGTATCTTTTACTTTCATTATTTATGTTCAAAACTTTATACCCATCAAGATTCAATTATTATAACTGTCCAACTTTATTAGATCATTTTAAATATTTCTTTCATATGCTTTAATTTCCTGCATCATGTATCATAACAATATACACGTTTAACCAAATTCCTAGAAGATAACAGCATACTTCGAATCTTTCTACTGAACTACTCATGAGTTACTGATGCTCACTGAAAATATTGAAAAAGAATTTTACAACAAAAAGCACACACTCGTAGCATTCATCGACGTGACACAAGCCTTTGCTCGAGTCTGGACTAAATTCGTTATACACAAAATAACAGACGTGAACATACCTACTGCAAATAATCATATCATACCTTTCCAACACAACTTTCCAGGTAAGGGTAACCTCAAATACATCTTGAACTCGTCGTATACAAGCAGGCTTCTCACAAGGCTCAATATTAGGCTCTACCCTGTTTAACCTACTCAGGTATAACATCTTTGCAAGATTTGGAGCTGATCTACCCAGATGCAGATGATATGGCAGTACTCACACAAGACCAGGATATCAACAGACCATCAAATAAACTTCAGGAAACCGTTGATCAAGTAAACCAATAGTTTAACAGATGGTGCATAAAAATTAACGCAAACAATTAATGTGAAACAAAAATCTCCACACTACGCCAACCCTTAGATCCACCAAGCATAGTTATTAACAACATGCCTATACTGGGGAGCACCAAATACAATGGGGCGAGATGTGTAGGTATACATATACATGGACAGAAAATTTACGTGGCGTTTGCATATAAATAAAAAGTTATCAGAAGCATATTCGAGACTAGGCATGGTGTATCCAACACTAAAGAAAAAATCTAAACTGAAAGTTGAATGTGCTACTCTTATCTATACCTCAATAGTAAAGCCTATCGTCACATGTGGAAGTAGTTTCTGGTGTGCAACCTCTAAAACTAATTTAAATATGCTCCAAATATGCATCATAACTATGGTCCGGACAGATTTAATGGTTAGCATTTGCAAGCAAATACTCAGTGACGCACGGGGTCAAAATGTAGTAAAGATTATCATCACTAACATCAACTGTCCTTTAACTTTTGAATGACCTATTGCTTAATATCAAAAAAATGTGCAGTATTTCTTTCCAAAATAACTGCAAGTTGCCTCTATGTACTAGTTAATAGTGCATAAGTAATTGAATAATTATTCTTCTTTCACTATACTGTGATTTATATTTATTTCAGTGAGGCCCTTACGGATAATAAAACCCTACTTGCACGCCTCTAATTGTTATCTTAGTTTAAAAATTAGACATAACTACATGTGGTGCAGTACATGAAGTATGGCATGGTTGTTCTAATACTATACAATGATAGGCATGTTTTAGCTGGTCAACTGCACAGGTGAAAATGTTTCGGCAAATTTTGTAGTTATCTCTAAGAATAGCCAAATTTTATAAAACTGTTGTAAATTTACATATGTTTTATAACTTTTAATTCAAGGTTTAGTTTGGACAACCATTGCAGTTTATGAATGTATTGTGTTATCATTAAATCTGTCCGGACTATAATCGTAGCAAATGCTTTATAAATGGTTTATAAGAAATTTCCAAATGCATCGATAAACTGGGGTTCCCATTATTCAACACTATATAACAAAATCGGCTAAATCCTTTTGTCATATTATTGTTCAGTGCCAAGGTGCAGTACATTCAGAGCTGGGCAGTAATTAATTACTTTGTAATTAAATTACTAACTAAATTACTTTTTGTTTATTTGCCTTGGAATTGAATTACTTTTCAAAATGCGGTAATTGTAATTGGGAATTGCCATTTTTGTTGAAAAGTACTTAATAATTACCTTTTGGGTGTAATTAATTACTACAATCAATTACTCAATTACTTTTGTGTAATGCAATTACTCCAAAATATTTAAATTACTTTACAAGTATTTGAATTACCTGTGGTAATTGAAACTACTGGCGATATTTGGATTACTTTGTGGTAATTCAATTACTGAATTACTGACCACGATTGGGTGCTAAATCTCTAGAACGAAAAAAATACAATAAGGTCTTATTAAGTTACATATTAAGCAAATAGGAATAGGGTTTTCCCGGTTCAATATAAGCCTAATTTATGATTTCCTCTGGCGAGTCGAATAACAGCAACTTTTGTGCAACATTCGCATTTTGTACGTCACGTGCACGAGTAAAGAGTGTATTGGTGCGTGTATGTGTGTGTGATATGTAGGTTGCTATAGAGAAGCTAATATTTATTGTGTAAGACGCTAAAACTATATTTGCGGTAAGTAAATTACACATTACAATATCTACGATAAAAATATAATTTAAAATAGCTTCATTGGACGATATTGGTTAGTAATAATTAGTTATTAATTTAAATTTTCTCGTTTAAAACTATATAGTTACTAGCATAGGGCGATACAGCCGTGCAAATGTAACAGGAGTTATGTCCAAAAAATTTAGTTTTTGAGTGAGGAATTGAACTAAACAGCCAAAATCCGATAACAACATTTAAACAGCGCAAAACACATACATCAACTGTACCTAATTGCGAAATTCCATGCCGCATAAGTTTACCTCATTCTTGCATGAACATTTTGTAAATTATCCATTCTTTGTCGCTTTCTTGACTTGTAATGCTCATATGCTGCTTTGTATACTGGCAACTAGTGCATAATTTTGCTTTTATAAACGATTTTTTACGGACTGCTGCAGCATTATTATTAAAAATCTGGAATAGTGTCTTATAGAAATCGTGGTTGTTATAATTTCGCTCACCTCATCCAACATTACTTCTTTACGTTATACAGGGTGCTGCGTTGACGGACAAAACATAAAAAACTCCCATGCTATAATTTTACACAAAATTTGATTTAGTTTTTCAAAAGAACAGTGTATAGTGACCCAGTTACGTAATATCAGATATTTTATTGCTCTTCACTTAAAATCAATATGTATTATTAAAGATGTTGATAAGATTTTGAAATTTGAAGTAAACATATGAAAGCAACCTCGGCAATTTATTTGATGATCGTGACAGTAATTTTATGAGATACGTATTTTTCCCCGTTTCTTATACGGTGTGTAAAAAAGAAATTACATAAGGGTTGGTCATAGAATATAACAGTAATGTCAACAGCAAGCTTTGGAGTTCATTACCTGTCATCACTGTTTTTATTGTAAGTTTAAATTTTACGCTGATATCGTGAATAAACGTTCTAAAGATTGCTATCTCTAAAGCTTTCTGTCGACATTAGTGTTATTTTCCATGGTCAACCCTTATGTAATTTCTTTTTGAACACATGGTATAAAGGTCTCTTGAATGTAAAAATGACTTTATTGTTACGCGTTTAAGCGAATGTCTTTTGTTTTTGTATCTGATGTACGAATTCTTATTACAATCAACCGTTTTCAACTTGGTTTACCAGTCGCCTGTCAACTTTCAACAGTCCTTGATCTTTTGATATTTTGTTTTAAAATTTCAAAAGTTACCTAACACATTTTTTATAGCTATTTGTATTACTAGGGAAGAAAATGTATCATTCCTTCCCGCGGATGTAGTTTAATTCTCAGCGTTAGCGAGAACAGTACCTAAGCTGACATAGTCCAGAGTTATACATATGACACAATTACATTTTATGATGAGACTGTCGCATGTATTCAGCTGCATTCAAAAATATTTGAATATGAAAATTAGGAGGCTAGTTGATTTATTATTAATCACATTGCCTTCCGTATCTAATGGCAACGGGAGTCAATGTATATTTTCGGGAAACCCCTAACAGGCGACAGAAAATGTCACTTTCGCATAAAGGGGTAAAAAAAGTATTTTCGAACTGACCTAGCAAAAATGCTAAAGTTGCGTCAATTGGAACACCATGTAGTGTTCTTGTCAAAATCTAAATAGAATTTTGCTGTCAAACAATTAAGAAATCCAATGCTGCACCCTGTATACTTAGATAAGTTACAATTTTCGTCATTCAGTCTGATGTTAGGCGTATTTAATAGTAGATTGTTCTGTTGTTCTGTTTTTGAAATCGGAAGTGAAGATCGTCGAAATGGCCATTAAAATATTAGAAAGCGGCAGTGAAGTAATCCATTGTTTTACGACTTTTTGTAGTCAGCTGGGCGATAGGTAAACGTCAACCTATGTCAACGTAACCCATAAAAGTTGGTTAAAATGTTATAATTTCACGATTTCTCGAATGAAAAAAAAAACAAGAACAACTGGAAGTTCCGTTATTTCATACTGATGTCAAAAATGACATTTTTTAGATAATTTATTGTACAAAAAATGGAACATTTAAAGTCTTAGTACTTTAAAATAAAATATTAAAGTTAAAGTACTTTAAAATCCTTTTATGGTACAAAAAATGGAACATTAAAGTCCTAGTACTTTAAAGTAAAATTTTAAAGTTCAAGTACTTTAAAATTATGCTTCAGTTGTTGACATGAAATTTGAAATAATTTACAACATTTTATTTAAAATTCATTAAACTTGCAGAATGAAATAATCCGTTGAATTCACCACAAACGAAAAGTGTTTTTAAAGGTTCTCGCAACTAAACAACTTTCTCATCCTTTAAAATGTCACTTTTCGTTCTAGATAATTAAATTACTATTATACCCCCATGTGGTTTATTTGCTTTGGCCCTGCGGTCCTCATGTTTTGGAATTGAAAATAATCTCCCCAATCATGCTCTTCCTTCTTTTCTAAACGAATACTACTTTCCAGTTATACGATTTGCGGGAATTTAAAAATTCGTGCCTTCAATCTCAGGACAAGTGTTTAATTTCATATTAAGCAGGAGTTGATTAATTGAACGTCTGCGTGTGAAATGGGCAAATTAACGCGAAATAGAATGTTTTGGGGCGCCTAACTTCTGCTACTGACAGTCCAGCAAAGTTTGGAGCGGCTTGCCCATAATTTACAGAGGCGAACGTCGCTGCGGCCTCCTTGCAAAAATCGCCGGGCCACAAAAATCCGCCAAAACTCAGCGATCGTCGGCGAGCTGCGGTTATGATTCGAAAATGCAGCAATGCTAAAACGAAGCCCGACGCGCGTTGCCGGCAACAAAAGCTCGATCCGAAAGCTCGCCTAAAAAGCCCGGGACCCGCAAGTGTCTCCGCTCTCACCCTAATCTAATACATATCACCAGGAAAGTGTCCAGCTGTCGTAGCCTCCCCTGTCCTGCTAGGTTTGTCACCTCCTGCTGATACCAACTGCTGCAGACATTAATTAATATATACTCGGAGGCAACGTAATTATTTGCTGGGAGGAATTTGCAGTCGCAGCGGGCTCCGTGTTATTTTTGATGGAACTTTAACACGCTTCACCAACAAATGACGATTGGAAATTTTGAAGATTGGGTAACCGACAAATTAAAAGTTTTACAAGACGTCCATCAGTCGATACACTTAAACTTCTTAAGTAGAAGTTATAGTTAGGTGTGGCGGCATCATACAGATAATGTCACACCTGTTCAAAAATATAATACAGCTGTATGTATACACCTATATTATTGGCGACGAAATTAGACAATGTGTTTAGTATAATTCTGTGGCTTGCACATTGCACAATATTGTAACATCCAATATAATCTTCCAATATCGTGTAAATAACTGTAGTAGGTGCACATACACAACAACACTAGGAGATAAAAGCATATATTCTACAGATTAGATCTTAGGAAAACATCAGTTGAGAAATCAGTTCACAAGCGCTACCATAACAACGACAATTTAGTTCTAAACTTTTAATCTGACAAAATTTTTTAAAATGAGATTAAAGTTTATGCAAAGCTGCTCCACAACTGTTATATAAGAAAAACGCACAAAAAGCTAGACTTAGATCACGAACAAATATCAAAATGCACAACCATCTTCAAATATAAACGTATTTTGTGCTTGTCTGCATGCGTCTGTTACACTTTCATCCTCACTGATCGGGCGCAGTTTTTCCGTGATCGGTTATGTCATCACAGCGTCATTCACAACGCAACGATAAGCCTAGGCCTTATAAAGCATCTCACTGGCCAGGAGGTTAATGCTAGAAATAAAATTTTCCTAGGTCAGCAGGTTCGAGTACCACTGCCTGCAATGTTTGTAATTTGCATTACTAAGTTTTTTCTTTTTACCGTTTCAGTATTATTATAAAGATTAAGATATTTTTACCCATTTTTAACCTGTTCACCCGTTATTCGATATAGTGACAATTGCTTTTCTTGGGGTGTGATTTCTTTATTAAATATATTTAAAACATGTACCTCTATGAGTTTGTTATTTACAATTTAATTTAATAATTATTTTAATTATAATGGAGTCACCTTAGGTTAAGACCTTATGTGGCACCTAGAGAAAAATAAGAACAAAATGTATACAAAATGTTGAATGCAGATGTATTGCGTTTCTTACTACTATTAAAGGAATATGCTGGCAGCCTATATGGACTAGAGAGTAATTAGAAAAAGATTAGAAACAAAAATTCGAGGGCAGAGCTAACAGTGAATATCGCAATAAGAAATATCTTAAACACTTGGCTAAATAAAAACTTATCCCAAAAGCAAAACAAAACTGCAGTACACACTATCTGTAATAGCTAGTACCAGGAACGCTAAATAGAAAAGTCATATAAAGATAAAACTATGGTTATGCACGTTAACTCTCAAGAGAAGGAAGTAGTGATAGTCAAAAACAAAATCTAAATACAGTAGATTACTTCTTGACTAAAATCACAGAATATCTCCTCTTATAGTTTAAAAGAACACAATGGCGTCGATGGGAAGATTAGATCAATGAAGGAATGATGAAACTATGATAATACTTAATATCATCGCAATGTCATATATCGAGACATTCTACAAACATTACACTGACGATCTATATTGTCATCGTGAAGAATAATGATGCAAACCTTTATAATTAATCTTAAATTGAGTGTACCGGCTTTAGTCGCCAGCTCATAAATAAATAGATAAACTTAGATGTTTAAGACTTAAATAAAGAAAAATGTCACTGTATAAACTGTACCATCCGGCTTGCGAAATCCGTGACTGGTCATTGTCTGGGTAGTCTGGAAAACCAAACTTTTAGTAAGACAATGGGTAGCACTGTATAAGGGGTTTGTGGAGTTGGTTGTTCATGTTGCATTTGTGCTACTTTTGGTTATTAAATTGCTTGATTGCTTCTGTGTTTTTAATTCCTATTTAATTTAATTATGTTTAATGTGGACAAACAGTACAGAAAAGTTGTACGAAAATTATAATGAATATGTGCACGCTTAGATACGACGATAAAAGACTTAACGACAACGATGAAATGCTGAATGATTTTTGCGAATAGCACTTTAAACGTTTTAAACGGTTTACTTTAGCGCCAGGGTATTTATAAGCATATTTGGAAATAGCCTACCCTTCAGTTAAAATCCATAATCCTTTATCTGATAGACTTGTCTGTCCGGGACGCTGTTTCAGCAGCCAAACCGTAAGAGATAGAGAAAAAGTTATTAAAGTTATATGTTTGGAATGGTCATGTCAGGTCAGGAACTGAATTTTAATTTTAAAAAATATTATTGTTTTTATTTAATACGCGTTCTATTTGAAAAACGGTCTTTTTTGTTTTATTAAATGAGACATTTGTCTCACTGGTTGCTAGTATATACTTAATTTACAAACAGCAATTCCAATTACAGGTAGAGGATGTAAATGTTCAAAGAGTTCGGCTTAGACCATTATCTTGTCCGATTAAAAATCTACTTTCCCTAGTATATCGTATAAAGATAAACTAAGCAAAACTGTATAACGGATGAAGGCCACCGCGTCCCTGAATTGACTAAAACATACAACAGCAATGTATATCAAAAGAAACGATCGGAAGATATGTGTTAACTATAGAAGGCTGTTATCAATGCGACAGCAAAAATATACGACAAAATATTTAAAAATTGCATCTAATTAGAGGAGCAATGCAGTTTATGAGCCGGGAAATCTACGATGCACAACATATTCTGTATAAAATAGCTAAAGAGACTTGCCCACGACCTCGAGACACATTTGATCTTCATTGATTTTAAAAAGCTTTTGTGGCCGCTGAAATGTCTAGTACGCAATAGTACTACAATTAAATAATGATAATCTTGTAACACTTTAATATAAACAGGATGGAAAGCTATGAATACCCAAAACAATCCTACAGTCAATAGCGTTCAACGTGCCTACTGAGCTAGTCCGGACAAGAGGGAGGATTAACACTAAAATAATCAAGACCAAATATGCACCCACCAATTTGGTTCTTCAAAAACTCGCGAATCTAAATTGAATATTTTCCAGTGATATGGTAATCGCAACATGAATTGAAGAGAGATGTCTCAAAATTACATTTATTACACGCATGTTCTTTGATAAGCTATAACCTGTTATGGAAAGAAAATGTACGGCGCAAATTTCAAATTCCTTGTAAAAGCCTAGACGCGAATCTAACGGATTGTTTTCACTAATTCTGCATGATGTTGTTTAATTGGAAAAACAAAACTGATAAGTGGAAATTGGGAAGGCCGCTAAGTAATTGAGATAAAACCGCCTACACTCTTTTAAATTTACCTAGTAATTAAATTGCCTTTAGAAAAAACTGAGGCAAAGTAGAGCACTGGTGATGACGTTAGTAAATCAACCAAAATAGATGCTAACGTCAAATATGAATAGGTTACCTAGGTCAAGGTGCTCAAGAATGACGAGTTGTTAAATTTGTACAGTAGGTATCCCAGGAATTTGAAGTGACTAAAGGTTTTATATAAGGGTGCTACATAGCTTCCACATGTATTTAAAATCTGAAAGAAAAAGTGTCGCAATATGGGTCTTGCCGTAGGAAATGGTAAACTCTTACCGCTCCAGTACACCGACGATCAAGTCACAATGGCCGAGGACACACAAAACATTGAGTATAATGTTTCGGGAATTAAATGCCGAGTATGAGAAATGGAAATTAGCAATAAACATATCAAAGACGAAATATTTAGTGGTAGGTATTACAGCACATCTCTAACTGAACTCAAATAGCTACCGTAAGAAATTCCAAGAGCTCTAAATCCTTAGGGGTATAATAGCAGATAATGTATTGTAACCGTTTAACGGTCGTTGGTTATGATAGAGCAAGATTAAAATGAGAAGACACCAGTAAATGACGTCATATGCGCCGGAGGCTATCATTAAACTTCAGTCATTGGCAGCGTTTATTTGTTTTTGAAAAGGGGTCACAAAACATGATGAAATTGGTAATTACATCAGACAGTCGCTTAATTACTAGAGATTCGACCTTTCCTAACCTAACAGAGTTACTGAGAAAACAGTAAACAGCCAATGTTTCAATGTTTGTCCGCGTTTTGTGATCCAGGTAGAAAACTTTATAAATACTGAGAAATATATTTAGCCGATACTACTGACCGATGTGTGTCACGCTATCTGTTATACCTTTACTTACGTAATAGACCAACATAAAATCAACTACTGCGCAGCTATGACGCTGGTGTCTACTCATTTAAATATTGCTCTACTGTCTACCATATTCACAATAATCATTTTGTTAACAGCAGATTAGAATAATTTGCTTGTAGACCTATCATACCATTGTCTCAGGTTATTCAACCATGGGGTTCTTCTTCGTTCTGGGCTACGCTTACCAATGACTTTTCCCTTTATAATCAAATGTAAAATTTCGTATTTGTCGCGGTGCCTCATGATATGACCAAAATATTCAAGTTCAAGTCTCGCTTAGGGCTGGTGTTACAAACCAAAAATACAGTTATCTGGGAAATAAATACCCTAGAAACGGTTACTATAACAAAGAAAGCCATTTAAACCCCCGAGCAAAATCTCACAAGTTCCTCCTTCACCTAAAGATAAATTAAAAGCTATGTTCTCTAAAGGTGTTTATAAAGTCCCTTGCTCTTGTAATGATGTGTACATTGGTGAAACAGGACGTTCAGTAAAAGCTCGCATCTCTGAACACCAGTGCTGTTTCACGTCGGGTCTCGTTTGATCATCAGCCATCGCCGAACACTAACGCGATACCGGCCATAATATCCTTTTTGATAAAACTTCCATTATCTGCAAAACCCAATTATTCTTTAGCAGAAAGATTCTCGAAGATATTGAGATTTACAAACACCCTGAATTGAGATGATGGCTTTCCCTTTCCTTCTATGTGCAAAGTGCAAATTTCTAAGCCCTGCGCCCAGCGCCACTCAACCGCGACGACACTTGCCTATAAATTTTCGCATTTCTCCTTTCGATCGATAGAAGAGTTTCGTGATCGGATCTAGTTTTTTCACATTTTTTGCAAGTTGTATTGCTCGAGTGAATACTGCTTTTGGACAAAATTTGTACTAAACAAGTTGATGCGCAGTCTCTAAAAATGCACCTACACTTTATCTTGCTGCGCCAATACAAAGCTACGTTTGCTACTCTAATCTAAATTTTGTGTCTTATTTCAATCAATATCGTTGACAAAAATATAAATACAAAGACTATCATTATTCTAGTTTAGACATTTTCTACTACCAAGTAAGGATATGTACACTAGAATTTACTTCTGTACCTTCCTTGTGTGGCCATGTAACTAAAGTATATACTACTTTATATAAGTAATTCAATGTCAAAAAATCCTACAGTTATAACGTGTAATGGCTATATTCGTTGTAATACAGAAATCTTTCTAATTAGGAAATAAGTATAGACTTAAGAATGTGTCAAGAATGGATGGTGCAAAAATGACCGGAAAATTAGGTGAATCGGTCAGCCTAGAAGATAGGTTTAAAGGTGGTAGAAGAAGAACGACGAAGCTATAGTTAAACACCCCTTGAAGTTAAAATGGTTGAGATTGGCTTTTGATACGTGTCCGTAGTATTTGGTTATCATTTATCAGTTATCAATTATTAATTCAAATGTAGCAGGACTATAAAAAATACGAAATTAATAAGACCGAGCTTCGCATTTTCCAATCGCCTTTAAATTGACCATTGAAATTATTTCGTTGCTAAAATAGGGGAAAATATCAAACATTGTGCACATATGTTCTAAAAAATATATTTTACTACGTAAATCAAAAAACATTCTGTAAAGATTCGTGGTGGTGTAATTATAATCTTAAATGGGGGGGGGGGGGGGGGGGGGTTACAAACCCAACCTGAAAACCTCTAAAAACGATTTTACTATTTTACTAGATACAATAAAATGGCTGAATGAAATCTCAATTCCTCTTACTAGATTAAAGCACATGGAAAAGATTAAGCAAGGGTTTGCCTTGCTGGTATTATTACTTAACAAAGATATGTTTTGAATACGTCACTTGATGTTTAAGGTAGACAAATAACTACAGACGGTTGTATATAATTTTCACACTGGCAATCACAGGCTAGTCAGAGCTACAATCAGAACCATCATAAAGCTGGTGAGATATAAACACAGGCACAAAACATACAAAAAATGCAAAAGATTACGAAAAATTAAGAGAAACAATAATAAGTAGTCGAGCGAAGCTACTAGAAAGTTAATGGAGCAAAGGCGAAAGCTGGACCGTACATTTACTACTGACTACAAAAAATGGAAAAATAGTCAATAGTTGTTCTTAGTACATAAAGGGATATGACAAGAACAATTAAAAATTTTCAAAAAATTAATTCTGGTTGGCCATGACATATGTCGGCAATTAATCTATTAAGTCATAGTTACATAACCTCAATTTTTGAAATATACAGGGTTGCTATTAAAGATGGAATTAGGCCGCTTTTGCTATTTTTTTCATATTCACTCCCAGGTATTTCAAACAATTTCAAAGAATATAAAATCAGCATTATATTGGAGTCCTGTATTCAAGCGATGCATTGTTTTTCTTTTCTGTTCTGCCGTCAATCTAGCAAAACTTGTTGAGTAAATCGTTTCCTCTAACCTAGTTTGGGCATTTCGTTTCGATCACTTTGGGCTGCAAGTAGGATAATTTTTTGGTTGTTCTCGCCGGTAGGGCGGATTTTTGGGTCCAGCAACGACGTGTAAGAATAATGTTTCCTTCGTCAGATGACGGATTAGGCGGTCAAGCTTTCTGGAGTTTACGTTTATGTCTATTGTCAGTTACTGTACTCCAGTTGATTTCAAGATTTTCTGGCCCCGTCAGGTGATATTGCTGTCTAGTTACCCTGGTGGAATGCCTCCATGGATGCGTGAGTTGCCACAGCCTTAACACCCGGCGAATCCCAGTTGATGAGGCTTTCTTGACCCAAATAGCGGTATTAGACTGCTTGACTCTGCCAAGAGCTAAGATTATACTCAGCCAGCACTCTCAACGAGGGAGCAACAGTTTAAGTTTTGCCTATAATTTTCCACTTGTGGGCCGATGTGCTACCACGGCTCGGGCTTGATCCTTCATATTCCCCTACAGTTGAAGTTGTGTAATTGCGGCAGCACCTCCGATGAGCTTTCCCTTAAGATCACATCAAAGCTTAAGTTACTTTAAATAATGATATGTAATTCTTAACGTTTTGTCATCGAGTTTGTGTATGTAAAGTTTTATTTTATGAATTAATTGTGCATCGTATTTATGTGCACGTTAGACAGTTTGTGCTGGAGGATCTGTGATATCTAGATTAGTGCTGCTATTTTATTTAATTGAATTTTTATATGTAAGTTCCACATAACTGGAAATTTTATGCATTGTTGCCATTGGGCTATTATATACTGTTGTTAATAGGTATTACCTGTCTTATTTTGTTTCTGCAATCATCTTACTCTGGTCTTATGTGTT
This sequence comes from Agriotes lineatus, assembly GCA_940337035.1. Classification (NCBI taxonomy): domain Eukaryota; kingdom Metazoa; phylum Arthropoda; class Insecta; order Coleoptera; family Elateridae; genus Agriotes; species Agriotes lineatus. The sequence goes on along the minus strand of OW679200.1, from coordinate 38,208,363 downwards.
TAATTTTTTAGATTAGCTTGCGTTCGGCTGTCTTCTTTTGAGTGTGTATGCCCTCAGCCAATTATAATTGATTTATTAGTTCGTATCAGAACCCAACCATCTTCACTGCAGCTAACCGGCCATTTAATGTGCCCACGTAGTTTCGCGATAATTAGAAAATTATTTAACTTAGTTAAAAATTTAGTATCGGTCTCCTAAAAAAATATTTTACTACAGACAATAAAATGACTGAATGAAATCTTAATCATTCTCATATTCTATCAAAGAACATAGAAAAATTAAACAAGCTGTTGTGGTTTAGACAGACACATGCACAAACACTTGAAACCATAGGCTAGTCAGAGCCACAATCAGCACCAACAAGAAGCTGGTAAGATATAAATACAGACACACGACCTGCAAAAAATGCGAAAAATTACTAAAAATAAATAAAGTCCAACTTAACGAGTTGTGAAAATCTTATAAACAAGGATTTAAATTACTTTAGTGAGACAAGAAGAAACAACAATAAGAAGTCGACCGAAGCAACCAGAAAGTTAATGGAGTAAAGGCGAAAGACCTTACATTTCCTACTGAATACAAAAAAAAAATAGGTAAAATAGTCAATAGTTGTTCCTAGTACATAAAGCAATATGCCAAGTTTTATTCGTAATTCAACAAACTGTTGCTGGATTAAGGTTGGCCGTGACATATGTCGGCACATATCAGGTTTTTTAAACAATTTCAATGAATTTAAAATCACCATTATATTGATATATCGCTCGGCCTATTGTTCGTCAAACAAAGGAAAAGCTCTGCTGGTCATCAATTCTCTCCAGCTCCTACCAGTCTTCTTCAATACCTCGTCTGTTATATGTTTCCCAGTATTTTGGCGTTGTCCTCTTACCCTATTCCCTACAGGTCTTCATCTCAGAATATATCTGGTTATGTCTTATAACTCCTTACTGCTGAGGATTCAAATAGCGCCCGTCGCGTTGTTCTTTCTCTTCTGTTCGGTTCCAGCAATACTTGTCGAGCTCCCATAACCTAGTTTTGGCGTTTCGTTTCGATAACCTCGGACTGAAATCAGGATGAACTTTTGGTAGCCCTCGCCGTTTATGGCGAATTGTGGGTTCGCGAAGGCATTGTAGAAATAGTTTCTTCTTCAGATGGCGGATTAGGCGGTCGAGTTTACTGAATTTTGCGTTTAAGTGGCGCAAATTTAAGCCGCTACTGTCAGCTAGTGGCTAGTGTAGTATTGTAGCTGCTTTTCTTGATGTGATGACCTCTTCCGATACATGAATGTTCTCAGCATTCAGTCCTGGCGAATTCTATCCGATGAGGTTGCCTTCCCTGGAGTTGGGCTGCTTCTTATTGCCAAGAGCTAAGATTATACTCTGAGCAATCTCACCGAGAGAGCAGCGGTTTAAGTTTGCCATTTGTTAACTGTTTCGTGAACTAGAAAATTGTGGAACGGGGTACCACCGTGGCTTGGTCTGGATCCTTCAAATTCCCCGTGCTGTTTAAATTGTATCAGTACGACAGCAATGAGATTTTCCTTAAGACTTCATGAAAGCTTAAGTTTCTCTAAATAACGATATCCGATCTTTAATGTTTATCCACAACTTTTATTGTAAGCATACTTTTAATTGTTTATCGTATTTATGTTCCTGTTGGCCAGTTTGTTTTGGGAGATCTGTGATATCTGGACTAGTGATGCTATTTTATGCATTTGTAACTATTTGGTTATTATATACTTTTGTTAATATTACATGTCCCATATTGTAACTACGATCCTCACTCTCTGGCCTTTTGTAATTTATTTTTCAGATTAGCTTGAGATTGATTGCCTTTTTTGGGTTTATGAGTACTCGCTTCTAGCTGGGCACATTTTTCATAATTAAAGACTCGTTGGCGCCCTCAGCAAATTATAATTGACTTAATGTTTCGTATCAGAAAGAAGCCGTCTCAACTGCAATTATCCAGCTGTCGAATGTGCCCACGTAGTATCGTTATAATTATTAGAAAATAGTTTAAGCTATTAAAAATATTTTCTTCCCTTCAAAATGGCTTTTAATTTTTTCATGGGTCTTTATTGGATATAGTGTTGGGGCATAAACTTTTCAGAATTTTCCTTAGAAATTACTAATAAACACCTGTGTCGCCTTTTTACTGTTTTATATTGCTGAGAGAGTTTCGGTTTCGTATAGTAGGTAATACCCTTCTAGTCCTTACATTTTTCGCTGTCCCTTAGGGAGGGGGGGAGGCGGAGTTCAAAATCATTCGCGTCTCCTGATCTTTTGGTGTTTGTTCTATCCGTGATATGCCGTGTGTCTTACGCCCGTATTCATAGTCGTTCGCCAGCGGATCGCCGGCGACTCGCCAGAGTTTCGTTATGAATAGTATGTTGGCGGCACTGTACGTCTATGTCAAATTCGAGGTTAGCAGGTTATATTTTGTGTCAGTTTCCGCCAACATACTATTCATAACGAAACTCCGGCGAGTCGCCGGCGATCCGCTGGCGAACGACTACGAATACGGGTGTTAGACTTTCTCAAGTGCCTGATTGGATCTCTGGTTTCGCTTGCAACGGATATGTATCGCTCCATTGCCCGTTCATTGCGATTTGCTCTTGCAATTAGTTTCACTATGTTCTGCTGTTTGTGTCATTGTATCTTAGCAGTGCGTTATTATAATTATCATGCCACATTCTTAATAGCTACTCAGTTCTTGTAGGTACTGCTCCATTTTTGGTTAGTCGTTAATAAATTCAGTATTAAAGAGGAATTTATTGTTCTTTTTTTACCCTTTGTTTATCATTTCTTACGCTTTTGATGTATGGTTTTTTCTTCGAGTGCTGGTTTGTTCCTGTTTTCATGGTTTTCATCTGGTGCATGAGAATCCATGTGGGATTAGAGATCCATTCTTTTCTTCTTTCGTCTTTATACCCTAAAAATTTAGCTGATGTCGCGTGTAAATCCTTTTTAATGTATTTCTGTTGTTTTTCATGCATTTTTCGCCTATATCTTCTTTGTTTTTTACTTTTCCAGGCAATTTATGCATTTAGCTTTAACCTTCCGCCTTGCAGGCCAAGCTCCTTCATGGGGTGTTAGTGCCTCACCATTAGTTCTTATTTTTACTTCCTTTTACAATAAAGGAAGTATTGGATTCACCCCAAAAATTCGAAATTGAGTTTTCAATAGATCTTCACGTTTCAGAGTCCCCTGAACCCAAAAAACATATTTTTTTTCATTGGTCTGTCTGTGTGTCTGTGTGTCTATGTGTGTCTGTGTGTCTGTGAACAGAATATCTCAAAAACTAAAAGAGGTATGGGGTTGAAACTTCATATATAAGTTTTGTGCACTATTTAGATGTGAAGAAAATCGCATAACCGGAAGTAGGTGTTTACTCTTGTAATTTTTCAGTTTTTTTCAATTTTTTTTCAAATTTCTCAAGTTTATTACATTTTTAATGTGTATTGATGTGAGATAGGTGATTTTCCAGTTGAATACTTCTAAAATGGGTTTATTTTGTTTTTTTTTTCTATTTTTTTAATTAACTCCTATTTTAAATAGAACACCAGGTATATTATTACATTTTTGAATTCAGCTTAAAATTTTAGAGAAAATTTGTCTCTTCACCTAACGCTCTATTTTGCACCGTTTTTGTATAATTTGTAATTTTTTAAAATTTTTGACAAATGCTTAAAAATTTAAAATTAAATTTTTGGCCAATTATAAGATGACCGTAAAAGGAAGTTGTGTGCGTGTATCACACCAGATTTTTTCATCCTCAAACCTCTGTCTGTTTCTTTTCAGATATTATAAATAAACTTTTACTGAGTAGATTTTAAGCCTAACCCCTCATATTAGTAAGTGGTGGTTGCTACCACTATCCACAGACCTATTATTACGTACTATTGAGGCCAACATTCACTCAGTTGTCAGTTGTACAACTGACATTCTGAATTCAAAATTTAAAATTCCTTATCATGATCCAAGCGAGGCCGAAAAGACTTTGCTATCGCAAAACTAGAATGGAGATGCTCACTACAACGTGTGGCCGATGAAGTTGGTTGTGGAAGAAGCACTATTTCTTAACATAACATAAATAAACTAGTAATACGAAAATAACTCCAAAATGTGACAAATGACAAGTAGTCAGGCATACACTAACCCACTATGGATAAAACCAAGCAACTAGATTAAGTATCGTGCGAATTTTTTTGGCCGCCATAACACATCGGAAAGACATCCTCTCCATTTTCTATTGATAATTATCTGATCCATTGGAATTTGAGTGGCTGCTAGTTATTCGTAGAAACTTCCGTATACTCTGCTTCTGCTACTTCAGTTAGAGCACAACACCGAACAATGCCTATATTTCTAGCAAATGATTTGAACCTAACCTGTTATGTTTCTCCCTTCCTTTTACCCAGGATTAGTCCAACCGCGCCAGCTTATTTTTAATTTTTCTCCCTTTTGGAAAATAATAGCAAATTGCAATTTGCATTGACTTTTTCTAATACTTCTTGGCAGCTCAGCATATGCAAATAGGTAAAAACTAATATTTTAAAAATCTACGAAAATTATAACGATTTTCTCAAATATCCAACTTTTAAGAAAGGTGTCGGAAGGAGACGGATGTATTTATAACATTCTTTCATCGGTGCATTGTGGATCGACCTCCATGTTCCCCGTTAAGCTATAAGTTTCCCTGGATACCATATTTTAATAACTCCATTGTAAATACCTAAATTCTTCTAACAAAAATTAAGTTTTCTTTGTAACTCGAGATATTTTAGGTATGCGAACCACACTACTATTAGGTACTTTTTTTAGTAATATGTGCCATAAGCTTAGACATACTGCTTTCTGCGGACTCCCTGAATTACAAAACAAAATCTACGTGAAACCAATTTAATAAAATCAGAGCTTCATCTATTGCCACTCACGTCTAGATTTTTCTAAATTGTAGGCTGTCCTGAAACGAACATCTTCAAACACTTGTAGTCACTTTGTACACAAAAAATCGCACACATAGGGGTCGCCAGACAAAACAAAGACTGAGCTTTTGCCGGGGTAGCAACTGGAAAGTACTATTTTCAGGCTTAGGAACGCGAGAAGTAAATAAAACCAAAGCCCTAAATAAGACGAACGTGTTTGCGGCCAAATCTCGTGGCACCAAGCAGTTCGAGCAACAGGTTCGAAAGAATCCGGCATAATTTGTTTTAAATTTTCCTCCTTGAAGGGGCGACAGGGTTAATTCCGTGCTCAGACTCTGAGGCCTGAGGGTCGCCGGCTATTAACCAATGAATGGAAAATTCTTTAAGTACTCGCCGCTTTGTTAAGCCATTAAAATGTCACAGATCATTAGCTCGCCTGGAAAAGCCATCATTTTGATGCAAACTTTAAAATTTAAAGGTGTGAGATTGTTTACGCTCTAAAGTTCTTACTAAGATATCAAAAGCTTACTTACTGCAAAAACTGGACACCTACCTCCAAAGCAAGCTTGATAATGCTACTAAAACGGGTTACAATGTGAAATTGATTTTTAAAGCTGTACAAAGGCATGTAAAAACGGTATAACTCACTTGTTTTCGACCTTGGTTCTCTGGGGCCGTCGACGGTTACTTTGATGGCTTTGTTGTACGTTGCCACTTGTGGAGGCGTCGTGGAAACCATAATCGTTAAGGTGAAACTTTTACCTAAAACAAGCGAAAGTGAATTACGCTCTAGCTTGAAAACAGGAAAAATCAGTTTAGGTAAAGTAATTCTTACATCCTTTTAGAGATCTAAGGTGTTGCGCAATTTCAGGGGCCCTTCTCGTTGAGACATATTTTTAAGAAGGATAATGGAAAAAAATAAAAAGCTATTCAGATCATTAGAAGAAAATGTGTAAAGTGGAAATAGAATCTTTTGATAAAAAATTTTAAGAAAAAAATAGAAGTGAAGTAAGAGGCATAAATATAAGGAAATCAAAATTGAAGGGTTGTAGGAGGCCATATAGCAGATAAAGTTCGTAATAGTAGCTGGTAGAGATGACGTAACCCCAAAAACGATCAAGTACGGAGAACATTTCAAGAAATTGATGCAGGATGTTGAAAATAGCACGGAAGAGAAAAAATATCAGAGGATTCACAAGAAAACCTTGTAGCAACGATTCATAAGAAAGGGGAATACAAACTATTGCAATAATTCCAGAACAATATACTGCTTATTAGCAGTACAAAATATATATTCAAGAATACTGGAAAGTTACAAGAAGATATTGAAAAAAGATTAATTGAGCTCTGTTTGGACTACAGATACAAATATGCGGCCAACGGTTCTACGAAGATTAGAAAGCGGGAAAGCTATACTTAGCCTTCATTGATATTCATGCTGCACGTAACGGCCTAGTTCGTGTCACTTTGATATTTAATAGTCACCTTACTAGATTCAAGCCAAACTGTATTTCGTACATTGTAATAATAAGGTTAAGACGAATTATGTATTTAAAACATACAGTGAGCGTTTCGCATGCCATATTGTGCTGTGCAAACCATCGTGGTTGCGGCTATTAATAAAACAAAGTAAGTTGAGCACGAAAGAAAGAGTCAGGGTAGTCGCATCCTAGTAGGCGAACGGTGCGTTTCGTACAAACAAAAGGGACGCCAGTCGAAGCATTAAAGTACGAATGAAAGTTTAAATGTTGACCTGCTGTAAGATCAGTCGACGTTTCGTTATTTTTGAGCCGGAATACAGCCTTAAGAGCAATTCTTCACCTTGAAAACAACACCGAGGTACCGGTAATTTTTCATAGCCAGGAGCAGCTATTATAGCTTCAAAGAGCTACGAGACCATTTTGGAGCAACTACAACGCAAGGTTAGTTATTATAGATAACTACTACGATTGCATGCACGGTCCAGGAAATTGGGAAAAATAGAAACATAACTAGTAAATTATGCCAAGTTACAACACCCTTGGCGCGCGTCAGTAGGAAGCGATGACATCAACCTACTGACACATCACGTCAACCTGACTTCAAGCTACCGAACACGAGTTGTTTTTTGACTTAGCGTTGCGCATTAACAATCACACTCCTGTTTAAGGTGTATCTAAATAGGTAGATTTAACAATAAGCTCGTGGAAATTGCTTAGCTATTGCTGATAGCGTATAAAACATTTCTATATTACCATTGTATATTCTTTTTATTTATTTTCATATGTATGTATGCATGTATGTTCTTTTCCAAAGTATATGTATTTTCGTTTAAACTGTTTGGTTTTTATCTTTTTAAGCCTAGCTGGATTTGCATGTATGATTACAGAATTATAGTTGAAAACAGGCAGACTGACGTGTCCTTAGCCATACTGAGATAAGAGCGGGTCTTGTGCTTCTACGACTGACTTAGCCAGCAAACAAAGGGAAATCTAAATTCATAGTAAAGCAGCGTATAGGGCATGGAAAAATTCCCCTTTACAGGTTATGGTTCCCAAATAAAAGTACCATTACAAGCAGCGAATTACATGGAAGGCAATATGCGAGTTATGACTATTATGAGTAACATGCGATCTTCAACAAGCGATTAAAATACTCCATTGGAAAAAAAGAAAAAAATTAATAACTAAAGCGATAGAATCAGGCAGTTTTCAAATGGACAATTGAATACAACAGGAATATTCTCTAGCCCACTGCTCTTTATATCGGTACTGAAGTCGATGTTACAAGAAAGTAGGAAATTGAAGTCGTAAACCTAAGCACTTACAACCTCTCGTGTATGCAAACAATATGGTACAACTAGCAGACTTCAGTCAACTTAAACAAATAATTAGTAACTGGAATACAGTCATTGAAAAGTAGGGAATAAAATAAACTCAAAATGAAGAAAATAATACAGATAAAAAATTAAACTCAAGAAATGCAAGATAATTTAAAGCAGATATGAAATGGAATGAGTGTGTAGAAACATCGATAAGCTAGTAGCTGCGATAAGCAGAAGTGCAACACGAAAAGGAATTCTAAGTATATAGAACAAATAAAGCAAGTCCGGTACAAGTACTCGTACTATGCAATAAGTATATCACTGAATCAATAGTAATAAAAAATGAACTAAGCAAACTACGGTATGGGTATACAAATGTATATATTTTAATTTTTTCTCGCGTCATAGGTAGTTTATTATGAATCTAATGCCTCGTACTATATATTTTGAAAATCAGTATTAAAATCTCTATCGGTGTGGAATTTCCCCATTATTTAATTATTTTTCGATCACTTTACACAGCGGACTTTTTTCTATTCTCTTTAGTTACAAACAGTGGTGTAATCAAATTAGTTGCAAAATAAGGCATGGTGTGTCGAGTTGTTTTACTTAAAAGTGACAGCAGTTTACTTACTTAAACGAAGAGCTGCATAACATATTAGAAATTTACTTAAAAGCAAATAAAGATAGTGTTCTAGCATTTCAAATGTATGACCAGGGGTATTCTACTAGAAATGTACCATACAGGACTATTTCCTGGATTTTCGAACATAAATTGAAAGAAACTAGATCCTTCCGAAAAGCTAAGTATATATTCAATAACAATTAAGAAATGTAGATGTAAAACCTGCATCCTGCAATTTTAAAGCATGTCTGAGGAAAACCTCATAATTCGGTGCACCTTCCAATTAGCCCACCATTTTAATGCATTCGAAAGTGAAGTATACTACATTTTAAAAAAAAATAGAATTAAACCTTACAAAGTTAGAGCAGTACAAAATTCTCATATCGATGGTGCTGAACGAAGAATATTTGTTTTGTAACTAGTTTAATAATAAGAAAAGGTTCCTCATTATTACTAAAAAATGACATGGTCAGATAAATAATAATGGCGTGCTTAATCGACTACACCACTACTTCTGAGCTGAGAAAACTCCCAATTAGTAAAATCTACTAATTTTCAGAAAACAATTTCGGTGAACATATCGTGTAGATTGATCAATAATAGTCACCGGTGCTCACTTGTTCAATGGAAATTTCAATGCAGAATATTGCAGTAAATTCATCAGAACGGCGCTGCACCTCCTAATAGATAAATCTAGCGTTACTAAATGAAATATTTCATGACCACCGTTTACAAACACATGGGCCTGTCTAATGGCCATTGAGATCTCTCGAACCCTCGAACTTTGGGGTTATGTAAAGAATAAAATTCTTATTGAGATTACTGAATATGTCCACCAATTAAAGCAACAAATCAGAAATGCTCTTCTCCAGTTAACGCCTGCTAAAATTATAAATTCCACCAGAACAGAACTAAGGCGTCAAGCGTGCCTGCAACAAGTAAGAGGTAATTTTGAGCAACTTATGTAAAAATATGTTAAATATATTTGTTAAACATTTATTACTTTAGTTTTTACTTTTTTATAAAAATGTAAAAATAATGACAACTTAACCCGCTGATAAAGCTTTTAATTCTGATTTTAAAAATTTCAGTTTTTTTAATTTAAATTCGTAGTTAAGTTGGTTATTGTAAAAACATAATAAGACATGAAGTAGCGGTTTGATTAAATGTATAAGAATCGATAATGCAGTAACGGATTTATACAACCCACGTTTGGCTATCAATGCAGTTAATGGAAATGTTAGAAGTTACCTTGTTACAGTCAAAAACCGTCACGCTTCTATTGTACATTAATTTTCCCGTCCTTTGCATGCTATATTGGCTAACACCATTCTAACGCCCTGGTGGCTTACTTCCTGAGGTAACCCAACTCGATTGGCGACCCTTAACGTTATTGAATCAGATTATCGATTCGTTGTTAAGAGATAGATATGTCATTACGTCTATTTCTTGTAGGTGTTTTTCCCAGATGCGCTACATGGGTTGTTAATTTCGCTTTTGACTTTCTTGCTCTTTGTTAACGTTACATGAGCCTATAGTTCGAAATATTTTGTTATTAATCTTTGTCCTAGCTGGCGCCTGTTTGATAGCGATTTGTAATGGCAAAATAGTGTCCCTGAGTTCACTCGCGTTATCGCGGAGTTTAATGGGTTAACGTAGCGGATATTATTGGGTTTTATCTTACGGTTGCACGTATCGCGTTCTGCAGCCGTGAGCTTAAGGTATCTGCACTTATTCGCTGTTTATTATTGTAATTAGACACTCGCGTTACAAATTTATAAAGTCGACTTTGAACTCGTTAAAGATCGATCTACTAGCTTGAAGGCCGATCCGCAAGACCACTGCCGAAGCCCTGTTATTAAGTGGAATCTTTAGTTGCTGTTTCCCATTTATTACCGGAGTCGTATATCCAAGAGCATCTCTTGCTCTTGGTAACTGAACGTTGCCGATTATTGATTTTTGTTTCCCGGTGCCGTCTCACATAATCCTGGTAATATCTAAACATAAACCTCTGTTTGCTAAGGTCAACACAAATCTTTGTTTGGTTTATGGCGTCACCATAAACTTACAATTGGATTCTACCTTAACTTGCCTTCCTATTACAAAGAAAATTATTACGAGCTTAAATATTTAACTCTGTGAAGTGTTACTCTAATAAACTTTCTTGGATAATTCCTTTGCATTGTAATTTCTTGCATGGCATCACTGAAGCATAAAAAACTCTTGTAATTTAGCTTGTAACAATGGAATTGGCTGTATTCGATTTACAGAATTACTGTTCTTAATATAAACCTGTTCAACTTAACTTTCGTTTTATATATGGCTAATACAAGTAATTATTTTATATGATAACTTTGTTTAGTTTGCTTCAGGCCGTAGCGGATTTTTCTACGCAAATTTTAATGAGTTTAAGAATTCTCTTAAGCGAATGTACTTATTAGTTAGGTATATTGGAAGACTATTTGGCGTCTCCCGATAATTTAAACAGCAGTTTTCACGGTAGCTAGTCGGCTCTCCGATTCTCCATGTAGTCTGAACTTTTTATTTGTATGATTTGAAGCTGGATATAGTCATTGTGTGTGATTAGACTAGGGCTTGAATCTAAAATGTATTTGCAGTTCATGGCAACCTGTTATCGTATTGAAACTTTTTGAGTTTTTAATTGACCTTAACGTATATGAAGTATATTCAAGCCTATTAGTTCGCTATAGAATTAACCAACTATTAAATTTCATCTATTAGAAATTTCTTTCTTAAGAATGTTGCTAGAATTATATAGACAATAACAGCGGTTGTGATTATATACATTTTATAAATAATTTTGAGAAATATAACCGATTATATTCCAAACAACTTTCAAAATTATAAATATTTAGTGCGTATTTTATTATGACCGTAGCAAAGAACTAAACAAAACGTACAAGATAAGCAGAAAGACGCTTTGAACTAGAATAGAAGGGGGGGGAGAGGCATTTTATCAGATCAAAAGCAGACAATAACGATATACTGAAGGTATAGAATGAACACTATTCAGAAAAGTATTAACATCAACTGAGCAACGAGAAAATTCTGGTAATAGGGCAACTGGGAAAGCATTCTGAGAAGATAATGTTGAACCAGAACAAATAAAATTAATGGGAGGGAAAGGAAGAGAATGTTTATGGAAAATTTGCAGTAACTCATGAAACTTTCTGAAAATACAACACGTTTAGAAAGCAACTTAATAGTACCAATACACAAACAAGGAGAGAAAATGAACTGCGATAGAGCAATCTCACCTTTATTGGTATGTTTAATACTATAAACCAGAATAGTGGACCGGAAAGAAAAATAGAAAAAGGTAAAGAACTATTGTTAGCATTAATGTATTTTCCAAAGGAAAAAGCAGTCTATAGAATTGTTAACAAGAACTGGATGTACCATATATACATACATAACTAGTTCATCTTCCACCGGCTACTGCCAGTGTTGAGCACATTGTAGCACTAGAAATGATACGAGAAAAATTCCATACAAAGATAAAATACTAAGGAGAAACTGAAAAAACTTGAAGAAATGGATGCAAGAAAACACAAAGCCTTCATTTCGACTCCTAAAGTGGCAAGAGTGGAAGAAAGGAAAACTATATTTCGGCTTGTATAATATAAACAAAATAACAACTGGAGTATCACCAACAGTATTTTGAGTATATTTAGATAGATTCCACACTTTCAATTAAATTCTAACTTTGTTTAAAAAAAATTACTAACTATTTACTACTTACTAATTACTAGCTTTACATGGCAGCCAGGTACACTTTACGGATTCCTAATATTCTCCTTAGAATTTCAGAACTCTATAAGCAAAAGAAAATCTAGAAAAGTTCGAAGAAGAACTGCATGTGCTAATAAAGATGTAGCCCAAGCAGCGACTAGTAAGAAAGCTGGCTAGAATAATTAAGGGTAATTTAACTTTAAAAGTAAAATAAATTAGACTCATATATGTATAGCGGTGAGTTGGGAAATGGGAAGTAGGATTTGTGTCGTAGACAGCATACTCAACAATGAAATATATTTCATAATGTTCTTACCGAAAAGGAACGTACAAAGTGTAACGATGAGAAACAATTTTATTAATGGGAAGCTACAATCGAATGATTGTATACAAATCCGACAAATCCACAACGAAATTATGAGGAAAACATGGAAATATGCTAGAAACAAATTGAAAAACAAATTTGGTATGCAGTAACTGTCACCGCTGAACGCTCTAATACGCAATAGCACTAGAATAAGCCAACGATCATCTATCAATAGCGAACTATGAATAAGCAAAACAGTCTCATAACCAATAGCGTTCAATGGGCCGGTTAAGCTACTCCGAAGAGAGAGCGGGTTAACATTAAAATAATGAAAACCAAGAGCGAGTGCCACCAACTTGTACGTCCAACAACTCACAAATTTAAGTTGGAAGATTCTCCGGTGATATGGTAATTGCAACTTTCATTGAAGAGAAATTTCTCTAAATTACATTTATCAGACGTAGGCTCTTTGATAAGCTATAATATATTAGAGAAAAGAAAAATAAATGCGGAGCAACTCATGCTCCATTTATTTTCAATAAGTTCAGACAAATAATGTAATTCGTGAATTCGTACCGAAAAAAATTTTTAACCCCATGATATCTAATGACAAGGTAAGTCGGAAGAGCGCAACAACAAATTTACGACGTATACAAGTAGCATTCACAGGGCAACGTATGTAATTTCGAATTTCAAATGTAGGTTGAACGTACAAATAAAGAGGATGCAAGGCACCTAGAGAATAAGCATATAAATCAACAATACATCAATAGCTAGTAAGTCCAACATAAGCACAACATTTTAATAGCATAGGCTCATAAACTTACTGGCGTTAATACATTTTCAATTCCGAAAATGTATCCGGCGTCCGACGTAAATGAAGCCAAGGGACAAAAGTCGCAACTAAATTCCAATTTATTTAAATCACTAAATTCAAATCTCGAAAATCCATCAAACTAAATCCATAAACCCACATCTAACAACTAGAAATAAAAAATCATAAATCACAATATACATAAATTCAAACAAAAAGACCCAAATCCATAATAGGAAAAAAACCATAAAACTATAGAACGCCATTAGCGCACAGAAGCTGAGAGCTTTTATAAACTCATTTCTGGTGTAATATGCTGAACTTTTTCTCTCCAGTTTTACATAGTATAATCAGGAGGTGCAACCTTATCAAACGAAATTTAAAAATGCTATGAAGATGCATAAGGTCAAATTGCCTACAAATTGTTCAACAATCGAACCTATCCTAGAAACCTACTATTTTTTATAGATCCACCCGCTCACCCTGGTGTTTTCACACAAATTGCGTCATACGAGTCCTATTCCATCATAAGGAAAAAGAAAAATAACGGAGAAGCATCGTTTATTAAATCACAAATTCCCATAACGGGTCATACGTAAAGTTCTTGGCGATTTTGGTAATTTTTTTAGCTAGTCTTGGTTCACTTGGCAGCCAAAACAAAACCATCAGCTGGACGAAAGTTACTAAACAACCTCACCAACGCTCACAGTAAAGAAAGCATATAATTTCCTGAAGCAAATTACGTAATTCGCAATACAGAATGCGTCTGAAAAGCTATTCGATGTAAGATATCACTCGCAGATTTGGTCAAATAAATTAAAGAATACTGAACTGTCAAATAAATTGACACAAGTGATACAAGAGACATTGCCTACTGCTCTAGAATACTAGCTGTCAGCCTTCAAGATGCCAAAATAAACACTTAATTTGTCAGATAAATATTGAACTCCACGACCTAATTAATCCAAGTAACACTTTCAGAAGAGAATTAACAAAACCAGGAAACGTCGCATTACACGAGGAAGGAAAATACAAAGGCCCAACTGTCAACGTAACATGTGATAGAAAAAAACGCATAGATACTTTAAATTTGCATAGCCATTAAATAGCTTTTAGGGGGAAACTGGGTCAGTAATAATTTTGCGAAAAAATTTTCGCAGTTAATTCGGAATAGTACAACATCAGCAACGGCACCGGCGGGTAAATAACATTCGAATTATCAATTTCTACCAATCATTCCCTATTTCTTTCCGAAATCAACATATGATATGCATTGTAGTTTGATTTCTGCAGAATAGTTGTGAGTTTAAGTTGTATACAATTTTATACAGTATACAGTGTGCATAATACTCACATAGTAACCCAGTTCCGATTGTGTTTACTTCGTGCAACTACAGAATACTAACAACAAAATATATGAGTGGTCAAGTAATCAACTACTTGTGTCGACTTAAGTCCCCCTGATGTAATGCCAATTGAGTTTTATTTGTTTATTCCTCAATGCAGCAGTCTTTGGCCTTGATTAGAAAATATGTGCAAGTATCCCAAGACAATGAGCTTTTGGTCTAACTGAGAAGGAAGAATAGAATAGTCTACTATCGGTTAAGAAATATGCAATTAAATTCAAACGAGCAACGATGTTGCACCAAAGAAAATGGTGATAGTCTGCAACCTCTACGTTTCATACCAACACAGGTGTCGATATTAAAGCAGTTGAAATTTAATTATGACAGCTTTGAGTTTCAAGATGAGTAATATAACTTAAACCTATCAAAATAAGTGAAGTTAACAAGCATAGGAAAAAGCCAACATTATATTAGTGCAGGTTGACTGTCGTAGAGATATGCTATTGCAGCGTTATAAACTATACAAGTGTTCTTAACAATTCTGATCAATATTTGTTTAAATAACTACTATCTCTGTTGCCATGATATGTGTACTTTGGGTTGCACTCTAAAGAATTAAGTTTGTGACCCACTCTGTATAACCTACTTAGGAGTATTCCCCGTATCGCGTTACACTGTCAATAAGGACTACTTCCACATGACATTCCATCACCTCACTGCAACCGAGCAGCACGCGAAACGTCTAGAAAACCACAAAGAAAGCGACGGCCAGCGCAAGGAAATCGACCAACAGCAGGGGCTATTAAATATACTAACTCAATCCGCATCTTTGGCATGTGGTATCGGGTCAACCATGAGCGTCAACCACGAGCCAGCGAGCGGGTAGTTAACACTTATATGCGGAATGCCGGAGGTCGCGGGTTAAACGTGGCTAACCGTCGGCCGGGTTCCTGACCGCGACCCGGTGCCAGCCGCCGCCGGCGCCGCGACGCTCGCGTGACGCCGCCAAACTCTCTCCAAACTGCCGCCTCTCTTGTCTTCCCGCCGACATGCACGCGGTTATCAAATTCACACGCAATTTTCCGTTCGGTTTCTCGGGGCCCATGTTTGCCCCCGTGGCCGCTTCCGCAATCAGCGCAACCATGTTTGGGCTTTAGAAAAACGCCGCTCGATTTCAAAAATTTAAAAATTTAAAAAGGACACACGTGGAGCAAATAAACCGGTGATGTCATCGCAGGTTTTTCTTATACTCAGAGCCCTAGTAACAATCTTTGCCGCTCTAGGTCATAGTTCGATTTACCTTCTGCCTTCCACTAAACTATAATCGTTTTGGAACTAGGCGAGACACTAAATTTTAGAATACCTGATAATTTCTTGTGCTTGGGTTAGCCATTACTGGAACCTAGTTATAAATTAAGTTCCACTTTGAGCTGTCATACAGTCATCAAAGCATTGAATAATTGCAGGTTATGTCACATATTTGTGAAAGTATCAACAGTAATTACATAAGTGGTGATATTTTTTTTATAATTTTAACTAGTTCACGAATCTTTGGTGCTATTAAGAAATCTCACAAGTGGACGAAGTCCACGCGTGGGATTTCTCTTAATAGCAACAAAGATGAGTGCTAATCTAAAATTATATAAAAAAAATATTACCACGAATGTAATTCGGCGTGATTATTTTTTAAACAGTTTAAGTTGTAGATAAGGTTTGATGGAGCTTCCAGATGAGTGTCCTGTTATTTTTAACAACTGCTGCTCACCTACTCCACTTTTAGCTAGTTGTGTTACAGCAGAAGAACGATTTGAATGGTTTGTGAAAAAATAGTCGCTGTAATTAGCTACTAGCAAATAGTCAGTGTAATTTTGATGCTATTGGTCGATTTGATGTTTTTTCTCATTACTATTGGCTGATAAGACTAAAAAAATAATTAGCTATATTTCAGAATAACGAAAAAGCCTATGGCAAATGTTTACAGGACATCAATATTATGCCAGAAAGAACTTAATAAATTAATGAAAAGCCATCGACAAACTGAGTATTACCCATTTTGTTGTGCTTCTGCTGTGCGACCTTCTGTTAGGTCTGTTTATTAAACCTCAAGGGGTCAATTTATAATTCCAAATACGAATCTCCACAGAATCTGACTTTTTCTTTTAAATGTGGGGCTGACATTATTAACTTATTATATAGTTTATTACAGAATGTATATACCGTTCGTCCACGAGACTACGCACCATGGCGCTGGAGTGATGCTAATTTATTTTAAAGATCTACTCTTCGGGTGGTAATTGATAGTCAAACGGTTGCTAAGCATTAACCATTAAAATTGAATTTGTAAGTAACAAACAAAGTGCCTTCAGAAATGATCGAACGTTTTTGAATGTTCATGTTTATACAACGTATGAATAGTATGTTGGTGGCACTGTAAGTCTATGTTTTTTTTTTTTAACAGCATTATTGTCAGGTCAGCACAAAGTGCTATTCATGACAGAGAGTATTATTATACAATTGAACGTTATTTCACTATGCACTAATTATGTTAGATCACTTTAGAAGTTTTTGCAAGTTTTTACATAGTTTATTCAGGCAGTCTTGGTGAAAAATTTTTAGCACTTAATTTTACTCACTGTCGCTGGTGAGGAGGTCTATTGGCAGTTTACGTTTAAGTCTAGTGTGGAGTGATCGTTTACCGAGATTATAGTACACTGCACCATCGCACTGATCAATGTTAGCATAAAATGATCTAGACACTGTTGTTATATAGTTATGTATACTAGGAATGTTCGTTTCCCTGTGTAACTGGACGTTTCTAACGTACCATTCGGCGTTGGTGATAATGCGTAGCACTTTATTTTGTAAAATTTGCAGTTTGGTCAGGTTGGTTTTGGAGGTTGCGCCCCAGACACTGCATCCATAGGTGAAGATAGGGCGTATGATTGATGTGTACATGAGGGTCCCGCATTCAATTTTTAGTGAAGATTTTCTATTCATAATAGGGTATAGCATGCCTAATCTTGCGTATGATTGCGATAATTTTTTATTTACGTGTAAGCGCCAGGTTAATCTTCTGTCCAGAAAGAGTCCAAGATATTTCACGGCACTATCTTTTGGGTTCCATGCTATAGAGCTACCATTTATAACTATATTAGGCGGGTCAATAGGTCGACGGAGTGTAAAAATTTTAGTTTCACACTTATCAGCATTAAGTTTTATGCACCATTTACTAAACCACTGATTAATTTGATTAACACTGTCTTGAAGTATTGTTGTTGCTGTGTTAATATCGTGTGTTTGCGTAAGGATAGCCGTGTCGTCAGCATACATACATAGATCTGCTCCGGGTGTTGCAGGGATGTCATACATAAATATATTAAATAAGGTAGGGCCTAATATAGAACCTTGTGGTACACCTGCTTGTATTTGGCGAGTTGAGGAGGTATATGAATTTACTCGTACCTGAAAGGTCCTGTTGTCTAGGAATGAAGTAAGTATGTTCAGTAAGTAGGGAGGTAAGTTCAACGTTATCATTTTGTATAGAAGGCCTTTGATCCAGATACGGTCGAACGCCTGGGCGACGTCAAGAAATGCAACAAGCGTGTGCTTTTTATTTTCGAATCCTTCTTCGATCTTTTCGGTAAGCCGTAATAGTTGATGTGTCGTTGAATGTGATGTTCTGAATCCAAACTGAAAATGTGGTAGTATGTTGTTTTCTGCTAGAAAATTGTTTAGGCGGGTTAGTGTTGCTCGTTCCAGAAGTTTAGATATGGAAGAAAGTAAACTGATTGGACGATAATTAGCTGGGTTATCGCGCGGTTTGCCAGGTTTTGGGATCATCACTATCACAGCTTGTTTCCATTCATCAGGAAAGTATCCAATTCGTAGGCAAGCATTATATACTGCTGTTAGGTAGCAGATGGATTTTTGCGGCAGATTTTTAAGAAGCAAGTTTGGTACCATGTCTAGTCCAGGCGCTTTCTTGGATTTTAGTCTTTTAATGTAAGTTTTAATTTCGGATGGTGATACTGGTTCTAGGAGTGTGGAATCAGCCGTAGTATTATTTGTTAATGATTTTGCTATTTGCTGAGAGTGCGTTGTATTGGTTAGGTTTGGAGGGGTAGAGAATGTATGTTCAAGTAGTTCTGCAAATACTTCACATTTGTCTTTGTCCTGAGGATAGCTTTGACCTTGGATTCGTAAAGTTGGGATGATTTCTGGCTGTTTAAGTATCCGTTTAGTGGCTCTCCACATATTTGGATCTCCTGGAGTAAGTGATTCTATGTAATTGTTATATGTTGTTATTCGTAGTTGATCCAATTCTGTTCTCACTAATCTAATGAGTCTATTCAGATAGGCTTTGGCTTCTGGTGCTCGCGTGTTCTGCCAGTGTCGGCGAACCTTGTGTTTTTCTCGTATAAGTCGAATTATGTGTGCTGGTGGATTTTGATTCTCAGAGTGATGGTGAGGTCGAATGTTTTTTGAAGCCTTTTGTACGGCCTGCGTGGCAGTGGTTGTAAAATTTTCCACTGCATTGTTAATTTCGTTTGGAGTTACTAGGTTAGAAGGACATTTTAATTCATTGTTCATTATGATTCGGAATTTTTCCCAATCTACTGGACCATTTATTAGTCTTGGGGGAGAGGGGTAATAATAGGGAGAGCAATTGAGCGTAAATATGACAGGTAGGTGGTCTGAGTCCAGTTCGGTTAACACTGTCTGATTAATTGGCATCTGTATGTTTTTGTGCAGGATAATATCAAGGATATCTGGTAACTGATTGTGTCTATAGGGAAAGTATGTGCATTCGGGTGGTGCTGATATTTGCACTCCTAGTTGAGAAGTTACGTTTTCTAGTTTCGTTCCATTAGGGTTGGTTTTTCTGCAACCCCAATTTTCATGCTTACAGTTTAAATCGCCAGCCAGCAGTGTGGGATGTTGATTATTAAAAATTTGCTGAAGTTCGTTTTGGAGCAGTTTGTTGTTTGGTGGTTTGTAAGTAGAGACTACTTTGAGAGTGGTATTGTTCTCCATAGTGAGACTGATCGCTACAGTTTCTAATTGGTGAATGTTTATGAGGTCTATTGGAGTTGCAATCAGGCTGCGTTTTATTATTATTGCGGATCCTCCCCATCCTATTTCGTTTTCTCGGTCTTTTCTGAAAATGTGGTAACCGGGTATTGTAAACTTTTGGTTTTGTATTAGATGTGTTTCTGTGACACATGCTATATCTATTGCATGTCTGGCCAGGAATGAAATAAAAGTAGCTCTTTGTTGTTTTAATCCGTTGGCATTCCAATTTAGGAAGGTTAACTTGTTTATAGGATGCTGGTTATTTTGTGCCATTTTGAAATAACATAGGCAGTAAGGATATTATAAAATTTTTGATCTGATCAAGATAAGGAGTGAGTATTTCTAAGATAGATTGGAGAATATTTGAGGTATTATAGCCAGAAGTAGTTGGGATGCTGTTGTTAGGAGAAGCTGTAATGGGGATCGAAGTGGAGAGGTTTTTTTGCAGTTGTGCTGAGTATGTTGCATTGGATGTAATTTTACCAGTGATTGAGGCATTAGGATTAGAGGGTCTTATGGTGGGATACGTTGGTTTATTGTTAAACTGTTTTATATAAGGGCAACCCCTGTAGTTTGCAGTATGTTCACCTCCACAGTTGACACATGCAGGTTTATTGACATCTTTGTTGATTGTGCACTGTGAATAGTGATGGTGTTGTGTGCATTTAACACATCGTGGAGGTAGATGACAATAATTTTTGGTGTGCCCTATACGTTGACAGTTAGTGCACTGTGGGGTGTCACTGTTTTTACGTCGGGGTTCGACTGATATTACGCAATATAGTAATCTAGTCAGATTGAAGATATCCTTTGCCTTCTCGTCTTTGCGTAGTTCGACTGCAAGTATTGGCATCGGGATTTTGTTATGATTTAATAGTCGGGTAGTTTTAACGACAGGATATTTCAAGGCAATCAGTTCAGATGAAATTTCTTGTTCCGTTATGGAGATAGGAACATTGCGTATAATTACTGATAAGTTGCTATTTTCGAAGTTCTGATATGTGTAATAGTTTACTTTGTGATCATCATAAAGTTTTGTTAGTTTTCGGTAATCCTCCGCACTCGCTAAGTTGATTCTAAGCTCCTTGCCTTTAAAGGTGGTGGTAAAATCTGCTGTGATTGTTGATTTTATGTCCTTAATGATGTTCTGATAATTTGTTCCATTAGGGAGAAATATAGGGGGGATTTTGGGTTTAATGACTGTGTCGTTTGGATTTTGCGATGGAGAAGGGTTTTGCTCTTTTGATTGTAGTGCGTGAAATTGATTTTGAGAGATTAGAGTCTCATGATTAAATAGGTAGCGTTTGTTAAAATCATCGTCCTCTGGTTAGGGTAGTGATCGCTTGTTTTTATTTACTTCATGGTTCGTAGAGGTTTCACATTCCATTGCAGTTGAACTAGGGTTAACTTTATCTCCTCTGTATATAATATTTGGTGGTTTCAACACACACTTCAGTGGTTCACACATATTTAAATATTTGTTTGTTTTTGAACAGATATTAAAAGTTTTTACCAGGAGGTGACGGCAGGTTGTCGGTTATCGGCCGGAGCAGCCAAGGACCGCCGCAATCTCACGATTGCGGCGAATGGAAAACGGTACTATCACTTAATATTATAAGTCGGTATTTTGGAAATAACGAACAAAAGTATTAATGAACATAAAGACACTGGCCGCGCGGCGTGGTTTATTATCGGAAATTAACCAAATCACGTCCGTATACGAGCACGTCTCACACGGAACTTTTTGTAAGTCTATGTCAAATTCGAGGTAATCGGGTTAGGTTTTGCGTCAGTCTGTGTCAAAATTGACGCAAAACCCAACTTTCTAACCTCGAATTTGACACCATACTTCAAGTTGAATACTACTTATTCATTTATTGCCATAGAAAATAGTATATTATTATATGAGCGATTATGACAGCCAATATTCACGAAGATGACATTTGCGCCACAAGCCGAAGGCGCGTGGCGCAAGTCATCTGAGTGAATAATGGCCATAATCGCGAATATAATACGATATTTTATCTACTCCTATGCAATAGAAGCCTTGTGTTCATATTTCAGAATTATGACATTTGTGACAGCTGTTAACTCCAAAAGTCATTTAATAATAAGAATGAATTTTGTGATTGGCTACAACCTATTGAATAATGAAAATAGAATTTTCTGATTGGTTGCAATTTGCAAACTATTGAATAATGAAAATAGAATTTTATGATTGGCTGCAAACCGTGAATTATGAATCATAATTCATGGCCATTGTGCAGTAGGAGTAGATAAATAAATATAATAGGGTTTGTTGTTAAGCTGTTTTCGTAAAAGCAAGAGCTGATCTTTGGGAGAAATTAACGTTGTTCTGATTCCATGGTGCGAAACCCTGTGGACACACGGTATAAGTGGAATGGGATTGTAAAGACAATGGTAGGAAGGAAGACTTAGAACATTGACATTGTTATTCTTTAGAAACTCGTCAATTTTATATATTTTGTCGAAATTATTTAGGTTAGTTTTAACTAGATTCCAAAGTTGATTTTTTATTGTCTTGATTAAAATTTTGTTTTGTTTTTATACAACCAGGCCTCGAGAGTTTTTTTAGTTGAATTAGTAGTTGTTCTCTTCTCTAACAATACTGAGTGATAAGGAGCATTATTCATATCGATAACACATTTAGCCCCAATGCTAGTTAGAACAGGCTGATTTTCTACTCACTTCTGAAAAATTTAGCTATTCATATTTTTGTAGTGATCGCAATGTTCAATTTGTGAGTCTGAAAGATGGTCTTACTCCGTTAGTAAACTACAATATCCTGCATGAAGCACTGCGAATCTATTACTTTCTGATTTCAATCTATTATTATTAGTACACCTATCATCCAAATATCTTCTTCTCCTTTTTCCTCCTTTATTTAGGGAAGTGCTTGTTTTTCGTTAACTTTAGCCCTGTCCATGTTTGATCAGGCTGTTTCCACCGATGTTGAGATCCAGCTCTGTTTTCATCGTTTAGGTGGTAGTTCTACTCTACTTTTGTCAGGTGGGGTGTTGTCTCTAGCTATTTTTGGTAATCGATCAGGGTCCATCCGGTCTACATGAGCGTTCCATTCCTTCCTTCTACGTTTTATAAATTTCCGGATGTTCTGTATGACGCATCGTTGGCGTATTTCACGACTTGGAACTCTATCTCTTAATGTTTTTCCAGCTATAGTTCTTAGTATTCTGATTTCTGTTGTTTCTAGTTGTTGTCTTGTTCTAGTGGTGTCGGCTCGAGTTTCAGCTGCATATGTGAGTATCGGCGTCATGACACTCTTATATATTTTTGTATTGTTTTCTATGGAAATGTAATTATTTCTCTATATGACGTCCCTTAAACACCCTGAAATTACAGCTCTTTTATTTGTTTGGTATTTTACTTCTTTATATATGTCTCGTGTGCTTGATATGTTTATGCCTAGGTATTTGAATTCCATGACTTGCTGTATGATGGTTCCTTCTATCTCTAATTTACATGGTAAGGGTTATCGAGCGATTGTCAGACATTTTGTTTTTTTATTAATGACTTCCATGTTTAAAGTTCTTGATGTCGTTAAAAGTTGGTGTAACATTCGTTGTAGGTCGTCTTTACTATTAGCAGTTAAAATGACGTCATCGGCGTAGCATATTATTTTGATTCGTGTTTCACCCATTTTATACCCTTTTTATCTCTTACTCTATCTATGACCTTGTCCATTATTACATTGAACAGCACAGGGCTTAGAGAATCTCCCTGCTGTACACCTACGTTCACTGGTATGTCGCTTGTTTTAAGGTCGTTTGTTTTTACTTCCTTTTACAATAAAAGAAGTATTCGATTCACCCCAAAAATTCGAAATTGAGTTTTCAACAGATCTTCACGTTTTCGAGTCCCCTGAACCCAAAAAACATTTTTTTTTCATTGGTCTGTGTGTGTTTGTGTGTCTGGCTGCCTGTGAACAGAATATCTCAAAAACGAAAAGAGGTATGGCGTTGAAACTTTATATATAAGTTTGGTGTACTATCTAGATGCGACAACAAGATTTTGAAGAAAATCCCATAATCGGAAGTAGGTGTTTACTCTTGTAATTTTTCAGTGTTTTTCGATTTTTTTCAAAAACGGATTTAACGATTTTTTTCAAGCTTCAAATTTTGTTACATTTTTAATGTGTTTTAATGTGAGATAGGTGATTTTCCAGTTGAATACTTCTAAAATGGTTTTTTTTCTATTTTTATTATTAACTCCTATTTTAAATAGAACACCCGGTATATTATTACATTTTTGAATGCAGATTAAAATTCTCCGTGTGGAGTTGTCTGTGTCCCATCGGACGCGTCCCCGGGCGGCGGACAGGGGAATGCCCTAACCGGTCTGAATTTATAGACCGGCGGGTAGGTTGGAAATAAAATACCACCCGCGGACCAAAACAGACTAGGCTTTCAACAAGGCTAGCAACCTACTGAAAGCGAATCTTATAATTGCTCAAAGAACAGAAAAGAAACCACGGAATGGGACGGATGCAAAGATGACGAACAAGGCAAGAAAAAGGGTAATGAGAAAGAACACTTTGAGGATTAGTGCATGGAAAATTGCCTCGTGGAACAGAAAGGATCAGGAAATTGTACAAGAACTGGAATCTCACAAAATCGAAATATGTGCCTTGAGCGAAACAAAAAAGAAAGGAAAAGGAAGTATTAATACAAACAAATTTATACTATTTTACAGTGGAGTAGAGAAGAACAAAAGAGCTCAAGGAGGTGTAGGCCTGCTAATACACAACAAATATGAAAATAGTATTTCAGATATTAAATATATTGACGAACACATGATGCTCGTCACTCTGAAGCTAGAAAATACTGTACTAAATATCATCCCTGTTTATGCACCAGACATTACTAAAAGTAAAGAAGAGAAAGTCAAATTTTATGAGAACCTACAAGACCTGTTAGACACTACAACAACTAGCAGTAAAACAATCATCCTTGGAGACCTCAACGCAAGAGTAGATAACGCACCTATTAATGGAGTGAAACAAAGGTTCAACGAAGAAACCCTTAATGAAAACGGAGAAAGACTCATAGAAATATGCCTACTAAACGGTCTTCGAATTAATAATACATACTTCGAGCACCCTACACAACACAAAATCACATGGTCTGATACAAGAGGTCGCAGTTCCATGATTGACTATATTATAACAAACAGAGAAATACTCCCCACAAATATATTAGACGTACGCACCCTATCATCAGCAAACATAGGATCAGATCACGGACTTATATTGGGGAAAATAAATATATCAATAAAACCTGTGAAGTTAAGAAATACAAAAATTGAAGAACGACTAAATATAGAAAGCCTCGAAAATGAGGGGACTAAAAACCTGTATTGCAACAGACTAACAGAGAAACTAAACATGCACAACTTAGCAGCAGTAACAGACATAGAAGAAAGTTGGAAAATCATTAAAGACAACAAGCAGCAGTAGAGGCCTTGGGCAAAAGAAAAATAAATACAAACAAAAGAGAATATAAAACACCATGGTATGATGACAGGGTTAAAATATTAGCAAAAGAAAAGAAACAAGCGTTTTTAACTTACAAAAGAAGGAAAACGCCCGAGGCTAGAGAAGAATACGTGAGAATAAGAAATAAAGTCAATCAAGAAATAGACAACATCAAAAAAGAACACTGGGCGAAATTCACCAAAGATATGGAACACGACCTATACGGATCCCAAAGAAAAGTGTGAAAAATGATAAAAAGACAAAGAAAAGACATGAACGAATTCATACGAATAAATGATATCACAGAAAAACAATGGATCGAACACTTCACAAAACTATACGGAGAAACAGAAGAAGATGACATAGTAACGAACAACGAGGGAAACAGAGAAGAAGTGCAAGTATTAGAAGAAGAAATAAACATACGGATAAAGCAACTGAAGAACAGAAAGGCGCCAGGTCCAGACGGGATACAAAACGAACTCATAAAATATGGAGGGACAACACTAGGAATATGGATCCAAAAACTATTCAATAGCATAATAAATACTGGGAAGGTGCCAAAAGAGTGGAAGGAAAGTCTCCTAATACCAATACTAAAGAAAGGAGACAGGAAAATGCCCGAAAACTACCGGGGCATCAGCTTAATGAATAGTACTCTCAAACTATTAACTGCAATAATAAAGGATAAGATAGAAGCAAAAATAGATATGGCGGAAGAACAACAAGGTTTTAGAAAGAACCGCAGCACTATTGACGCTACTTTTATTATCCGACAAATAGTTGAAAAGTCCATCGAATACAACAAGCCCGCATATATGTGCTTCGTGGACCTAAAAAGCGCCTTCGATAGGGTAAGGCGGAATGATATTATGAACCTACTAGAAATACAGCAAATAGAACAGCAGATAATAGAATTAATTAAAGAAATCAACGTGAATAATAAAGCAAAGGTCAGAATGCCAAGAGGGGAAACAAAATACATAGACCTAAAGGGAGGAATAAGACAAGGGGACTCACTTAACCCGCTACTATTCAACATGATAATGAATCAAATAATTCACGAAGTAAAAAAACGAGAAGGATACAGAATGGGAGCTCATAAAATCACTACAGTGTGCTACGCTGATGACGCGGTTTTGATAGCTAACAATGAAGACGACTTACAAAGACAACTCCATACCTTCAATGTGACAGCACGGTCATATAACATGAAAATTTCAGCAGAAAACACTAAATTTATGGTAATCAGTAAAGAACCACGTAGATGCAAATTGGAAATAGAGGGGAAAAGCATAGAACAGGTCATGACATTTAATTACTTAGGAATTGAAATCACCAGCGAAAGAAACTTGACAGCCGAGGTAACGAGGCAAGCAATCAAAGCGACGAGAGTTAGTAGCTGTCTAAGAGAAACCATATGGAGGAATAAATATATGACCACAGAAAGCAAGATGAGAGTATATAAGACAACCATGAGACCTAACTTACGCAGCGGAGACAAGGGCAGACACGAATAAAACAAAACAGAAAATTAATAATGTAGAAATGAAAGTACTAAGAACGATAAAAGGCATTACGTTGAAAGATAGACAAAGAAACAGTGCCATACGAGAGCAATGTTGCATCCAAAACATTAACAAGTGGATAAAAACGAGAAAGAGGAAATGGAATGAACATGTAGACAGGATGGGACCGGACCGAATAGCAAAAATATGTAAGAACAACAAACCCTATAGTAGAAGACCAGTTGGAAGACCGCCAAAAAGATGGAAAGATAATATACAATCAACCACAACAGAAACTGATTAAGAGGTAGACAAACAGGAGCAATCCTAGTCATGCGAAGAAGAAGAAGAAGATTAAAATTCTAGAGAAAATTTGTCTGTTCAACTAACGCTCTATTTTGCACCATTTTTGTAGAATTTTTAATTTTTGAAAATTTTTGACAAATGCTTAAAAATTTTAAATCAAATTTTTTGCTAATTATAAGATCACTGTAAAAGGAAGTTGTGTGCGTGTATCACACCAGATTTTTATACATGTTTTGGTGTTGCTGTATATGTCATGAATCAGGTTTATTAACTTCTGTATTACATTCCTCTCTGATAACGCTTCCAGCACATTACCCAGTCTGAGGCGATTGAAAGCATTTGAGAAATCGATGAAACACTTAAAAACCGGATGTCAAATTCTATTGCTTTTTCGCTCAGTTTCGAGCAATAAATATAGCATCGGTTGTAGACCTATTTGTTCGGAAACCCACTTGCTGTTCATTGTTTGTGATGTATTCATTGAGCTTGTATAGTATTACTTTCGTTATTAATTTTAAGACTGAGCTGAGAAGTGTGCAGGGTTATGTTTATTGCCTCTTTTGTGGATAGGTACTGTGAAGCTGATCTGTATTTAGTATTTTGTGTTCCACAAAGATAATTTTCGTGAGTGTTAGTAATTCGTCGGTTAATGTTTCACCACCAAATTTTAATAGTTTATTTGGTATTCCATCTTTCCCTGGTGCTTTTCTTCCCCGTAGTCCTTTGGTTGTCTTTAGGATTTCATCTTTTTCGACTCTGACGTCATTTTTGTTATTTGTTCTTTGGATTTGTGTAAAATTATCGTTATTCTTATTGTAAAATAAGTCAGTAAAATGTTGGATTCATTGGTCCGCTGTTATTCGATTTTCGATGTGATTCTCGTTTACTTCATTTTTCCTGTTTCGTATCAGTTTCCAGATTTTTGTTAGTGTTCCTGTTAGATCTCGTTCCATTTCACTTGTGAATTGTTCCCAGCACTCTTCCTTTATTCTACGTATTCTGTCGTTTGCTATGTTTCTGATTTGTTTGTATTGTGTGTGACCTTCTTGATTCATGGTGGTTTTGTACTTCATCTAAACTTTCTTCTTTTCTATGCTTAGCTGTTTTATTTTCTCTGTGAAACTCGGCGCTTTTGTCTTCGTATGAGTGCCGACTGTTCTCGTTCCGCATGCTTCTAGTGCTGCTTTAGCTATATTAGTTTTAATTTTTCCTCCAAGCTATTTCAACATCGTCTTCGTCATCTATTTTGGTCAATTGTTAGTCTCGGCTTTTGTTTATACAGTTTTTTGGTACTCTCATTTTTTAAGCTTTCTGTGTTAAGTTTTTCTGTGTTATTTTGACGATTGGGTTTTTTATTTCTGAGGTTCGTTATCCTTAGTTTGTATAGAACTAGGCTGTGATTACTTCCCACGTTTGCGGAGGTTAGTGTTCTTACATCCAAGATGTGTTTTGGGTGTACAGTGCGATTTGTAATGATATAGTCCAGCACTGAAGTTTGTCCTATATTGTTTTGCCATGTTACTTTATATTTTTCATTGTGCTCGAAAAAAGTGTTGTTAATTCGTAGGCTGTTTTGGCAGCAGAAGTCGACAAGTAGATCACCGTTATCGTGTTCTGTTACTTCATTGAGAGTAAGTCCGTATAATCCGTCCATTTTCGAGGCTATCGTTAGTTCTGTGAGCAGTATTATGTTACATTACAAGTAGATTGCTAGCCGGGTTTGTATATGTCCCTCCTCCTTTGTCCAAACTTGGGACCGGAAACAACCACCGCCGAGCTACTAAACCCACCCAGCGGTGTTGCAGGCGGATTTGTTAAAAAAAATAAGTTTGCTTGCAATAGACATTTTGAATAAATCATGTATTTTTAGGAATCATATTTTTTTATATTTGTACTGCATCGATTTGTAAATTTTCGTGTAACCCCATATTTTGCATTCCAAATTTAATCTAGCATGCTCTTATTATATTGTATTTTTTTCGGCTCAGTTAGAATTTCAAAAACTCATTTTCCAGGTAGTTATCTGTTGGCTCTGTTAAAACTTTTTTTACAGTCTGAACATTATTTTTTAAATACGAGGAGCGTTCAAATATAAATTATAATTTAATATTTATTTAAAAACAAACACAAGGACTCTAATGTATATCATGTCATTTTTCTACTCAGTCTCCCTCTATTTTAATAAACTAGTGCCATCTTTCCGGAAGTGTCTGTATTTCACGAGAAAAAATTCTTTTGGCTGCTGTCACATCCATTTCCGACAATTTCGATGACTTCTTCATTACAACGAGGTATTTTTCCCCTAAAGACTCTTTTAAGGGTCCAAACAAACAAAAAACTAATGCAGCAAGGTCCGAAATATATGGTAAATGGGTCAGCATGGTCCATTTTAATTTCTGAATCGTAGTCAGCGTGTGAATTACAAAATGGGGTCGAGCATTATCTTGCAAGACACAGACAGAGAACTCGTGTTTGTTTTTTCAAGTTACCCCTACAGGTATTTAATGCAGAAAGAATATTCGTCACTGTAATTCGACGATCGTTTCAAATAAGTGCATTTTACTCTTTCAGCATTCTCTTCTGTTGTCAATGTTTTTGAACTGCGGGAATGCGGTGTATTAATTTCAACTCTTACAGAAATGTGTTATGGTTTGAAAGAAATTTACTAATAATGCGTTGTTCGACGCTTCAATGCACTCCTACTTCAATCATTCTTGCCAATTGAACGAAAATGAATTGTAACGACTTAACGACTGAATGTTTTTGTCTTTTGGAGCGCAATTCAAATTATAATTCATATTTGAACGCTCCTCGTATTTATAAACAATACTGATCGAAATCTAAAAACTAATCAAGGTATTAATAATAATTCAGTGTATTATAAATTTAATTCATCATCACCCAGCCATTTACTTCGTCCACTGTTAGACATATGCCTCCCTTAGGCGGTTCCACTTATGTCTGTTTTGCGCTGTCTGTAGCCAATTTGTTGTTATTCTCTTTATGTCATCAGTCCAGCGCGTTGGTGGCCTTTCTTGGCTTCGCTTATCTACTCGTGGTCTCCATTCTAGTAGTTTTCGTATCCATCTCGTATCTTTAAGTCTGCCCACGTGCCCAGCCCATCTCCACTTTAGACTAGCTATGCGTGTTATAACATCTGTAACGCCAGTTCTTTTTTCGCAGATCATCAATTCTGATGTTGTCCCTCAAAGTTACTCCCAGCATCGATCTCTCCATCCGTCTTTGAGCAATTTTTAGTTTCGATGTTGTTGTTTTGGTCAGAGTTCCATTACTTAAGGAAAATATTTTTCCAACTTTTTAAGTTATTTTAAAAGTACTTGTGCCTTTGCACATATTTTTAAATTATTTAAAACAGTTTCTAGCGGAAATATCTTTGACTTACATTCAGCTTTAGTTTGATTGACAAAAGTCGCTATCGGAAATTACAAATGTTTTTTATCTGTATTGATAAATTTAAAATGTCTCACCATGGAGGATGAAAACTTTGAACATTTATAATTACAAACTAATGCGCTGCCAACAAATAAGTGCTGCCAATATAAATGTAGTGTCTCGCCTGGTTCCAAAACGACTATAATCATGTTTTATTTACGATCTTTTTATCTTTAAATAGATTTTATTTGTTGGCAGCACATATTTTTAGTTTTATAAGTTAGTTGTCAGCGTCAGTGATATACAGGGTGTTTCTATACTAAGGGGAGATAATTTGCAGAAGTATTCTACGAGTAAAACAGCATAAAAAAGTTCTAATAATGTCCGCAAATTAAGAAAAACAATTAATAAAAATGTTATACAGCAAACTTGTTATGAATTGGCTGCTGTCAATTAAGAAAACACTCTTGATACAGCTTTGCTGCCTCGCACCATTTCCATTGTCATTACCGTACATAAAAATCATATCGGCTATCTCGCGAAAAGACAAATTCGCCATTGCATTATTGACACTGAGTTTGACTTACTTGCGTCAAATTTCTATAGTACACTGGCTTGATTAACAGCTTCGCGGTGCTTGTTTGTTGGTTAGGGACAAGGTCTAGGCATGCGGAGTACCAAGTACCTTAAACTCCGACTGCTTTAGTCACATTGTCAAAGTCCTACATAGAATTTTGCTGAATCTAAGGAGTTACAACTCTAGCACATGCTACACATCGTAGTTAACATGAATCGAATGATGGCATTCGGTAGAGGTTTTCATCCACATTTTTTTGTTTTTAAAAACCTCATCGGAATCGGGGATCGAATTCTCGGCCCTTAGATCAGTCGTCAGGATGCTTAGCACTGAGCTACCAGCCTCGGCATTCGCTATGTAATTTTGCACAAAATTATCCATATTGCCAAGCTACGTAAACCATTGAATCACGATTTTCTAGGTTTTAAATTACTTTAAAAGTGACCCACGCTACAACTTTAAAGCTTAATATCTTAGAAAGGATGCCTTTGCGGACACGGGTTTATTAGAACTTTTTTTATTTATTTTTGATCATAGAATAATTCTGCAAAGTATGTCCCTTAACTGTGACATGTAAACTTATCTTATAAGTAAAGTTACTTTGTGGAGACACATTTAGATTAGAATGCTTGACAGATACAGTGTTATCACATCTTCACAAACCAAAAACTTTTTTATAAACGTGTTATTAAATACCCACCAAAGTAAACCAGATTACATTACATTGATTTTATCGGTTTATTTATATGTAAATACACATAATAATATTTCGTGTATGTAGCAAAAGATGGCCAGTAGCTTATGCAATTCCTAGCTGAATTAACCGTATCAGACAAATATGAAATCTATAATGCCATCCAGGTAAAGTTACCACCAATCTCCAGTTATTCATCAGCATTGTAGTAATCAGAATATAATGAGTAATTAAAGGTTGGTGCACAACGTAGGTAGCTGAGATGATACAATCATAGCTATGATTACAGCTCTACTTCAACGGCTCTGGATAGCATAAAATAACGGGATCAGAGTACACATTGAAGAAGAGTATTCCACCTGTTATACTCACTGATAAAATTCGAAAAGGTACAGACCATCCTTTTGCGAACAGTCAATGCGAGTACAAGAATATTACCAAATTAATTGCCGAAATATGTACCAAGCAATGCGTTTGTAATTAGGCACGTTTTGAGAATTTAGGAAAAAACGCCTCCGGAAAAGTCCCTAAGAAAAATGTTTCTAGAAAAAGCGCCTTTGTATAGGTTACAAAATTATATTAACACAGACAATAACGTTGAGTTGATTAATTCGATGTTTTCAGTTGGTGTGTTTGGCCCACTTAACACTCTGTACAGTCAAGGCAGTGAAATTTATATATAACATTGCACTTCTGCATTGCAGGAATCGTATCCTTTACTTTTGCGAACACGCTGCATGAACGGCCTGCATGATAGCAAGTGGCGCGCGCGCACGAATGGCGAGACCGCATTTGTATTGTTAACGCTGGCAGGGCCGGAAGTAGGCTGGCTGCCGCCTTGAGCAAGCATTTTTATTGTTAACCGTTTCTTTACGCTGGCCGGGCCAGACGTAGGCTGGCCACGAGTTCTAGTTTAAGGATATAACCTAACAATGTATCCATAACTAACTGAGTTACCCATAGGAGAACCAACAATTGTGCATAGAAAAGATTATTAGACATAAGAAACTTGAATCACAGATAAAATCTATAATTTTAGCGATATCTGTTAAGAGTAAGCCACATTCTCCCTCTATTCCAAATGTAGTTGATGTTTTCAATTACTAGTTTCCTACGATGTTAGTAAATAGTGAGAATACGTCAAGACTTAACGATTACATATCCTTCAGGTAATTTATAACCGTGGTTTAAGGAAGCCAATTGGAAAGGATCTTTTTATGGGTTTCATTGATGCATAGAAAATCGTCTACTAATGACCCTTATTAATGACTGACTTTTTATTAATGCACGATTTTAAAAATCGTTTATTAATAACCACTATTAATAAATGATTTTTTATTAATAGACGATTTTGGTATAGGTAATCAAAGATACAATTAATGTCAAAACTTTAAGTGTCAAATTCTTTTCATGGAATAAAATTAGATTCCTTCAAATTAATAAGATAGGATCAACGAAAAATATTGTAACTAGCTCGTGTGTTAATCGGCTGTTAATAATCTCAACAATTACCGTATTCGCTAGCGCTCACACGTTAAAAGGTCTCGATTATTAATGACACTCATTAACCCACTTGTTTGTTAAATAACTATTACAAAATACCGATTAGCTTCCAACGATCTTTTAATTATATGGGAATGAATTCAGATAATTATTGAGTTATATGGTTGTCACAGGTAAGTATATGACGCACAAGCCTTCTTTTTTATGCACCTTGGGTAAGCAATGTATACGAAGAGCTACACTGTTACAGGTGTATAGCGTTTTACAAGGTTTTTCTGATGTGCAGGATATAGTTTGCATAAAATTTTAAGTTCCTTGAATTTCCTTGCAATGGATGCTGTTCGATATTTTTTCAGTAATTCTTAAAAGGTGACATCAGTTAGTAGGTTTTTGACTTTGGTAAATATTCGTCTATTGACATAGCTAGTGTTACGTTACCTTTACCTGACCTAAAAAGGTAAAAAGGTAAAGGTTCAGGGTCATTTCAATTCCCCCAACTGGAGGCGGCTGGGATCTTGCGTTTCTCTTACAGCCAAGAACGGAATTATAGGATGGGTGAGAGAAAGGAAGGGCGAAGAATGGAAGATAGGCCAAGAAAGGTGGAGAAATACCGCCCGGCATTCGCCTCAGAGAAGGTACTCTGCTGATTCAGGAAACCACCTAAAAACCTGAATCAGAGCAGACGGCCAGGGGAATCGAACCCGCGACCTCTCGAATGCTACGCAGACATGGTAACACCTAGTCTACAGAGCTCGGTACCTGATCTAAAAATGTATAAATCCTTGTCTTTTTTTTTAATTTTGAACATTTTCTAAACAAAACATTAGGAAACGAACTTACGCCTTCATTGTTATGAAGATAGTAAGTGATAATATTAGTGAACTGGAGGAGAAGATTTTCTTGTACTTTTTCCAATGCCAGTTAAAATATTTTAAAGGTCTACCAACAATTGTTATTTTAATATCTTTAAATGAAGGTTTAATACAGAAATTAGAACCCAAGTAGTGTGCCACTCACATTTCTAAAATATTTTTTTTGTGCACTTAGGGCCTTAAGAGGTTATTAAATAATTTAAAGTTTTCTATTTAATTTAATAAAAAATTCTATTGCCAATTCATTAATGATGTCAATTGGTAAAATTGTACTATTGTATTTTCCTGTAGATACCTGATTCATTTATGTATATGCATTGTATTGTTTAAATTTTAATCAAAATTGTGACATATCTATACACCACGGTGCATATTATGATTAATAAATAGTATTACTACTAGGACTACTACTACTACTGCTACTGCTACTACTACTACTGCTACTATTACCATGCAATACAATATGTGAGTCATTAAGTGTCTTCGTATTCTATTATAATAATTATTCGTTGTAGTATATTTCTATATTTGCTTTATGAAGATTTTATAAAAATTGTTGATTCTTGATCAGGAAGACTTTTAAGAAGTATATTGAGTATTTTAATTCTTGAAAACAATCATCATCATTAAGAAACGTTAGTGGCAGAAATGATATTTTTAAAGCCATTCATTTCATGAAATTAGTATCTGATCGAGTGTAAACATTAATCGCCTGTAGACAATAAACAATTTTATCTGTCGAATCTTTACCTGCAGAGTAGTAACAAGGCGCATACTCTATACACGTTTACAAGATCACAGTCTGCGAAGGGCAATGAGCAACCATTGGAGAGAACACATTTCCTAAGAGTATAAGCCGCACCAGGTGTATGTCGTCTAAAACGATTAAAAATGTGACTTTGACACTCAGACTAACGCTCGTAATTGGATACAAATGTGTGTGTGATTTTTTGAGAAGAAACGTTGAATATCAGCTCACAGGTAATGACCCTTGTGCAACTCAAAGACAGTTGCACGATTACTTTAGTAATAATGTAACTATGACATAATTTCCTAGAAAACATTATATTTCGTATTATAAGAGAACATACAAAAAGAAGGCAAACATTACATACAAACAAAGAACATTGTTGAAAAAACAGCAAATGTAAGGTACGAATATTTTCAGGGGTAATATAATAAGTAGTATGCATAATTATCGATAACTTTTGATGAATATTATGAATTATAATCCCAAAGCTGAAAATACAACGAGACCGTAAGACGAGTTGTATTTTCATTCATTAGGATTATAAAGAAATGATATTCTTAAAAATTATAGATTATTAGGCATACTACAACTTATATTTAGGAGGAGAATATAATAATTTCAAATATATAGAAGATGGAGCGTAATACTTTTTCTTATCTGAGTACCAATGCTAATGTTCAATGTTTGTCCGAAATACACTTTTTGTACCTTTTTATGCTTAAAACCACGACCTAACCTCGAAAAATCAGCTCACATTTCTAAATTAGTTCATCTGACACGTGAAACAGACTCAAGTTAGCTCCTACAAATCGAAAATCGTGAGTCGCTATATTGTTAGTATGGTAGAAGGTCCTATTGGTCAATGTTTTAAATTTAAGAGATGATGATTGGCTCAAAATTTAACGAACTATGTTCTCAATTCAATACAAAACTGGAACATGAATAACTCCAAAAACAGGCAACCCTGAATTAATGGGTGACTTGTGTAAGCTATTTTTAAGATTCCAATGAGGTAGTAGCAAAACAGAACGAGAAGGAAAATAACATTCAGAGAAAGGTACTAAGCATTCTATTTTGAGCATTTTTCCTAAAGATATAAGTAAGTACATAGCGCCAGCGTAGCCCAATGGTGAGAGCATCGGACTGTGGTGCGGAAGTTTGGAGTTCAAATCCGAGATCGATGAATAGCGATCGGCCTACCCAGTCGCTTTAAATAATTGGGGACCTGCGTTCGAAAGGACAAGGGGTAATAATGCGGTTGTCTAATGCGTGATGCTCACCACAGCACCACGTGTCATGAATTTAACACGCGACAGCCGGGTGTGAGAGAGAGGATACGGAAGCTCCGACCTTCCGCCTTGCAGGCCAAGCTCCTTCATGGGGAGTTAGTGCCTCACCATTATTATTATAAGTAAGCACATTCACAAGCGGTGTAAATAGATAAAAAATGTTGATAGATGTGCCTTCAAAGAAAATGAAATACTGCGTCAGGAAGTAAATGTCATCAGCCACACTAGCTCAAGTGCAGACACAGTGCCAGTTCTAGGGAAAAGTATTCTTGAGAATGTATGGTACTAGATATAAAAGCTCTATGGTTAAAGCTACATGTCGTCTGTGGGGGAAGATTGCAGCTAAGCAACGTATAAATGCTACACTCAATGTGGCAATCCTAGCACCAATATCACCTACTGCAAGTCAGTACTGTATTCCTGTGTTTCATCAGGACCAACAATGGAGAAGAGAGGATTAAGTTGTAGGATAGGGTTGGAAAGATGATGATGATCTACTTCTTCCAATGCCCAAAACTTGTTGATGGTGCTCCACCAAACTTATTAAAACTGATGAATTTGAGGATAGTGTGCAGGATTTGGGTGTTGCAATAACACTTTTCCCATAAAGAAAGTAATGGGGACATAAGCTACCAATTCAACTACTGACCACGATAATGACACTGTTTCAGGACGATGGGCACGACATAGAGAATAGAAGTATTTTTTATAATTGCTGTGGGTAAAATATTAATTTTTTAACAAAAATTCTTTAAATATAGTAATTATAGTATGATTTCAGTGTTGATAAATCATTATGCCTACTTCAAAATTAAGTTATCTCTTGAATAGCTTCCCAATCCCCTCTCCATCACTTTGTTGCTAAAAAAGTAACAAAGAATATATTGTCGCAAAATCAAATTTGGATTAAGAAATAAAAAGTAACAAGGATCACGGTAATCTAAAGTGACCAAGTGCGCGTTTTTTACATCGACCGTAGTTAAACCAATTCCTTTTGATGTAATTGAGGTCACCCAAGATTTTTGCGAAACTGGACGCAGCACGTAGATACCTTATATAGCACAAAATTTCCACTTAAAACCCGGCATGTGCGTGAACCGGAAACTGTCAAAGAACATCCGCAATTTGTTTTGTATCGAGAGTCATTCACTGGAGTATGGGGAAATGCCGCCTTTGTACACTTTAATTTGTGAAACTAGAAGATTGTGTGTTAATCGATACAGAACGTAGTTGGAATAATTTTTCTCGAAAACTAAATAATGTCAATTTTTTTGTTTATCTCAATTCAGTTAGGGTAGCTATGACATAGTTATAGTACACCAGTACAACTTGCCGTAGAGCAAAAAATAGAACGATTGATTTATTTATATGACTACGAATAACCTTAATGCTTCGAAATTAAAAATAAAGTTGTCAATTAGGTCTTGGCTTCCATCGAAAATTATCTTGCCGCGTGCAATAAACAACGCTTTATCCATACTTGATACACAAATATCTATTTACTATCCTTACCGATACCTCCGGACCAATACTAAGATTTACAAGGTGTACATTAATACTGAATTATTCCTGAATTGAAAAGCTACTCCTCCTCATCCGTTTTCAGTATCTAAAGAAGGTTTCTTGTTCTAAGGCTATTGAGTAGTTTTCTTCCAAATGTTGCTATTTTGAAGCCATGGAAGAAGAGCTTTATTTCTTCTCATACGTGAAGTAATCACTCATTGAAATACAGATATATTTCCGTAGACAGTCGAAAAAGTAATTTTATGCTATTCAAGTTTTTTGTGTTTCTTCGACGATTGTAATGTTATGAGGCGTTTTCCATTTTAGTGGATGATTAGGATCTGTTACGATAAAATTAAGTTAAAATGGAATTATATCATTATTATACTGGTTTTAGAATTTATATTTATGAAGTTAAATATAGAAAATGGCTATTTTTGTATCTAGAATGCGAAATGCTACTTTTGCGTTTAAGAATGGAAGTTATTTTGCCGAGCTTTAGCGAGGCAAAATACCCATTCGAGAACGCAAAAGCATTTCGCATTCGAGATCAAACAATGCTTTTTCGAAAACTGCAATAAAACTAGTATGAGATTAAAAAAATAAATAAGGTAACTGTCAACGTTAATTGACAATTTTATATTTCATAAACAATTAATTTATGTTTGAACCGCGGCCTGCTTAATTGTTTGACAAACGTCAAAGTGACGTTTGTTACACACTTCAGCAGGCCGTGGTTTGAATCAAGACGATCTAAGTGGTATTGTTTACTGACTATCGTAACAGTAGCAACATAATAAACAATAAAACTCGGTTGTTTCAAAAACTAGCGTCAGAGCTATAAATTCATTGTTCTAAAGTGTTTAATTAGAAAAAAAGAGCTCTGAAAGTGAAGACGAGCATTTACCAGAAGAAGTATTTGAAGCGGCACAAAATGCGGTTTCACAATTAATCCCCCAGAAATCATCAAGACAGTACGAAGTTGCCTATACCGAATTCAAAGTGTGGTGCAGTCCCAAGAGAATTCAGAAAGTGTCGGAATCTGTATTATTGGCATACTTCGAACATAAAATTAAAAAAGTAAAACCTTCAACTTTATGGTCAGTATACTCTATGTTAAAAAGTACACTGAATGTCAAAGAAAATGTAAATATCACAAAATTTCCGAATCTGATACCATATTTGAAAAGCAAATCAGTTGGATACCGTCCAAAAAAGTCAAAAATTCTAACGAAAGAAGATATTGAAAGATTTATACAAGAAGCACCTGATAATAGATTTCTGCTAGAAAAGGTAATCCAAATTAATATAAATCGATCGGTTGAAATAATTTTTAACAATTTTTCAGATCATTTTAATAATTGGCGTTTGTGGAGCATGTAGAAGAGATGAGCTGCTAAAAATAACGATCGATGATATAGAAGACAAGGATTCAATTATTATTATAGGAATTCCCGATTCCAAAACTCATACTCAGAGAACTTTCGTGATTTCAAGTCCAGACCATATCAAGATGTTTGCGGTATCAAACACTGTGCTTTACGTCCGGCAGTTACTACTAGTCGAAGATTTTTCGTGAAGTACGTCAGGGAAAAATGTGTTAACCAAGTGGTTGGTGTCAACAAAATAAGGAATGTACCAAAAGATATAGCAACTTTTCTCAAATTGCCGCACCCGGAAACCTATACAGGGCACTGCTTCAGGCGCTCTTCCGCAACCCTTGTAACCGACTCAGGAGCCGATATTACTACCATCAAGCGACATGGCGGGTGGCGCTCTAGTACGGTAGCGGAGACATATATAGAAGATTCTATACAAAGTAAAATTTCAATAGCAAATAAAATGTTACCATCTTCAGCAGAGCCTACGGAAGTTGCCAATAATACAACGTGCGGAGTAAACTTAAACAATTACAACAGCAACCTCATTGAACACCCAGAACTAGAAGCTACGATAACTAACAGCACTGGATCTGGCATAAATTTAACTCATTTCAACATCGGCACTTTCAATTTACATGTCGTACACCATAAATTATAATCATATGTTTATAATAATAAATAATTATAATCTACTGAAATTTTAAATTACTTAATACAAAACTAATGTAGGTTACTTAATTAATAAAATCACAAATAAGTTCCTAAAAAATGACAAATGTTTTGACATTTCTTTTATGTTCTAGAACGCTAAAGAATTTTGCATTCTATAACATAAATGTATTTTGCAGTTAAGTGACAAAAAATAATCACTTTGCTAACTGAAAATTTAACGAAAAAGTCAACATTTGTTGACAGTTTTCGAAAATAGCTATTTATGTTATAAGTACGAAATTAAGAACTTCTTTGGACGCGCTGTAGTTTATGGCCGAGTGAGCGCAGCGAACGAGGCACACAAATAAGGCGATTCTAAATGTCCGCTTTGGTGCGAGTTACGTTATTCTACTGCTTTGGAAGCGTTTTTTCTAATTATAAAATGACAGTTTAATCGAGGAAGTCGGGAAAAGTCGAGGAGGCCACGATCATACCGCAAAATGGGAGTGCCTATTTTGATTTCGACCAATAGATATGGTTGTTTGGTTTTGTAGCTATAGTTATGCCGAAAAGTAAAAGTTACTAGTATAAAAAGTGGGAGTTTTTGGCAGCTAAACGCTGCGGAAATTGATCGCTTTTCGATGCAGTAGAACAAACATAATTTTATTGATTCTCTTCTTAAAGTAAATATAAAGTAATTAAAGAAGACGGTAAACAGGAATGAAAGAGATTAATAAAATTACAGAGGAGAAAAACATGGAACACCAGTGGGAGAGAAAGTCAAATGTTGAAGTAGAACGTTGATTCTTTTAGTCATCGCCGATACTTGTAGATACCATTCTCTCTATAGATTATTATAAAATCTGTATGAGCACATCTGCTGATTCTGGATCGATGGTACTCTAGAGTGCCAATTTGGCCATAGAAAAATACAGTTCCAAATGTTGGTAGTCATGCATAACTAAAAACAAGTATATTTCTGAAGAGTGTTAACTGATTCTCCGCAATTTTAAACTTTATAGATTGGTTTGGAGAACACATTTGATGCAGATAATGATTCAGATGACAGTGGTGCTTTTAACAGGAAAACTAAATATGATGTATGTACCCGATGACCATTTTCACATTATGCTTTTTCTGTTTTTATGTATATTGGAATAGAATGTGCCGACAACGAATTTGATACTACCGCTACCAGGACATACAAATAGCAACATGATTTTTGGAAATGAGGAGTCTGCATACGCTGTAAGTGTATTGTCATGCATTTTTTCACGTGGGCAAGTGGAAAAACATATGACTGTAGTCCCTAAATATACACGAAACGCAAGGCTACAACAGCTACTGAGCTTTTCCTAAAATTAGTAGAACCAGCTCTTACTGACATTCTTTTCCAAACAAATATGTATGAAAGGCAGTGAGGAAAATCATTCAATATGATTTCGGAGACTTTCACGCCATTGTCATTAAGTAACAAACGACTCTCACAGGTTCTTCCTTTACCTAAAGATAAATTAAACACGTCATCGAAAGCGGTTTATAAAGTCCCTTGCTCTTTCAATGCTGTATACATTGGCGAAACAGGATATTCAGTAACAGATATCGGCCATAAGATCATTTTTGCTGAAACTTCCATCATCTGCAAATCCCCATTCTTATTTAGCAAAAATATTCGCGAAACCATTGGGATTTACAAACTCCCTAATAATCTCAATCGGTACAATGGATTTGCCCATCCTTCTATGTGGAAAATGCTAATTTCTAAACTCCACCCACCGTCACTCAACCGCGACGGCACTTGCCTATAAATTCTCACCTTCTCCTTCCGATCGTTAGAAGAGTTTCGCCTCTGTCGTTGTTTACACTTTCAGTTACCGTGCTCGTTTGCTTGTCGTCGTGATGAAGCTCCTTACGAAAGTAGGCGAAACGTTGAGTTCTTTAACCTCGATAATGACACGGTCCAATCCCGAAAGTCGCTTGTTACTTAATCATTAAATATGTCACTGAATGAGCTCAAAGCATTCGTTGGTATTGTTTTTCATGGGATATCACACTGGGCCCTTATGGAAGAATTATTGTGTTACCGTTACTAATCTGGGGATACATCTGGTACGCCATAGCATGTCTTACAAAAAATTTTAAGATACTGTTGAAGTCGCACATCAACGATTACAAGGTTAGCCCAAAATAAAACAAGGACAGTTTAGATAAATAATATGACCACTGATAATATCACTCAATGATTCTCCAAATATATTGCGGTGTACGAATCAATTATTTTATCTACAACTGGCAAATAATAAGTGCATTATATATCAAATTTAAATACAAAAAGCGGCTCATATTACACTATTGGAATATGAAATTTCATATTCCACAGAGTATTTTTTTAAATTAGTAGTCGAGGTTAGCAGGTTAGGTTTTGCGTCAGTTTTGACACAGACTGACGCAAAAACTAACCTGATAACCTCGAATTTGACATAGACTTACAGTGTCACCAACTTAAAATAATAAAGGCAGCAGTTAGGTACCTGTTGTCATTATCAAAGCTATATACATAGTTGTGAATAAAATATTGTAGTTGACACGCATATAGTGGCTGTATTAAATTTGGATGATTACAACACTCGCCTTCGACTCGTGTGTAAACTTCATCCTCGTGTAATATAGCCTACATTACATGCTTGTTAAATAAAATACTATTGCTCCAGTGACGTTTAGCTTTGAAGCAATACAACCCTAAAAAAGTGAGAATATAGAATTTGGTGCTTGGCAGTTAGACATTCGTAGATTATGAAATTCCATGTTTATCAAGGCAAAAATGCCGTAGTCCATGCAATATTTTCGGAATTTGGATTGGAGACAAGTGTGGTGCTATCATTGACTGAAAATATATGAGGTAAACCTAGAGTTACCTTCTTTGAAAATTAGTAAACCTTTTGGAACGTCTAAAAATTGAACTCACTCTAGCCTACGTTACTATTTGACCTAATACAACAGGCGTAGATAATTTTACACCGAAAAATAAATTGAACAGGGTGACTATGATTTCAAGTTCAAATACGGATATCTTATTTTATAAATGGATGGAAAAGAAACCAATTAATATGGCATTCAATTTTCATGGATCTGAGGCTAACATTGTCTAGAGGAGGAACAACGAAATTGATGTAGAATATCCAACAGCAATTGATAGTATGCAACTAAGCTTCTAGAAGCAGTGAACGTCGTAAATCAGTTCCGCTCATATTATTTG
The DNA here is from genome assembly GCA_940337035.1 of Agriotes lineatus. Lineage (NCBI taxonomy): Eukaryota > Metazoa > Arthropoda > Insecta > Coleoptera > Elateridae > Agriotes > Agriotes lineatus. The sequence goes on along the minus strand of OW679200.1, from coordinate 38,165,521 downwards.
GTTAAACGGCCATCGATAAATTAGTAGCATCGGTTATGATAAGCATTAATGGACAATCCGTTTGTAAGTTTTCTTCAATGCGAAAGCGAACACTTCCAAAAGATTCCACTACTTCAGTTTAGGATTGAGGTGCCACAAAGCTTGATGGTGTCGAGAGTTGTACAATCACGTAACAGAAAAAGATCATCTATAACTCAGCAAAAATACCAGCAAATGAAGAATATATAATTATAGCCTCACAAATGACGTTGGATTAGGTAACCAAAGAGCTTATTGAACTGAGTATAGTCGTTGAAATGTAAAAAAAAAATCTTCATCAAAAGTGAAAAAAAAATAACGACAACTGTTAGATGTGTGCTTTAATTCTCAACTTATATAAGTAATTTAAGAGTTTTAAAACTAGCATCATTGCAACAACTGTATTTTTATTGAAAAATCCTATAATTGATAAAGTCGTAGAAAAAATCATATGTATATGTAGTATATCTACTAGGTGAGTTTTTAAAACGTTACAAGGCAATATCTCGAAAACGGTTTCAAATATTTTCATTAAATTTTGATGAGGTAATAGGGTGGTGGAGGGACATATTTAAACGTATGTTTTATAATTACCACCCTTCTATATTTTGAGGGGTAAGGGGAATTCTAGTTTTTTACGTAGATTCTAATTGTATAAACAAAAGAACATCATCCTATTTAAAATTTCAAAGTTACCGTTCACCCTTCAAGATAGAGATAGGAGGAAAATGTCAACAAGGAGGAAAATGTCAACAATATGTTTTTATATTTTTCCCCATTTCCCCATTACGTCACCAAAATATCATCAAACATTTTTTTTTCACATCTGGGAGCAAAAGCCGGTTTCTACGATACCAAAATCGTGAGAGAAATAATGAATTACTCCCTAGAGAGGAGAAATGTCCTTAGGGAGTTTTCATTATGACTGAGGAACAAGAGCTCACAATTATGTCAAATTCGAGGTTATCAGGTTAGGTTTTGATTAGACATAATTGTGAGCTCTTGTCATAATGACTTACAGTGCCACTAACTTTAAAATTTACCATAGGCTATTAATTTTAAAATAATTGTAACTAAAACGTCAATAAATGACGTTTAAAAAATACAGGTTTTTCGTTTTAAATCTTCCTCCAACGTGACAAAAGTAGTATAAGCAACTCGAAGAGAATGCTATTTTGCTTCAGTGCAATTTTACTCCCTCATTGCATAGTCTACTAATATAATTTTCGAGATATCGCCTTGTAGCAATTGAAAAAACTCACCTAGTGTACATATATACTGCGAGTTTTTCTACGACTATCGTCGTCTCTCACACCCTCTACACCATTCTGTTCTATTCTTCCACTGATTATCATCAAGATTTCTACTTTTCGTGGCTTCTTGTACGCCTTTACTCTAGGTATTTCTAAGTTTTCCCCCTTTTCGTGTCTGTAAAGACACACATTTCCAAAATTTTTTTTGGCCATCCACAGTCAGCAATTCGTCTCAGATGACCGTTCCATGTCAATTGCTGTGATTCTTGGCGTCTCCTTATCTTGTGCTTTTTTCTTACTATGATTGTTCTGCAGAACTGTAATCATGAACAGTGCTTTGTTTTCCGTTAATAATTTCTTGTAGTACAGCATCTATTCTTCTATTTTTATGGCAAGTATTTTGATATTATCATGTGTGCCTTCTTTTATACTCTTCATTTCTTTTAATATATAGTAATATATAGTTATAGTATAGTAGTCATAGATAGTATGTCTTACCGTCGTGAATAGAGGACGTGCGCTTTCCGCAGAATTTCAGCAGTTGTATACATTGTGAAAGTTAATTGCTATAAAATGGGATCCAGGCGTAATAGAAGTGCAACGAGTGAGGAAGATTATGATATCCTGGCCCAGAAGATAGTAGACAAGTTACTGGGAAATAAGCTGTTTGAGGATAAGCTGTCGAGTATGATAAAAACTGCTATAGACTCGCAGCTTGGGGAATGCATATCCAAGCTTGAAGATAGGATAAGCCAACTGGAAAAACAACTGGATAAAGCAGTAGACGACACAGATGATGCCTTGGATTCATACGAGCAATATACTAGGAAAAACAATCTAAGAATTTTCGGAGTTCCGGAAGGTCAACACGAGGACACGGATAGCGTAGTAATTAACTTGTGTAGGGAGAAGCTTGGGATTACTATATCTAAAGAAGCCATCGATATAAGTCATAGGTTAAAAGGACGAGCAGGGCAGCACAAACCGATCATAGTCAAATTTGTACACAGAAGAGTGAAAAAGGAAATTTTTAACAACAAAAAGAAACTTAAAGGTTCTACAATAATTATCAGAGAGGACCTAACATCAAAAAGAATGGAAATTCTAAAGGAGGCTGTAAAGAAATTTGGTAGCAGATCGGTTTGGACATATGATGGGAATATATTCGTAAAAACTGATGAGCATGTGAAGAAAATTAATACTTCCGACGATTTAAAGGCTCTCTAATACGAGTGTAGCAGTGAAATGCGGAAAAAAGTGCAGTGTTAAAGTGTGATAGTGAACACGCGCGATTTTGGGTGTTTGCGAATTCCTTTTTTGCGTTTCTAATCTATTGAGAAATAATAATTTTAATTTTAATTTTGTTATCGAATAGCAGGTATGAGTGCGGGCACTTCTTGCAGTAACTTAAAAATTGCTCATGTAAATATAAGGTCGTTGATACCAAAAATGAATTACATTGGAAATATCATTGATAATTACGACATACTAGCATTATCAGAAACTTGGCTTTCGAGCAATATAGATAACTGCCACATATCAATTCAAAATTACAATGTCGTTCGTAAGGATAGAGAAGGTCGCGGTGGAGGTGTAGCTGTATTTATAAAAAAATCTTTAAATTATAAACTAATAGATACAAATAGTAATATTGAACAACTGTGGTTCTCTACTAAAATTAAATCAGTTACTTATGTATTTGGCGTAGTTTATCGACCTCCTTCTTCAGACTATAAAACGTTTGTAGATGAGCTAGAAATATCGTTTACTCTATGTACGTCTGTGTCTGATAGAATTTTTTGCCTGGGTGATGTAAATTTTAACTTATTTTCGAAATCTGATGCATCCGTATTATACTTTCTTGAATGTCTTAATCTGAAACAACTAATCTCTGAACCAACGAGAATCACAGAGCAATCTGCATCCCTAATAGATGTTATCTTATGTAGTGACCCCTCATTGGTCAGGTCATCTGGTGTTGAGGTTAATAATGAATCTGATCACGAAATAGTTTATTGTACTCTTGCTGTAAAATCACCTAAACAGCTACCGATAATAAAAACATATCGCGATTTCAAATATTTTGACATTAATAAATTTAGAAATGATCTATATTTGTTGCCCTTGCAACAAATATATCACACTCAAAATATTAACAATAAAGTTTCTGTCCTTAATAATAGCTTAAACAGTTTATTTGATGTACATCCTCCGTGGAAAACAGTTAAAATTACAAAAAATTTTGCTCCGTGGATAACGGATAATATTAAACTAATGATGAAGATGAGGGATGCTGCTAAACGTAAATATTTGAAATCTAAAAATCCAGCGCACTGGGAATATTACAAAAATCTTAGAAATTTTACAAGTACGAGTATAGTAAACGAAAAAAGGGCATACTTTGTGTACAAAACTAAAAACTGCAGTATAAAACAAATTTGGAAAGACCTTCACTTACTCAATTTACAAAAATCTCAAAATACAGAAATTCCTGGTCAGCTATGTAATCCTGAGAATATTAACAATTTTTTCATAGACAGCATACCGAATTTACCTATTAGTGATGAAATCAAAAACTATTATTTGACGCGTATCAATAATATTCCGGAATTTAATTTCGAAACAATAACAGAAGAGGAAGTGGGCAGAATACTATATGAGATTAAAAGTAATGCTATGGGCGTTGACGGTCTAAATATTAAAATGATTATGTATTGCTGTCCATTTATACTTCAACCTTTAACTCATATTATAAATTTTTGCTTGAAGTATAATGTGTACCCTGATAGTTGGAAGCATGCCCTTGTTATTCCATTGCCGAAAGTAAACGAACCTAGGCATTACTCAGACCTTAGGCCGATTAGTATCTTGCCTACTTTCTCTAAAATAATTGAAGAAATTATGAATAAACAAATCCGATATTTTCTAAATACATTCAATTTGCTACCGGAATTTCAGTCAGGTTTTCGTAAATGTTATAGCTGCACTACTGCAATTGCAAAGGTAACAGACGACATACTCGAGGCTACAGATAACGGAAAGTTAACAATTTTGGTTCTATTGGATTACAGTAAGGCATTTGACACTATTAATCAGGAATTATTACTTTTAATATTGCACTTTATAGGGTTCTCGTCAAATGCAATTGATTTAATTAAACATTATTTCAGTAATAGATCGCAAAGTGTCAAAATTAATGAACATAATTCATCTTTACGTAACATTGAAAAGGGCGTGCCTCAGGGGTCGATTTTAGGACCCTTGTTGTATACCATTTATACATCAAATTTCTATAAATCTGCTACCTATTGCAAAATGCACATGTATGCCGATGATACTCAGCTTTATTATTCATTTCAACCATCGGATTTTGACTCTGCCGTAAGAGAGGTTACGCATGATTTAAATGAACTCTATAAAACATCTGTACATCACGGACTAAAATTAAATCCATCAAAATCGTGTGCTATTTTATTTGGCAGATCATCTAATTTATTGAATATTCAAAATTTGTTACGTATAACTATTAATGATATTGAAATTCCAATAACTACACAAGCAAAAAATTTAGGATTGATAATTGACAACACTTTTAGATATCGGCCTCATATAAACAAATGTATTCAGAAAGCGTATTTAAATTTAAAATTGTTATATCCACACAGATCTTATTTAAATAAGATTCAGAAAAAAATGCTCTGCGATTCTCTTGTATTATCCCAGTTTTCATATTGTTCTGAAATTATAGGTCCTTGCTTAGATGTTGATAATAGAAATAGATTGCAAAGGGTGCAAAATTCATGTTTGAGGTACATTCACGGTATACGTAAATATGAACACATTTCACATAAGTTGCAGGAAACAAAGTGGCTTAACATGAAAAATAGATGCTTATTACAAACTGCATGTTTTTATCATAAATTGATACTTTGTAAAACCCCACCGTATCTCTATAATAAAATAACTTTCAGGACGGACGTGCATAGTTTAAATTTGAGGTTTAGAGGTTTAATTACGCCACCTCAACACCGAACCGCTTTGTTTGAAAGATCGTTTACATTCAATATCAGTAAAGTATATAATGAGTTACCATTATCATTCAAAACCGTTTCTGTTAAACAATTTCGAATAAAGTTATTTAATTTGTATCTAAAATCTCAAGAAACGTGAGTGACCTAAATTAACGAACTTTTTAAATTTACCACTTTTTAATAAAACAAAAATTATGAGTTTGCAAGAATTGCTCGGACTTGAAATATATTTGGAAACGACGGGCTTGTATTTGTATTTTGTGTTTGTCATGTGTATTACTTAAACTTAAAAATTTAATTTATATTTGCAAGGTTCAGATGAAAAACAGTTGTACTGATCTGGACCTTGAGATTTTGAAAATATTTTAATTTGTATATGGTTTTTATATATCTGTTTATTTTCAAATAAAAACAATTATTATTAAAGCTTTTGTAGATTATGTCTCTCCCATATATATATTTATTTTGGACAATTTTTCTTTTTTCTTACTAATGACTTGACTTATCTCTTCAAGCGTACATATTGCTTTCTATTTTCAGCACCTCCTGTTGATTACCACCCCAAGTATAACTTTAATATTTTCTTCCTTTTCAGTGTACCGCCAGTAAGTCTTTTGTCTATATCCATATTGCTTTTGCCCTTCTTCAGCGGCTTAATGTATATGGTTCTTTAATTGGCCATATTTCTCTTAAACATTTCTAGTAACCTCCTGTGTATAAGGAACCGTGGAAAATCTTCTTGACGGGCATTTAAGTTTGAAAAATTATTTTCATTTCGAGTTGTTTCTTCTTTGTCATGCCGATATTTTTGGCTTATACCGGAACAATGTTTTTGCTCTAACTAAATAGTGATCTGAACCGCAGTCAGCGCCTCTATATACCCTTACGTCATTAATTGTGATGCTAGTGCTTTGTATCATAATATATAATCTTTGATTTTAGTTTCCTTGCAGGTTAAAAACAGGTGTATTTGTGGATTAATTATCGTTGAAAATTGAGAGTTTTAATACTCAAACGTTCACATATTTCGAGTAGTCGATCTCCATTCTCATGTGTTATGTCTTCTCCCTATCTTCCTATTCGGGTATTATCTATACTACTTCCCATCCTCGCCTTCAAATCCCCCATGAGAATTATTTCATTCCAATCTTCAATTCTGTCTAATACATTCATCAATGTATAACGTAAATGTGCATATCTCTGGAGGAAATTATTGTTTCCTCCCTTGTTTGTTTCCCGCCTTCGTGTTTGATTCGGACAGTAAAAATATGTACTCCCCCACCCCTCTTATATATTCAAATAGCTATCTTACGACATTTACAGAAAGCAGTCTTTTCGAACCTGTAGCCAAGAGACAAGGACTCTATTTGCTCTTGGCGGGAGAAAAACAATAAGCGTAATCTTTGTCTACTCTACGTACTTGATATAATTTTTATTCCAAATATGACATAAAATTGATGATAATTAATTATTTTGTGTAGAAAATACATTGTTTGGGTTAAAGCTATGGTTCGTGTATAGATAAAAATCTTCACAAAATTTCTTTTTGGTAGAAGAAAAAGCGTTTTGATTTCCTTCCATGCCTTTCCTCTAACTGTATTTGTATTTGTGGGATTATTTAAAATTAAATAATTTTCTATTGTTTTTACAAATTCCCATTGTTTAATATTTTTCTGCTTCGATCATGACCAATACTGCAAGTTATAGGAAAGGTACCATGAAACTATATAACTTTTCTGAAAACGGCAATCGTATTGGCGTTAAAGAAAAGACCGAAAATTAAGAAAAGTGCAGTGTGTAACTCTTAATGGATATAAACATAATTACTCTAGAGGACGACACACCCTTTCAGGCGAATTTCTTGGCCAGTTTTGACTATCCTAGTTTTATCTATGCTGTTAATATGGCTCTTCCATTGTGTCCTTATTTGTTCTATTTATTAATGTTTTAAAACTTTACATGTGCGGTTCGTGCCCTCACTTTTAATTCTGCCTTTGAGTGTATTTCCTCCCCGCTATCCGCTTTTTGTATCTGCTGTTTTTTTTTACGGTATACGTTATGATTGGCCTTATGGCAGTTTTGTAAATCTTCTTCCATGCTACAATTTTCCTTTATAACTCGTTCTTCCACGAGTTTTTTTAAGTTACCATGTTTAGATAGTGTAATGATAAAAATAAACACGCTTTTCTTCTGATAATATTATCATGTTGAATTGTTTAATGGTTGTATTGAATACATAAAGGCTGCCTTCGTTTTGAACAATCAGTAACGCGCGACTTGCATAATCCAGAATTCATTTGGTTTTTGCCCATCTGTTATCTTCTCATTAGTTTTGATTTTTTGATACCCTCATCCATCATCAGGTGGAAGAGTAATAAGACAAGCAGACTCCCTAATCTTCTTGTCTTCTTACTGCACCAGTATCTATAAAATCTGTTAATTGTTCTTCTAATTTTGCTTCCGTTACGTTGTCGTTATAAATGTCTTTGGTCCACTATGTCTAAGGAAAAATGTCTGTTGTACATACAAGTACGTAATTTAGTCATACTCTGTCAAAGTGATTCTTTAGATCGACGAAGAGCGAATGCCCAGGTCTGTTAATCTCCTTTTCTTTTGAACAATAAAATTCGAATATTTGATCTTCATCCTTGTATTATCTTACAGTCAATGTCTTCGCATAGGTCACGCCAGATGCATGCAAACAGGATAACTCGAGAATGACACATTTGTGTGGAATATTAATGCAAAAACTGCAATGTTTTTGGCCCTTCAGCAATCCTCAAAAAGAAACGTTTTTTTATTATAATTTTTTATGAGTTGAAAAATCCAGCTGTTTCTTTCACTAAATTATGCGTATTGGGATTGTACACAACTATTATCAAAATAGTTTTTAATTCGGTTGCATTTATGAACCTGTTGTGCAGAGGTATCTATCTAAGAGGCTTGCATGGTCTCATCTTATTTTTTAGTAATTTTGAAAACTTCTACGGCGATGACTGCATTTAACTACAACAGTTTGCTCTAAAAATACGTTTGATTCAAGTAATTCCATAGATTTTCTGTCTATAAATCATTGCCTCTCTTATTTTAGTTGGCTTTTGACTTGGTTATTAAGTTTTTAGTTCTAGTATTTTATTAAAAAAGTAAAAGTTGCGAACACACCGATTTCATGTAATTAATGTTAAAAAATAATTAAGAAAAGCACTAGCGCCGTTAACCGCCGCGTTTAATTTTCCGCTCGGCGTTTTACAGTAATCGAAGTAGCCAAACTCGTTTTATACGGCCTTGAGCCACTTGAGATGGATTAAAGATCCGTTATCATGCGTAACTAAACCAAGAAGCATTCAATTGCCTTTCCGCACCCGAAGTGATGGCGTGTTGTCGGAACATGTTGGAACTGTATTTCTAACTTCTTTTGTAACATATATACATTATATGGGGAGGGTTACATATTTATAATTTCCTCCTATACTTACTTAGTCCCATTTTGAGCAAATCATGGATTTAAATGTTGATTTATTTTTGTTAACTGAGGTCACAGTTTGGCAAACCTCATTAACTTTTCCTTTAATTTGTTCTTTTTAGAGTGCTGAAATAACTTTAAAAAAATCTGTTAAACAAGTTTATAGGCACCCTTTAATTAATTTCAGGAAATATAGGATGATCGAAGTATTCTAAACCACCATAAAATGAACCATACTCCACAAATCTGGTATTTATACTGACTATAATTTTGTCCATCACGACATTATTGATGTGGTTAAACGATAGTGATCTTCATTTTGATAATTTATATTTTTTTAAAGAACAGATTATTGTAAGAATAGTAGCCGGCGGGCCAACACGCGCCTCTGTCCTTACATAAAAGTAAGGAAAAGTATTTTTTCAAGCTTAACTTCTACTGTACAGTTATTTGTAAACTCTGCAAGAGAAGTATAAAACAATGTTTCTCGCTAAAGAATACAAAGGGCGAAATACGCAGCAAACAAACGAAGCTTCGGTGAATTAAAAAAGGCTCATTAATACGAAAAATATGAGTAAGGGCAAAGGGCGCAAGGCGGGCGACCGAGAGCGAGCAGCGCCATATATCAGATTCTCAGAGTTGCAATTACTTAGTGGACCCAATTAGGCAACGGTGGATGTTTACGGCTGACCCTCGTGGAAATTTAAAAAGGCTAAATAATTCAAAGCTCGCCATATAAATTACATTAATTATCCGAGGAGCAGGAAAAATGCAGAAGGCTGCCGCGCGGGCGAAGCCGAAGTTCAAACAAAGCCAACCAATAATCCCCTGGTCCAACAGCCACGTATAACTCGGTCCACAATGTAAGAGCAATCGATTACACACACTTTGCAGCGTTTTGGATTTATTCGCTGTCGGGGGCGGCAGTTCAGCGTGGGGCCGCCGCTTTTTGGGCCGCTCCCCGCCATTGTGGCACGCACTCGAATGTAGGTGAGGTTTAGTGAAAAATGCACACTACTTGATGTGTTTAACCCTGCCATTAGGGTTTGTGTGATACCTCAAATACACCGCCGTGTTCAGACTCGTTTTAATTCATCGATTTTTGTACCTTTTATATCTAATCGTGTTTTCCAGCCCTGGCGGAATTTCTTCGACGTTTTTGCGTTTCATGCATGCGAGCGGCCCTAGAGTTAAACAATGGGGCGGTTTAGATAACGAGAGTTGGTTTCTATGTTTTTGTTTTTGATGCAAGAAGCGCTAAAAATAGAACTTGGGTTGTGCAAACATTTATCAAGAACATTGCAACTGAGAATTATATTAAAGCCAAACTACTAAGAAATTACCACACTGCCATTAACTAGTTCTTCTTGGAATAGTGGTTACATTAGTAGATAGTAGTTGAATACCCATGAATTAAATTGGTCAAAGGAGGCATATACTGCCAAATGCGTCTTTCTACCATAGGCGTATAACTGATCATTTGAATGTCCAAGCATTTCTTCTGTTTGGCGGGTATCAGGTTGTTGCTTTATTCTCTATAGAATTTGATTTTTTTTACTCAGTTTCCCTTAGGCAGCAAGATGTTGAAAATTCAACTAATGACAAGCCATGTTTTAAACGAACAGCGAAACCAGCTCCTATAAAAATATTGGACAGGGGATAAGTATGGAAAGAGATAATCGGAACTGTAAAATAAGAACTTTTTGAAAAGTGAAAGTCTTTGATTAGCGTGTTCTTCATGTTTTGACCTACGGAACTGAAACAGTGACATTAACAAATACCTTCCCCAATAAGATTCATATGGCATAAAGAGATATGGTAAAATGGATGCTAGGTTTATCTATCATAGATAAAGGCAGATGCCATGAAAAGAATAGCTTTCTTAAAACGAAACTCAGTGGGACAGCTAGCTGGAAAACTGACAATAAGTGCACTAGAAAACACTAAAATGGAGACCACGGTAAGATCCCTGTGGCAGCACCCCCTCCCCCTTCGCCATCGTCAGATGCCATAAAGAGAAGTGAAAGTGAATAAACGCTGTACAAGACCGTGATACATGTGAAAAGTGGTCTGGCTTGATGGTGATGATGAAGGAGTTTGTATATCGCCTTCTTCCAACTTCCTTTTTGCTCCCCACATCTTCTTAACTTATTTATTCCTACTTTGCAGAAATGCCCGAATCGTCTGATATGAATAGAAGGGCTCTTTACTCTACGTTGTCACTTCTTGCTTCACTATACATTCTTCTGACTTCTGATTTTGCATCTTTATACAGGGTGTAAATGGAAATGGCATGCACAGGAAAAGAACAATGTTAAAAATTACGAATCATCAACAAGAGTTTTGTTAATATAACTAGAAATAGTTTGTTTGTTTTCACATTTAGCCGAATTTGTCTTTAAAACACTATTAGTTCGACGCTAAGCTGTTTCATAAACTGAATAACTATTATAAGTTTTAATTTCTTTTCAAATGTGTTTTTTTAAGTGATAAATCTTAATTAACCATTGGCGAGGTAAAACACACAACGTTACTGTAGTACATGACCACAGACATAGTTCATCGTTGGTGACTTTTAACATTGATTTTTTTCTATGCACAACATTTTCGTTTACATCCTGTATAGTTTTTTCTGCTCTTGTGCATCGTATCGACCTGAGTAAATTTTTTCGAACTCTTCTGTAGGCTTTATTTTAAGTACCCAGACATACTTATCATTCTCGTTATAACATTCTTCTTCTGCCCTGCTAATCTACAAAATCATTATTCCATGACTCTCATTTCGCCATCGTGTATTGGCGACTTTCTTGACTTGGTTGTACAAATAGTTTCTTGTAATCCCCACGCAACTAGACGTCTTTACTTTAAATGTTAGTGTCTGTATCTACTGTTTTCGTGCTTTTTTCCTATCATGTCAATCTTCATATCTTTCTTCTTCCATGTCTTTGATTTTCTCTGGCGTAATTCCATCGTGCTTACCGGCGTTTTTAGCTTGACTGTATAATTACCTTTTTGTAATTCCCACTCAGTTATATCTCTTCTGTTAAAAGCTCAATCTCCGTATCTGCTTCTTCCGTTCTTCCTTTTTTCATGTCAATTTTCATATTCTTTACTTCCCCGTCAATAATTGCCTACGGCGTTGTGCCATCGCGTATTGGGGTGTTCTTCATTTTGACAGTACAAATAGTTTCTCGTAATCCTTAGTCAATAATATCTCTTCTGTTAAAATATCATCCTCTATAGCTACCCTTTTCGTGTTTCTTTGTACCATGTCAATCTCTATATTCTTCTTCTTCCATGTCTTTTATGTTTTTTTGCCGTTATACCATCGCATAATACCCACTCAGTCTCAGTCTCTGTTTTTGCTTTTTTAGTTCTTTATTTCTTCATGCCGATTTTCATATCCTTTATTTCCCCGTCAATAATTGCCTCCGGCGTTATGCCATCGTGTATTGGGGTTTTCTTCGATTTGACTGGGCAAATAGTTTCCCTTAATCCTTACTCAGTTATATCTTTTCTGTTAAAATATCATCCTCTATATATACTTTATTCGCGCTTCTTTCTACCATGTCAATCTTTATATTATTCTTCTTCCATGTCTTTTATTTGCTTTGGCGTTATGCCATCGTGTATTGCCAGCGTTCTCGGCTTAGCTGTACAAATATCTTTTTGTAATCCCCACTCAGTTATATCTCTTTTGTTAAAATCTCAGTCTCTTTCTGTTTTTTTTCTTATTCTTCTTGCCATTCCAATTTCCAAATATACGGTACCCCCCACCCAAGAAAAGCGCCCTTCCGTGATTTCCAAGAATACTTCGATACTCAGCATCACTCCGTTTCGCTAATACAATGAAATGCTATGAACCAGTTATTTATAAAAAAAAAAAAAAAAAATTTTTTTGCCGACGACCATAGCTCAAAGTTGATGTTGCCTTCATTTTCGGAGGACCTATCGTATGAAAACGATCCAAGACTTCAGGAAGATTCTTGGCGACCGGAATCGTGTACACATACGAACATACATCCCCCGCACAGCACGTTTAGGCACCAATTGATCTAGTGGGCTGGGATCTTCATCAAAAGATCCGCACCGGCGAGACGGAGATTTGATATAGTGGGTTCATTAGTCGGTTGGCTCGAATTTTAGAGATATTTGACTCAGAGCGGTTTTCGTACACTTCGTGTAGAAGTAAATCATTTATTTTCGCGTATTTAATTATCTCTGCGGTTATACAATCGTGCATTGTAACTTTCTTCGATTTGACTGTACAAACAGTTTCCTGTAATCTCTACTCCGCTATATTTCTTATATTAAAATTTCAGTCCCTATATACAGTGTGTCCCAGGATTGATGTTACAAAAGGTGAGATGGACTAAGAATTTCTGAATTTTATTTTAAGATTGTGGGATTAGGTCCTGCTTGGTTTGAAGAAAATTTTTAGTTTTTGAAAAAACAATTTGGCCTTGACAGTGAAGCAAAAACTAATTTCTTTTCAGGTAAACTACCCTTTCTATAAGGCAGTTGTCGAAGGCGTGATACTAACCACATCACCCAGTACGCCGTTAACGTGTGCCAGATTGACTGGGTTTCGGCGACCCTGACTCGTCTTGTCTCATGCCATGTTTCTCCATGGAATGAAGTGCCCGAACTTTACTACCCTTTCTGTTCATGATACGGCAAAATTTTACCAAGAAAAGTTGTTCAAAATGATAAATTATGGCTCTATACAAAATTGCAGGAAGATCTACCTACTTAAATTAGTTTTCACTTCACTGTCAAGGCGGACTTTTTTTCTCAAAAACTGAAAATATTCTTCAAATTCTCTTCAGACCAAGCAGGACCTAATCCCACAATGTTAAGATACAGTTAACAAATTTTTAGTTCATCTCACCTCTTGTAACATCAATCCTGGGACACACTGTATGTATACACAGGGTGTCCCAGATAAGGGCAACTACATGGGGATTTCGGAAACGGCAAGAGCCCATCCTGTGGCTTAAATGAGAAAAAAGTTGCGCTATTACGAACCCAATCAGATGCTGTATCGAAATTAAAAATATCTACAGGGGTTTTTCAAATAACGAGCAAAAACAAAAAATTGTGGTTTTCGAAAAATTGCAATATCTTAGCCATCTTATAAACAGATTTAATAAAACTTGGTAGTTTTGTATTAGCAGTTACGGCCAATCGAATGACATTAACGAATTTTTTCTAGACCTTCTAGATTTTTTGCAACCATAACCAACTTTGTTATTTCTTATGGCCGCCATATTGGATTAATACACAATTGCGGAATTTGTTTCACAGCCAACTAAGTGAAAAACTGTTTTTTAAATAAATTTACACTTTCCGTCATCCAAAGATAGGCCTGTTATACATGGTTGAAAAGCTCTTTTTATGTGCTATTTAATGACGTATAAATCCGGTATGGCGGTGATAAGAAATAACAAAGTTGACTATGGTTGCAAAAAATCTAGAAGGCCTAGAAAAAATTCGTTGACGTCATTCTATTGGCAGTAATCGGTAATACAAAGTACCAAATTTTATTAAATTTGTTTACAAGATGGCGACGATATTGCAATTTTTCGAAAACCACAATGTGTTGTTTTTGCTCAATATTTTAAAAACCCCTGTAGATATTTTTAATTTCGATACAGCACCTGATTGGGCTGATTTAATCCACCCTGTATCTCTTGCCGTTTCCGCAAAGCCCATGTAGTTGCTCTTATTTGGGAGACCCTGTATATTCTTTTGGTGTATTTTCCTGCCACGTCAATCTGCATATCCTTTTTTATCCATGTCCTTAATTGTGAATTGTGTGTATTGTTGTCTTTCTCGGTTTGATAGTGCGAATAGCTTTGAGTAATCCGTACTCGTCTATCTCTCTTCTGTTAAAATCTTAACCTATATATCTACTTTTATTGCTTTTCTTTCGGCTGTGTCAATCTGTACATCCTTCTTCTCCATGTCTTTAATTGCTTCTGGGCGATATGACATTCCTTCGTGTATTCTTGGCTTGGCTGTATAAATAACTTCTTGTAATACTCACTCACTTATATTTCTCTCTCGATCTACCTTTTCGTTCTTTCTCCTGCCATGCCAATTTTCATATCCTTCCTTTCGCAGTTTTTAATTTCATTTGGCGTTGTGCCATAGTGATTTCTTCGGTTTCACTGTGTAAAAAGTTTGTTATAATTCGTACTCAGTTATACCTCTTCCATTAAAATCTGTGTATTTACTTTTCTCGGTCTTCCAGTCATGTCAAGTTTTACATCCTTTCTTTAGCTGCCTTTAATTCCGTCCAGCGTTATGCCAACACGTCTTGGCGCTTTCTTCGATTTGACTATATAGTTTTGTCTAATCACTACTGGGTTATATCCCTTCTTTTAAAATTTCAGTCTCTGCGTATACTTCCTTCGTAACTCTTGCTTCCACGTCTATCTGTATATCCGTCTTCTTCCATGTCTTTTATTTCTTCCGACGTTATGTCATTGTGTATTGCCAGCGTTTTCAGTTTTCATCCCTGCTCAGTTGTATCACTTTTGTTAAAATTCCAGCTTCTATAACTACTTCTATCCTGATTCTTGCTGCCATGTCAACCTGTATATCTTACTTGCTAAATGTATTTTCTTTCCCCTTGCGTTATGGCATCGTATATTGACGGATTTTTTGGCTTTTTGTGCAAATAGCTTCTTATAGTCTCTGCTGAGTTATATCTCTTCTGTTAAAATGATAGTCTCGGTATCTACTTCTTTCGGGCTGCTTGCCGTGATGTCAAGCTGTATAGCTTTCTCCTTTCACATTTTTCATTTCCTCTAGCGTTGTGCCATCGTGTATTGCCGACTTCAACTTGGTTGTAAAAATAGCTTCTTATAGTCCCTACTCAGTTACATCTCTGCTGTTAAAATGTCAGCCTCTGTATCTACCTCTTACGGTCTGCTTGTTTCCATCGCAATCTGCATATCCTTCGTCTTCCACGTCTTCATTTCCTCCGGCGTTATGGCGTCGTTGTAGGTTGTAGAAAGAGCTTCTTATTATTTTTATTCAGTTATTTAGTTATTAGCTTGCGTATCTAATTTCTTCGCGCTTCTTCCTACATCGCCAATATGCACAGCATGCTCTTTCCATGTTTTTAATTGTTTCTGGCGTTATTCTATCGTGTATTGGCAGCTTTATTCAATGTGATTGTACAAACAGTTTCCTGTAATTAATACTCAATTATGTCTCTTTTGTTAAAATCTTATCCTCTATACCCACATTTATATTCTTCTTCCTTTATTGCTAATCAGCGTATTCTTTTTTTCATGTCTTTCATTCCCTCTGGCGTTACTCCATCATATATTGCAGGTTTTTTAGTTTTATTTTATACATAGTTCCTTGCTGTCCTTAGTCAGTTACGTCTCTCAGTCTCTGTATCTGATTGACTTTCTACCAGTCTTTTAAATTCTTCCACCTCTGTTTTTGATAATAATCATAAATGCTCTAGAAATGTATAGCAACCCATGTACTCATTTGCTATGAAAACTCGTGCACAATTGCTCCAACGAGCAGTGCTATTAGTATATCAGTCACATACACATTGATCTAATAATGTTTTCGTGTTAAAATCATCCATTCTCTCTCAGCGGTACTTGGAAAGAATAGTCATGAAGCACATTTACTTGGAACTCACCAAACATAAAATAGAGTTTCCGTCGATTTTTATTATGAAAGGTCTCTTAACAGAAATGTGGTTTGCTGGACTCTACTGTAAATTCTGTTTAAAGCAAACTATAGCTAGGGCAGCATATTTATCTAGAATAACTGTGACGCTCAGAAGCTTACCTGGGGCATGTGTGATATTATGTTAGTTACTCCAAACGTTGTTAAAACGGTATTATATTAAATTACTAGTTTATTAATGAGTCATGTGGGCAACAGCTTAATTAAGTGGCTGGAGAAACAGTCGTCAAAAAGTCCGAAAAGGTCCGGCCCATTCAAAAACTAATTAAAAAAGCTGGAATACAGCAAACCAAGCGACCACCACTTGCTGGTGGGTTGTTCGGCAAAACATTTTGTACGCGTTCATAATCCAGTTTCCCGATCAATGTTTTAGCTTCATACATAGTTACAGGGCCTAGTGTGGTGCAGGGACAATGCGATGCAGGCACGTTTTTGGTAGGGGATGAATATTAACCTAACACGCGTCGAGGGCTGTAACATATTTATCATAGCATCTGTTCTACCTAATACAGTTGAGATTGATTAAATTATCAAGGTGCTCCAATTATTGCGTCGCCGGATCCGCGCGAAACCAAAATTGCGAAAAATAGGGCCGAACCAACGGATGAGTTCATTTGTAAATAATGCAGGGTAATCGCGAGCTCCAACTACCTTGAGAAGTAATTAACAAGAGAAGGCATTATTCAGATCTTAGATGGCTTTGAATGATCGCCTGCTAATCTGCGTCTCGGGAGGCGCTCCCTCCGGATGAGAAATCCTAATCCCGATTGCCCCGTTTTTAGCGCCGTGGACATCGCTAAAAGCCTGAAGGGCGCAAGTTTACGGCCGCAGCCAAGAATCAGGGATTTCTTCGACCCTTGGATGTTTTAAATTGCTCCCAAATCGCCCGCGGGAATTCCTGGAATATCGGCGCGGAATATTCATCGGTTAATTAATGACGTTCCCTATCATAATTAAGAATGTTAGTAATTCGTTAGGGAAAATGTTGGATACTTATTTAGACGGAATGCCTAGAGGAAACCCGCCGTTCGATGCCGACGTTAAGTGCTTCCGCCAAACCGGGGATATTTACAAATGCTAGAAATTTGTTGGAACTATCCTGCTTATACACTGCGAAACGTATACCATTTACTAAATACTCGAGTCAACCAATAGACGATTCTTGAAAGATAAAAAATTTTTTAGTGCCTACATTAATATCATAAGTTTATACACGTGCGTGCTGGATTTAGAAATCTTAACTATCTTAATGTATTTTTAAGAATCTTAAAAAACTGGTCCAATTTGATTTTGTCCTTCTGGAACTGTAGTTAGTAAACTTAACTAAATATATTTTCAGGAATGGTAGCACAATCCTACAATTTAATTTCGTTTATTTTTTATGTGAAGAAGCACAGATTTACAACAATAAATGCAAAATCATCTTTACTAAATACGGATATTGTATAAAGAGTTCTGCTAGGAAAGCAATTAGGTAGGTACTAAGATTGGCTAATTATTTTTTTTTCCAATATTAGTTCAATCTCGCAATTCAATTTGATGTAGTTCTTGTTCCACTAAGCAGAGAGCTTTCAAAATGGATCAACAAACTGTTTTAAATGCTTTGTTAAATTCGGAGAATCTCAACCTACAAGTACTTTTACGAATGTCATTTTCTACGAAGAACATATTTTTGAAAGCTGTATAACAAATACTTTTAGACAATTAACTAAATTGAAACATCTCATAATAGACCACTGTCAAAAATGACATCATTCAGAGAACATATTGGAACATTCTAAATTTACAAATAGTCCTACTAAAACTGTATTTGGTAATCTTATCTAGCTATAATTTTAAGTGTAAATAAAAGTTTGCAATTAAATTTTGGTGTCATTCTTGCTCCAGAGAGAACAGATTTTTGAAAATGGTTTTAAAATTCACTATATTGGTAGATTTTCAGTTTAAAAATAGGCATACTTACTGAAACTATAATTAAAAATTTCAATGAAATATATTATTAAAAAATCTAATAATCATACTGAAACTATAATTAGTAATCTTAACTAAATATCTTCTTCAGAACGCTAGTAACATTTTGCAATTAAATTTGTTGTAATTCTTCTCCTAAAACGAATCTATTTTTAAAAATGGTTCAAAAATAATTTACTATATTGGTAAATCCTAAGTGTAAAAATAGTCATACCGAAACTACAATTATCTATCAATTTTAACTAAGTACATTATTAAGAAAACAAATACAAGTTTGCAAATACATGTTGGGGTAATACATGTCTCAGAAAAAATAGACTCTTGAAAATGGTTTTAAAATGCTTCACTATATGCCTAGATCCTAAGCTTCGAAATAATCGTACTGAAACTACAATTAGTAATCTTAACAAAATATATGCTTAAGAATGCTAGTAAAATCTTGAAATTAAATTTAGTGTAATTCTTCTAGAAAGAAAAAATTTTTGAAAATGGTATTCACTATATTGGTAGATTCCTAAAAATAGTCATACTCAAAACTATAATTAAAAATGTCAATTAAATATATTATTAAGAAAGCTAATAATAATACTGAAACTGCAGTTAGTAATCTTAACTAAGTATACTCTTAAGATGGCTAGTGAAATCTTGCAATTAAATTTGGTGTAATTATTCTTCTAAAAATAATATATTTTTCAAAATGGTTCTAAAACGATTCACTATAATGGTAGATTCTAAGCTAAGAAATAGTTACACTGAATCTAGATCTAGAACTAGTAATATTAATGAAATATATTCTTAAGAGTACCAATAAGATCTTTCAACTAAATTGTGGCGTAATTATTGTTCCATAACGAATATGTATTTTTAAAAATGGTCTTCCCTATATTGGTGGATTTTAAGTGTAAAAATATTCATACTGAAACTAGAATTACCAATATTAACTAATTAAGAAAGCAAATACAGTCTTGCAGATAAATTAAATAAATTCCTGTTTTAAAATGCTTCATTGTATGTGTATATCCTAAGCATAGAACTAATCATAATGAAACTACAGTAAGTAATCTTAACTAACTACATTGTTAAGAATCTTAATAGAACCTTGGAATTAGATGTGGTGTAATTCTTGTTCTAGAAAACACAGGTCTTTTATAGTATTTTTAAAATAAAATCCTAAGCTTCAAGGTATCATACTGGAATCGCAATTAGAAATTTTAATTGAATATACTCTTAAGAATTCTGATAAAATCTTGTAATTCAATTTAATGCATTTCCTCTTTAGTAGTAATTGGTGTAACTGTTGTAGAAAGAATAGATTTTGAAAATGGATCTAAAATGCTTCACCGTACTTGTAGTCCTAAGCTTAGAAGTAGCCCTACTGAAACTACAGCTCGTAACCTTAACAGAATATATTTTTAAGAGCGTTAATAAAATCTTACAATTCTATTCAGTGTAATTCTGATTTTAGAAAGGACATATTTGTTAAAATAGATCTAAAGAGTGGTTTTAACGTTTTACTGACTTTCATTCTCCTAAGTTTAAATGTAATCGTACTGAAATTGCTTTTTGGTAATATTAACTTAACATATTTTTAAGAGTACAAATTAGAGCTTATAATTAAATATGATGTAATTCTTGATTTATAAAGAATGGATATTTGAAAATGGTTTTAAAAAGCTTCACTATTTTCGTAGATCCTAAGCTTAGAGGTATTCATACTGAAACTACAATCAGTAATCTAAACTAAATATATATTTTAAAATGCTAATAAAATCTTGCAATTAAATTAGGTGTAATTCTTGTTCCAGGAAGATTGGATTTTTGAAAATGGCTCAAAAATAATTTACTATGTTGGTAGATCCCAAGCTTAGAATCAATCATATTGAAATTACAGCTGGTAACCTTAACTAAGTATACTCATGAAATGCTAATACAACCTTGCAATTCAATTTTAGATGTAGTAGTGATGGTAGTTCGAGTTGGTAATTATAACTAAAGATATTTTTAAAAGTGCCGTAAGATATTACAACTCAGTTTGGTGTAATTTTTGTTCTAGGAAGTATATTTTTTTAAAATAGATCTAAAAGCTGTTTTAAATGTTCACTAAATTTGGAGAACTTAAGTTTAAACGTAGTCATACTAAAACTGTAACTGGTAATTTGAAGTAGATATATTTTTAAGAGTAGCAATGGTATCTTCCATATCAATTTGGCGTAATTGCTAATGAGGAAGAATATATTGTTGAAAATCGTACGACACTAATTAAGAATCAATAGAAAAATTAATTTTAGTATGGTTTCCAAGCCAACAAAATAATTTTGATAATCTTTCTTAAGTTGACTAACCTAACTGAATTTATTAGGCAATAATTTTTTGACATTCACTGATTTTACTATGTTGGTGGCACTGTAAGTCTATGTCAAATTCAAGGTTAGCAGGTTAGGTTTTGCATCAGTTTTGACACAGACTGACGCAAAACCTAATCTGCTAACCTCGAATTTGACATTTGGTTTCACTTGATATTTTATTTTCGAGTAAAATTGAAATTTTACTTTTTATGGCTGTGCCGCTAAGATTTTCTTGCCGAATCTACATTCTAGCATTAATTCATGTCCAGTAATTTTCTTATCGTGCACGCGTATCGCTCGTGCCGATTAATACGTTGTTTCTGTGCACTCTAAAAAATTACCGGAAAGAATTAATGCTCTTATGAGATTATGAATAAAAATTAATTTAATATTGTAAATGCTTTACTAAATTTAGAGTTTCTAAGCTTACAGGTAGCCTTTCTAAAATTAGTAAATAGTAAGCTTAACGTTTTAATAACATATTCCTAATTTTAAGTCGAAGGACTGTTTCAATAGTTTCGTTGAAAACGTGGATATCCTAAGATTAGCTCTAGTTCTGAAATTAAGCATTTTAAATACCCTACTGCATTGGCAGAGCCTCATCTTAGAGATATTCCTACTGATAACAGCCACCAAAAACTAGCGATTACGTTTGGTGCAATCCTTGTTACAGAAATGATAAATTTAAAAAAGCAGGTGGGAAAAAGTGCCAGTAAAATCTTGAAGAAAAGATTAGCTGTAATTTTTGTTCTAAGAAGGATACATTTAGAAAAAAACGTCGTACTAAATGCTTTGTTAAATTTCGAGATCTTAACTAATTCTACCAACATGACAGTTAATGATCTTTGGTAAATCTTATTCTGAAAATTATATATTTAAAAAAGTCGAAAAACTGTCTCTAATGCTTTATTAAATTTGAAGATCCTAAATATTCTAGTAAAACTGCAATTAATGATCTTAAGTAAATATATTCTTAAGAGTGCAAATAAAACATTAATATTCAACCAGATGTAATTCTTTTTAGAAGCAAGCTTGATTTTTTAAAATAGATTCAAAAGTTATTTTGAATGCTTCACTATATGTATTTAGAGATTTGAAACTTACAAATAGTCCTACTGCAACTACGACTAGTAATCTGGACTGAATATATTTTTGAGAGTTGGAATAACATCTTGCAATTCAATTTGTTGTAATTTTTTTTATTAAGAATGTATTTTTAGAAAACATTTAAAGATAATTTTAAATATTTATATAAATTTGTAGATCTGCAGTTCAGAAGTGCTCTAACTAAAGCTACAATTGATAATCTTAATTAAATATAATTTAAGAATCTTTAGTTTGGTGTAGTTCTTTTTCCAGAAAAAATTTATTTTTGAAAAGGTTTTAAAATGCTTCACTATATTTATAAATCCTAAGCTTCGAAGTAGTCTTATTGAAACTGCAAGTAGTAATCTTAACTAAGTATATTGTTAAAAGTGCAAAATAAAATATTACAGTTCAATTTGGTGCAATTTTGGTTTTAACAGAGATATATTTTTAAAAATAGATCTAAAAGCTGTTTTAAATGCTTCACTAAGTTTGGAGATCATAAGCTTACAAGTAACGCTACTGAAACTGCATCCTGGTAACCTTAACTAAATATATCTTTAAGAGTGCCAATAGAATCATGCTATTGAATTTGGAGTAATTCTAGTTCTAGAAAGGATATTTCTCAAAAAGGACCTAAAAGATGGTTTCAATGCTTCACTTAATTTTGAGATTCTCAGCTTAAAAGTGGTCGTACTGAAAGCAGAGCAGGTAACCTTATATAAATATATTTCTAGAAGTGCCAAAAAATCTTGCATTTTAATTTTGTGTAACTTCTATTCTAGGAAGGATATACTTTTGAAAATAGTTTTCAAATTGTAAATGTTTGACTAAATTTAGAAATCCCTAGCTTACAGGTAGCTTTACTGAAACTAACAATATTTAAAAAAAATAAGTAAAATATTACAATTCGAATTGGTGTAATTCTTGTTTCAAGAACATATTTTTGAAAATCTAAAAACTGTTTCAAATTCACTGTAAAAAATTTAGATATCCTAAGCTTAGAAGTACTCTTACTGAAGCTGTAATTACTTAAACGTTGTTGAATTATGTTGATAAGATTGTGGACCAAATCTTCAAGTTTGTGTCATCTATCATTCTAAGGATAACACATTTTTCAAAAACTATCGAAAAACTGATTTGTTCTATTTGAAGAGTCTAAGCTTGCAAATATTCCTATTGCAACTGATATTACTATTCTTAACTAAGAGTATTTATAAAAAGGTCAGTAAGCGCATTCAAACTTAAATTGTTGCAGTTCTTGTACTAGAACGAAAAAATGGAAATAGAGCGAAAAATTGCTTTAAATGCTTCCATAAGTATAGAGATGCTGAGCCTACAAGTAGTTCTACTGAAACTACAATTAGTAATTTTAACTAAATTTATTTTTAAGAATGTCAGAAGAACCTTACTATTCGATTTTGTATGATTCCAATTCTAAGAACAAATTTTTGAAAATGAAAGGAAATACCATTTCAAATGATTTATAATATTTGGAGATTCTAAGCTTACAGGTGGTTTTACCAAAACTTCAAGTAATGATCTTCTTCCTATTCCAACAAAAACAGATTTTGGAGAATATATGAAAAACCTATTTTTAAATGATTCGTTTTCCTTGGACATCCGAAGCTTACAGTTACTCTTACTGAAACTACAATTACTAATATTACCTATAAGTATTTCTGAAAATGTCAGTAAATGATTGCAATTCAACTTGGTGCAGCTCTTAAACTAGAAAGAAAAATTCTTCCGTAAGTAGAGCCTACATGTAGTTCTACAGAAACTACAATTAGTAAATTTGAGTAAATTTATTTCTAAAAATACTAGATAAATCTTACAATTTGATTTTATCTGGTTCCGATAATAACAACAGATTTTTGAAAATATATGAAAATAGGGTTTCAAATGATTTGATATATTTGGAGATCTTAAGCTTACAGGTGGTTTTGTCCAGACTGCAACTCATAATCTTAAATAAATATATTTTCTAAAGTGCCAACAAAATATTGCGATTCTATTTGATGTAATTCTTGTTATAGAAAAGATAAAGTTTTGAAAATAGGTCTGAAAAAGTATCCAATAAAATTTTGCACAGCAATTTGGTATAGGCATAGAAAGGATAGATTTAAAAAAATTAAAATGCGCCTAAAATGCATCGTTAAATGCATTGAGAATAAATAGACCTATATGCATAAGAGTGATCTTAAGTTTAAAATTAATACTACTGAATCTGCATTTGATGATTCTAACTAGATATATTTTTAAGAGTGGCAATTAAATTTGGTGCACTCCTTGTTCTAAGAAGAGATTTTTGAAAATAGATCTAAAACCTGTTTTAAATGCTTTACTACCTTTGGAAATAATTAGCTTAGAAGTAGTGCTACTGAAACGGCATTTGGTAATTTTAAGTACATATATTTTTAAGAGTACGAAACAATCTTGAAATTCAATTGAAAGTAGTTCTTTTTCAAGATACAATATATTTTTGAAGACAGTTATGAAAAAATGCTTTAGATGCTTTACTAAAGTCGGAAATCCTAACCTTAAGAGTAGTTCTACTGAGATACCGGCTGGTAATCTTAGATAAATATATTTTTACGAGTGCTAAACAATCTTGCCATTCAATTTAGTGTAGTTCTTTTTCTATAGAAAATCGATTTCTGAATACAGTTCCAAAAATTGCTTTAAATGCTTTATTAAAATCGAAAATTCTAACCATAGGAGTAGTCCTACTGAGACTACGGCTGGTAATCTTAGAGAAATATATTCTATATAGTGTCAATAAAATTTTCCAATTCAATTGAGAGTAGTTATTTTTTAAGAGACAATCTATTTTTGAAGACAGTTATAAAAAAAATGCTTTAGATGCTTTAGATGCTTTACTAAAATCGAAAATCCTAACCTTAGGAGTAGTCCTACTGAGACTACGGCTGGGAATCTTAGATAAATATATTTTTAAAAGTGTCAATAAAATTTTCGAATAAAATTTGGTGCACCCCTTGTTATAAGAAAAGATTTTTGAAAATACATTTAAAATCTGTTTTAAATGCTTCGCTACCTTTGGAAATAGTTAGCTTAAAAGAAGTGCTACTGATACTGCATTTGATAACCTTAAGTACATATATTTTTAATGGTATAAAACAATCTTGCAATTCAATTTATTAATAGTAGTTCTTTTTCAAGAGACAATATATTTTTTAAGACAGTTATAAAACAATGCTTTAAATGCTTTATTAAAATCGGAACTCCTAATCTTAAGAGCAGTTCTACTGAGATTACGGCTGGAAATCTTAGATAAATATATTTTTAAGAGTCCCAAACAATCTTGCCATTCAATTTAGTGCAGTTCTTTTTCTAGAGAGAATCGATATTTGAAGACAGTTCTAAAAACTGCTTTAAATGCTTTCCTAAAATCGGAAATCCTAACCCTAAAAGTAGTACTGAGACTAAGGCTAGTAATCTTAGATAAATATATTTTTAAGAGTCTCAATAAAATTTTCTTTCCAATTAAATTTGGTGCTCTCCTTGTTCTAAGAAGGGATTTTTGAAAATAGATCTAATATCTGTTTTAAATGCTTTACTACGTTTGGAAATAATTAGCTTGAAAGTAGTGCTACTGAAACTGCATTTGGTAATCTTAAGTACTTATATTTTTAAGAGTGCCAAACAATCTTGCAATTCAATTTGGAGTAGTTTTTTATCAAGAGAGAATCGATTTTTGAAGGCAGTTCTGAATAATTGCTTTAAATGCTTCACTGAAATAGGAAACTCTAAAAATATTAAAAGTAGTCCAACTGGGACTACGGCTGGTAATCTTAGCTAAATATATTTTTAGGATTTCCAATAAATTTTGTGTAATTATTGCTCTAGGAAGGATATACAATTTTTTTCAAATAGGTGTAAAATGTTAAATGCTTTAATAAATTGGAGATCCTAAGCTTACAAGCAGCCTTATTAAAACTAAAATTCATAAATAATAAATTTAGCTAAATATCTTTTTAATAACAGCATTAAAATATTACAATTCGAATGAGTGTAATTCCTATTGAAGGGAGAACATATTCTTTAAATAGATCGAAAAATGGGTTTTAAATACTTTGTTAAATATTTTGGAGTTTATAAATTTAGCAGTAGTTTTACTGAAGCTGCAGGTACTTATACTTCGTTACATATATTGTTGCGAATGTCAATAAAAACTTACAATTTATTTTAATATTTGGTTAAATTCAAATAACTTACGCTCTATTTAAAGTTCTAATGCGCTAGCAGATTTTGCAATTAATAAGTTAAATTAAATATATTTTTTCCACTCACTGTATAGAAAGTCGGCTTTTGGGCACTAGTAGGAAACAAAACTGTCAATTTCCAACCAGCTGGAGCCATTTTTATTAACTCCCAGCGGGAGCCAATATTTTTTACCTCCAGCATTTGTGTTTATGTCACCGTGGATACCACACCAAAGCTTTACAACGTTATGTTGATTTGAAAATGAAAAAAAATGTGACTACTGTCTAAAGCGAAATTTTCGAAAACATGCGTTCGAAGAAAAAGTCATATCTCACTGGAGGAAATTAATACCTTTGCCCACTAGATATATAAAAAGCTATTTAAGCATATCAGAGATATTTAATCTAAATGTATTCTTCAAAATTTTAGTGAGACTCTGTTACTCTTGTGCTAAGAACACGCCATTGAAAGCATGTGCTAGAATTTTTAAAAAGGTTCATTAAGTACAGAGATCCTAAACTTACAATTAGTTCTGTTGAACCAATAGTGAGTAATCTTAAATAAATATATTTTTAAATCTCCCCAAATGAACTTTGTGCAATTCTTAGACTACGAAATACAGTTCTCAAACTGCAATATCTTTGATATTTGTTTAATTTTTAAAAATAAAGACAAACAAGCTGTTTTAATCTGTTGGGAAATCTTAGGATTGGAAGTATTTCTACTAGAATCGTTAATAGACAGTATCTCTAATTAAATGTTATTTTTCTATACCACAGCTATTACGAGTAGTTAAAAGTGTACGAAACATAAAATTTCTAAAAGCAAATCCGAAAATTATTTCAAGGTCTAAAGAATCGCAAGAAAATCCTGAAATGACTTCAGCATGGTGATTTTATAAAGAATAAAATAGCCAGCACAAATATAAACATAAAGAAACAAACACATCCATGCGTAAACAAGGAACTTTCTATAGAGCCTCATTAAAGATTATGTGTTTCAGTGCAAAATGTTTACCTTTAATAAAGTAAATATAAAATCAAAAGCTAAAGATTTTTAAAATAAATGTAACCTACAGCAATTTAAATCCAAAGCAGTTAGCAGCAATTAGACTAGAAAAACTAAGACTCTAGTGATTACCAAAAGCTATTTTACTTTGAAACACGCTTAAAGACAATTGATAACACTGTTAACCAGAGACCAGGACCGCATTTCACGAATTTCACAAAGAATGCACCCATGAAATAGCTTTCAGTTCGCGTGTTGTTCTAACCATGCGGAAGCGTGCGACGGATGACTGTTGGTAAAATAAGAGCCTATTAAAAATATTCAGAACTGAAAGATTTTCCACGTTCTGCACCGTTGTAAATAACAAAAATTCACTTTGTACCTGTGATTTAGGGCAATTAATTACTCTCTTCCGATGACGCGAACGAACCCTCGCAAAGAAGCAGAGCGGCCGTTTAATGCGCTGTCGGCCTAAGTGGCCGATTAGAAAAAGCGGATATCCCGTCATTGCGAGGGCTTAATTCGCAAAATGATGACAAAAGCGGAGAAATGAAAAGGGTTACGGCAGACAAACAGCTTATTTCACGGCGGATTAACTCGCATAATCTGTTGACACTTGAGTATTTTCCGCGACAAGTCGGTTTTCCGCGGGAGAAAAGTTCCGGCGGTGACAAATTTTTGCCATGCGCACCCGCACCCTCTTATAACTTTTAAAACTTCGCCGCCCTCGCTTTCTTGGACCGCTCGTTCAAATCTCCACGACGCGCGGGCCCCGTCTTAAATTCTCACCTAAGACGTTGGAAACTAATTTTTAAGGGATGCTTCTTTAACGTGTCCAGTCGTTGCAACTGTTAGACCGAGCATTAAAAACAATCCCTCTTCGTATTAGAACTTTGTTTCAGATATGGTGAGCCTATCTAAACTGACACTTTGCTTAAAGGACAGTTTAAATGGGTCTGGTCTCATACAGATTTGGCGTGAGTTAACATATCAGGCCGCTTGTATGCGGTCAGTCTTAATGTTGATAGGGCGTTTATTAGACCAAATGGCATTAAAATAATTCGCTTTGGATCTAAAATTATGTTGCAAATGCGGTTGTGTCTGATATTTTGTCTTGTCGGAATCAAGTCACTGATAAGCGACCAGTTTTTAAGCTTGGAATTATGTTTATCAGATTTAAAACGTCACTGAAGATATTTTAAAATGTACTGCTGAAGACCATATACTGCATTAGCAGGAGAGACCTTAAGAAATAAGCTAAGATAATTAAGATTATGATGTTCAAAGTTTCTATTCGGTATGCTTAATGACTAAACTACAACACGACATTAGTATTATAAATCTTGCAAAATATTTTGTAACTGTCGCGAAGTTACCATGTATGAAAGTAAGAGAAAGTTGGCCGGTCTTTCTCTACAACTGTTAGCTCGTCTTCAGCTAAAATATATTTGATTTGGTGTGCGCGTATCTACCGCTGAACTACATTACTATAAAAACATCATGTTGAAAGAAATGGATAAAATAGATTAAATGTAGTAGATCTTTACAACTGACATGAAGTTACCATTGCTTAGGCTGAAATAAAGTTTTGTAAGTCTTTCTGTTCAGCAAGAACAAGGCTTTACCGCTAAACTGCACCCGCTACACAAGTATAATAGATAACAGAGGTTAAGGATACCCACATCATTACCGGTAAACTGCACCACTACACTAGTGTGATAGACTTTACCAAATAGGTTAAATTTGCTGGCTGATTATAAATGACCAGAAGTTACCACGTTTTGGGTTAGGGTAAGAGTGGTTGGTGGTTACCTCGGCCGCTGCGGCCCACGAATCGCAAGTCGTTGAACTTGGCGACCTGGTTCTTCATGACCGCCGTCGAGTTCCTGAGCTCGGCGCAGTAGTTCTCGTCGTTGCCGGCGCGGATGGTGACGACGGTGCCGTCGCCGATATCCCCGAGGGCGACCACCTTAAAGGCGACGGGCAGCGTCTTGTTGGACCTCCAGTGCGGCGGCAGGACGGTGCAAACGAAGAGCGGGCTCCCGGTGCGAATAAGCTCCCCAGGATGCTCCGCCAGGAAGTCGCTAAGCGTGCGCTCTGCCAGGATGTCGGAGGTCATCTTCGTGTAGGTGTCGTTGATGATGCTAGTGCCCTCGGGCGAGGCTGCCGTGCCCGTCGCGGTCTGGGTGGTGGCGGTCAGGTGCATTCCGGTAGATCCCCAGTCACCGAACATCAAGTACCGCTCGCATGGGCCTGGCGCAAAGGAGTCCGACGCGCTCAACGCTTCCTGGAGGCCGGGGGCGCTTCTTCGCCGAGCATGCCGCCGTCAAAAATCATAAGCCGAGGGGGTGCATGTCACGCCGACGGTTGCCGGGCAACGGATGACGTAATGTCAACACTTTTTCTGAATGAAAACTTTCACGGGGAGGGGTGAAAAAATGGGACCACACCGCAACGCATTATCGCATTAAAATGCGCACGTAACGTAGTACGGGACCAGTCGCACGTTGCGCCCGCCGCGCGCGATTCGGGACTTCTTCTCCGGCGCGACGTCCCGTCGAGGCACAACTGCAGGCCACACACGCACTGTGGACGCGGGAAGCACGCACTAGGTAAACAAGACTTCCCGATTTGGCGGCGGGCCGCCGCTCCGAGGATTGGGTTCTTGGAGTCGCTCGGGTGTTCCTAAATCAGGATTGGCGAGCGGAGTTTTGGCTACTAAACGTTTGTAGGGACATAGCGTTTCCACGCAGTAAACATAGCCGTGTATATATGGCGTGCGCCGCAAAAGAAGTCGCCGGCACCGCCGCTTTCGTCCTCTTCTAACACTAACGTCCTCCTGCTGGGCGCCGCCGACGTCGCTCCGATATTAACCGCCGCTCACACGTACGTGGCACCCTGAGCTTCACCATCGTCCCGGGTGGAACGAGGACGTGCGGCCGAGGGTCGGTCGTAGCTTCGCCCCAAATGCAGTAGTACACTCTTGCGCCCTGATAACCCTTTGGTTATCAGGGAGAGTTGGACGGAGACACCCCAATTTGGCCGTGCGGCGGGGAGCGAGACGCCGCGCCGTAGATTAAAACAGAAGCTAACATAAAGGGTACATGCCCGACGAGGACCGCCGATACCATCACCGGGGCGAGAAGAGGAGAGCCGCGCTTGTGGTCAGAGTGGGTCGGGCCGCTGGGTAATAAAGGAGAGAAGTATATAAATTGGCGCGGGTTGGAGGAAGAACGGGCAAAAAGCGGCTGCGGCCGCCGTGTTGGTGCGAGCGGGACGGAGATCCGGTGAACACGCAGGCGTCACATACGGTGAAATGAGATAGGTGTTAAGTAGTACGTTGTCGGATGGCACGGTCATATGTTTGGTTGCTTCCCATCGGCGGTCTCTGGTCTACCCATGGTGTTAGCCTCATCCTTTTAACTCGCCTGAATCGCGGTCGCTTCTTTACACACCTTTATCAAACACTCTTTGCAAACACATTTTTTAAAATCGCAGCGCTCGCTGTGAAGCGCGCGACAATTGTTGATCCTGTTTGTCCACTTGATTTTCTTTTGACAACCTATAGGGCACTTGAATTACTTTTGATCTTGTCTTGTCTCCACAAATTTATAAAATTAAGTAATTAACAGGCACAAAAGAAAATTGTAATTACATTGCGTCATTTACATCTCAAAAACAAACAATTGGCGTAAACATCAACGAGAGAACGAGATCTCAGTTAATATTAGAGGTCGTGGCAGTGTTCAAAAATGATTAGTTTGTGTAGTTCAGCGTTGGTTAAGGTAATTTTTATCTTTCTGCATTATCGATATTTTTTTAAAATGTACAAAAAGTTTGAGTGCAGCTTACACTTGCAAGTACAGACACGAAAAACTTTTACAGAATAGTACTCGAATAATAACTTATTCCAATACTTTTCCGTATATTGGATACCCAGTACTTGAAGTACAATTTTACTTAAAAGTAAATATTTAATACATACAACATCTTTAAGTATTTCTGACACCGGAATACTGTCGCCATTTGAACGGCAATTTTTAAAAATGTACAAAAAGTTTGAGTGCAGCTTACACTTGCAAGTACAGACACGAAAAACTTTTACAGAATAGTACTCGAATAATAACGTATTCTAATACTTTTCCGTATATTGGATACCGAGTACTTGAAGTACAATTTTACTTAAAAGTAAATATTTAATACATACAACATCTTTAAGTATTTCTGACACCGGAATACTGTCGCCATTTGAACGGCAATTTTTAAAAATGTACAAAAAGTTTGAGTGCAGCTTACACTTGCAAGTACAGACACGAAAAACTTTTACAGAATAGTACTCGAATAATAACTTATTCCAATACTTTTCCGTATATTGGATACCCAGTACTTGAAGTACAATTTTACTTAAAAGTAAATATTTAATACATACAACATCTTTAAGTATTTCTGACACCGGAATACTGTCGCCATTTGAACGGCAATTTTTAAAAATGTACAAAAAGTTTGAGTGCAGCTTACACTTGCAAGTACAGACACGAAAAACATTTACAGAATAGTACTCGAATAATAACGTATTCTAATACTTTTCCGTATATTGGATACCGAGTACTTGAAGTACAATTTTACTTAAAAGTAAATATTTAATACATACAACATCTTTAAGTATTTCTGACACCGGAATACTGTCGCCATTTGAACGGCAATTTTTAAAAATGTACAAAAAGTTTGAGTGCAGCTTACACTTGCAAGTACAGACACGAAAAACTTTTACAGAATAGTACTCGAATAATAACTTATTCCAATACTTTTCCGTATATTGGATACCCAGTACTTGAAGTACAATTTTACTTAAAAGTAAATATTTAATACATACAACATCTTTAAGTATTTCTGACACCGGAATACTGTCGCCATTTGAACGGCAATTTTTAAAAATGTACAAAAAGTTTGAGTGCAGCTTACACTTGCAAGTACAGACACGAAAAACTTTTACAGAATAGTACTCGAATAATAACTTATTCCAATACTTTTCCGTATATTGGATACCCAGTACTTGAAGTACAATTTTACTTAAAAGTAAATATTTAATACATACAACATCTTTAAGTATTTCTGACACCGGAATACTGTCGCCATTTGAACGGCAATTTTTAAAAATGTACAAAAAGTTTGAGTGCAGCTTACACTTGCAAGTACAGACACGAAAAACTTTTACAGAATAGTACTCGAATAATAACGTATTCTAATACTTTTCCGTATATTGGATACCGAGTACTTGAAGTACAATTTTACTTAAAAGTAAATATTTAATACATACAATATCTTTAAGTATTTCTGACACCGGAATACTGTCGCCATTTGAACGGTAATGGATACTTATTTGCTTTGATTGGTTCAGTTTTGGTGACAGAATTGGTGACCGTCATTAAAACTCTAACTTTGTTTGGCAAATAAAGTCTGTTGGTAGACCTGGTAGAGTGTTCAAATAAATTATGAAATCAGATCAAGTAGCTCGTTTACTGAATTGATAAAAGGATTCCACCAAATATATAATGTAAAAGTTGATTAGATCAATCTAAATTTGTTAGGTAACCATGTGATCAACTTTGGCTTATCCTATATTTTGTTGTTTATGTGTACCTATGACAATTTTGCCGTTTGCCGCTTATAAAGTAAAACAAGGCAAATAATTACCTATTAAGTTAAAATATATAGATGATACTTGTCATAACTGCAAAAATATCGATATCAGATAATTTCATAAATATAAAAAACTATTTTTTAAATATCTAATAAGTCACCAAGTCGCAAAACACATACCTATATAGCAATTTAACGGTTACATACCTTGTTTATTGTCTAATATTGGGGTAAATTTTGATAATATTATTGCATTAGTTTGCCAGTTACCTTGCATTTTTGAGTAAAATGCAAAACAACCAATATGTCAGAATTGCACAAAAATTTCGCAAGTACCAGAATGTGCCTTTGTCTTTATTAAAAGTAAAGCGTTAAACAAAATATCTTAGGTTTTCACTATGGCATTGACTGCTACTTTGAAAAATAAGGCGAAAATTCCTTATAACTAAAATACCGGCTCTGAATTACTGAGAAAATGTTCAAAATGTTATTGTATTGTATTTATCGACACTTGTTGATTATCAATACAGAAACATATTGCACTAATAAATGTGTGTTAATTGTATTTTCGATAATGAGCAGCACCAATTATAGTTTATTGATCGAATATGGATAACGGATACTTACTTCTTCTTCTTCGCGGATTTCCTTATGCCCTTAGAGGCGCCGAATTTTAATCACGCCCTCCTTTAACTCATCTTTTCAATTTTTGTCATTTCTTTTATATTTTTCCTACACTGACTGTATACTTCTTTTCTTTTTATCGATGTTTTTTCCCTTTTTCTTTTTCCTACATCTATTATGTTCTTTGCAGCTACTCTTAGTATATGTTGATGTTACGGTTAAAGCATGAAATGCATTTTTTAAGTACAAAATCAAAATAATATTTCTATGCTTTACTTAGCTAATCTGTGGACAACTAGTTATTTCCTACTATAACAATTTAAAGTCAGCTAATGTGTAAAACTATATAAAAAATTATTAACATCATTTTGAAAAGCCAAATCTATTACTTTAAAAAAATAAATAAATAAAAGCCAAAGGTATCCCCCAAATATGTGGGCGTACCTTTAAACTGAGCGGTGGTTTGCTTCCAATTTATTTAAAAAACAAATTTGCTAATAACAATAAGTTTCTTTATATAAGTATTAGCGATCATTTGCAATGACACTGGTTATAAGGGATAACTAGGCGATGAAAAGTAGGTGTCACGGCACATATCAGACAGTAACATTTCAATGGCAAAGCCCATACCCTTTTTTCTAAGAAATTTATTTTTATATTTTTTATGTGCTTTAATGTAGACAGCAAAATATAACATCTATGAAATATTTTGAAAACCGAGCAACCTATTACTAAAAATTAAGTTTTAAGTGCATCTCAATTGACACAATCATCAATTAGAAATAAATCAGAAATCATCTAGAAAGTGTAGTTAAATCTATTGCGTAGAATTAATGTTTGCATAAAAAAACGATGGTAAAATTGAGTATTTACTACAAATTTCATTTTTTCTTCTTTGTCAACTTCTTCTTTATAGAGCTGGTGTTATTCTAGTTCTTTGT
This sequence comes from Agriotes lineatus, assembly GCA_940337035.1. Lineage (NCBI taxonomy): Eukaryota > Metazoa > Arthropoda > Insecta > Coleoptera > Elateridae > Agriotes > Agriotes lineatus. The sequence continues at coordinate 38,131,192 of OW679200.1, read as the reverse complement.
AGCTCTTCGTATAATGTGTATCCGTCGTTCTCTATTCCTAGCTTCTTTCGTTGACCTGGTCTGTTCACCGAATCTCGCTCTGGCTGTAGTACCCTCGACCTGTTCTGCTACCAATATTTCTAATGACGAGACATCATTGAATTCTATATGGCCAAAATATTTGAGAATTTGCTCTTGTACAGTTTGTGATAGTCTCGTTAACTCATTGATGTTCCGCCAATCGTACTAGAATTGACACATTTTGATAAAATTTTGTTGAGCAAAGTCAAACATTCCATTAGATCAGCCATTGCTCGGTGATTTACAATAAAACTGTACAGGAATAATATTGCTGTCCTAGGCCAGGAATATTTTTCGAAAGAAGACACGTTTTCCTAATCTTTTAATTACTCGTGTCCATCAGTGGAAAAATAGTATGTGTATCTTGGACAAAAAACAACATTCCCAGACTCCTGTGTTGTTGAGCTCTGAATTCGCCTCGCCCAACAATATTCACAATTGTCCGGGAATGTTACGCCTTTCGTCCTAGATACACAATGTAATATTCCTCGAATACGGATATATTTGTTCTATTAGCTGTCCGCGGACCAAAAAGAACTCTTCTGTAACACCAAACTTCAATAGAATTCATATGTCTTTGGTCCTGTTTTTTCGATAGTCCAAGACTCGGCCGCGTATAGCATATTAGGAAAGACTAAGATTTTTATTAGTACTTTCTTCTTTTTGTGTGTTATGCCGTGGTCTTTACAGATTTTATATAGGTTCTACATGACCCTTCTCGAGGTTTCACACGGTGTTCTGATTTTTGATGTGCTTCCACCTACATTGGATATGAATGCTCCAAGAACTGACTGACCACTTTAAATTGGCACATTTGTTTCATGCCCTGGCAGTTGTTTTTGCGATCGAAGATGAAAATCTTGCTTTTCTCTTTGTCTATCTCTAGACCATATAGAAAACTCTCTTCTTTCAGTAGTGTAAGAAGTTGTCCCAGTTTTTCGCCTGTGTTTGCTAGGAGTCTGTCGTCAGCATAGCTTAAGCTGGTTTCCGCCACTGCTGATTCGACCCTAGAGTTTCTCAAATTTATTAACATACATAATAATAGTCGTATGCAATTGTCATGTCCTCATTGTTTTCATAGAGTACAAGTAATTTTTAACACTCACTCGTTCAGGTTTTTTCAGTATACATTTCACAGGTATCACAAATTATTCAGACACAAAAACATTTATCGGTGTTTGTTATGTTAGAGTTACTCTTCGATCCATGATACCCGCGTTTCATCCACTAGTAGTCCCTTGACAAAGAGAAAGAAATAGAGAGAGAATGAGTGTCATACCGAATCTCATTCTAATTGATCCATCCCTATTATGGCTGCCAGCAAAATTGTTTCTTTAGAAACATTAAAGCAGAATACTGGTTTAACAAAAGAAACTTAGATATAGATTTTAAGCCCATGAGTCTGTGGTTAAGTCATGTCCACATATTTTGGGGACAAAATATATCGTTAAAATGAGATGCAACATTCTCAAGCTGACCAATACATTTGTTACAGCACGTATTGTTACAATAGTACACATTTTGCCTTACACAAAACATTGACCGCTAAATAATGATGTTCTATAAATTACCTACATATAGCATAGAATTTTAAAAATGCTTGCAGACTTTACCTGTCCTTCGTCGCTTATTCTATATACAATATTTAGTTAGAGTGTAAAATAATGTCTTATTTTGCATTTTAACTAAACCCTATTCCCTCCATATTATTCTAACTGTTGCTTTTATAATTTCTGTATTAGTGGCTCTTGTGGTACCATTGCTCTTATTTATTAGTTTCTAACCCTTTGCCAATTTGTCTTCCCTGTTGTTTTACCAACTTATTTTATTTCGGCTGTATTACCCAGGATTAATTATTTGTGTATAGTACCGTTGATATGGAGATTGCATCATACACTTTTAGCTTAGTTTCTTCCTCCAGTTCTAGTTACATTTGTAGATAATCGTAGAATACATTCAGTTTTGCTATTCACTTCTACTTACAAGGAAAACAGATGGAAACATAATTTTAGATAATTTCTTAGATTGGACCATACATACATGACTACAAGAAAAAGGTTCGTGAAACAAACTGTACAGTGTAAATAATCTGCATCAGGCATCTAGATTTCTATTGTATTAAATTATAGTATTCAATTAATGCTTGTAGTCTTCCCGCCCTTTTCTTGATATTTTTGATGATGTGATCCATGGTGATTATGAATAACAGTGGACAAACTATACCTTCTTCTCTAGTACATTCTGTATTACGAAAATATTACTATCGTTTGTCTATTCGCCGTGAAGGCCGCTTGTTCATAAACCAGTTTATGTTCTACGTAATATTTTCTTAATTTTCTTTTTATTATTCTCCTAGGTACTTTATGCGCTATTTATTACACTGAATTATAATTTTTACAAGAGTTTTGCGTAAGGAAATTATTAAATTATTTTATCAGTTTTTTGGTATTTTTCCATTATCCAGGTTTCTTTTTTCTTATATTCTCCACAGCCATTATCTCTAGCTCCCATTTTTTTATAACCTCCTCCACTTCTTCTTTTTCTATTTATGTTTACTTCTCTTCGTTCAAAACGTTTTTCCTCTTTCAACTCAAACTTGTTTGTATAGTACTCTCTCCATTGGTCCAATATTTCTGTTGTTTTTAGTTGCAATTCGCTATTTGTATCTTTATTCCTTTCAAATCTTTTCTTCCATAAATTTTACAATATTCCAAAATTTTCCATTAGTTTTGCTATAGGCTAGTTCCTTCCCAGATTCTTCCTAGTTCTTCTGTCTTGCATTGCTAGCTTACTTGATTTTTTCTCTCCTGTATTCTTTTTCTTTCTTTTTCACTTTTTCTGCTACGGTTGAATTCCTTTATTCTTTATCCTTTTACTTTGGTTAATCGATACAAATTTCTAAATATATTCGAAGACGACTTTCATCTAACCAAAATTATTATTCGAAATGTAAAATTAAACACATAAAAATATCTGCTGCATGAATTAATGACAGCATTATAATAGTCCTAGTTGATCTCCAGGAACCATATCACCAAAGCTTTGGTGGTTAAACACTTTTGGTTAGACAATTTTCCCTTACTTAAAAAAATGTTTAATGTTCGAAAAACATATCTTGCTGATTGTACTAGTGGAGCAGAAATTTGTGATAGTCACTCATAAGCGAAACAAATAAAACACGAGTTGAGAACCAGTTGCAAGGTCTCATACGGTTTCTCGGCGTTCAGAATTCTCCAATTTTTACAACCTTTTACAGTTTGAAAAAATATCTTTATTCTAATTGCTTCGACCGCAGATTTTTTATAAAGAAGAAAGCAATTATACTCTATAAAAATGTTTGCTATATTAAATACAATTTTCGCTTCACAAGATCAAATATCTTAATTTGCTGAAAAAGGTCAGTCCGTGTTTTCATCAGTAGCAGTATCACTTCTTTTAAAGATAGAAAAATACAACACAGACATAAGCTCAGTACAGGAAGTAAGGTGGAATGGAAAAAGTGAAATAGGAAAATGTAGTGTCCTATATAGCAGTGAAGAAAAACAAGTCCGCGATGGAGTAGCCTGCTTTATAACGAAAAGAAGACAGAGAATAATTGATTTCATACCAATAAGTAGACGACTAGCAAAATTAAGAGTAAAAACAAAGAACGTGTTTAACATTTGTGAATGTATATGCCCTAACAGAGACA
>OW679200.1:38073901-38127341 GCA_940337035.1 Agriotes lineatus | reverse complement strand
AGAAGCAAGAATTAAAGCCACCATCACATTTTTTAATTTGCTGAACATACGGCTAATAATCTTATTAGAGAAATTCAAGTGTTTCTAGAATATACTAGTAGAACAGTCGGGGCTATAGCGGCCATTTTGGATTGGAACATGGCGGCCATCTTGTTTAATCGGATCAATTAAAAGTCAATTAAACCGCGAATTAAATCCGCGGATTAATCTAATTAATTTCGCGGTTTGATCTAATTAATCACATATGAAGTTTGATATGTAATTTACATATGTGCTACTGATTAAATTACGCATTAGCTTCCGATTAAATTACGCGCGGCCATTTTTAATTTGCTTCCGGAATTACGCGGCGGCGCGCATGAATGGATTAACCAGAGTTCCATTAACCCTACCTACTATAGGAAATTTTTCAGATTTTTTCTAAGTTCAATTTTTTGATTTTAAACTTCCCGGGGTGTCGGCCATCTTGGTTTTCTGCGCGCACACTTCTCACGGCTGTCGTTTTTAATTTTGAATTTTCGCGGAAATATTTAAATTTCAAACTGCTAAGTCTTCCGTCTCACTCATCGAAGCTGCTCTAAGCCCCAGTTTTGAATTTAACTTTTCGGGTGTCGTCCATCTTGGTTTTCTCACATTTATTTTAATTTAAAAAAAGCTTCCTGCGACGACCCATAGCCGGATCTGAACCAGCAACGGCAGTATTACGAGTTCGGAGTCTTAACCAGCTGAGCTATCGAAGCGATCGAGGTAAAAGGAATTAAACATAGTCACTTGCGTGTCACGAGCCCAGCTTTAAACAAACTATTTTTCAAAAATTTAGATTATAAGAATAGGGGATGTGTAGCTTATTGTGTTTAAAGGTTGATACAATTTTTTTAAAAATAGATTTGTAACTGGATGTACTAGAAATAATTATTTTTATAATTTGCAATATTCTCGTTGTTCCGCCCTGCTGTAAATTGCCGTGCGATTTTTCTAAGTTCCCTTTTTAAAACAGGTCGGTGCCTGTATTTTGTTTGGTTTTAAAGGTTTGAACACTGTACCACTTAGCTGTTCTGACATTACACTTCCATATTCATATTATAAATAAATTTTAAATGTTATTTTCGATTAAGTTTTAGCCGCTTATAAATTACAACAGCTAGTTTAAAAATTAAATGGGCGATAAGAGGTAAAGGCAGATCGTAAATATAAAATAAGTTACAAATTTTATTTTAATATATTCCTGAAATACTGATAATACGTATTGCTTGAATAAGAAAGAGATAAACATAAAATGCGTAATTATTCGCAATGGTTTTTGCCCCGGGCGCGTTTTCAGTTAACTTGATTGTTAGCACAGACAATGGAATTTGCTATGATATCCAAAATTTTAATTAAGCTAATCGGTGTGTTTATGCAGGAGTCGTTTGAATTTTGTAAAGGCCGAATGACGTTACTCGTATCAATCAATCCCAATGCAGTAATATTTACATTCGGTGCTATCGTAGAGAACACTGTTGTGGGTTTGGAAAAGAATGTTTCGACCGGATTTTACGACAAAATTCATCCGATGCGAACTTTCTATTTGTTATCCTCAATTGGCCTAACAGGTCGTTGCCTGTCGGCCACAATTATATATATCAGCAATAAGATAACATGAACAAGAAGATATACGTATTGCTTGAGTAAGAAAGAGATAAACATAGTAGCAAATATTGGAGAAGGCTTGACTAATTTTAATTATGACATTTGTCAACTAAACATGCCTACTAATATAATTTTTTGTATGGCTATCTTTTTCTTACTCATATAGGTAAGAAAGGGTGTGCGTTGCTTTCAGCTACCGTGTTTCGGCTACTTTTCGATGTTGAGTCCGAAGATATCCGAGTCTTATTGTATAAGAATGGTTGTCCCCTCCGCGTTTTTAATTTAATTTTCCTTAAAATCATGGGAACATATGATTTTGTCGCTCCTGGAAAAAGCATGTTGTGACGAACAGCGATAAGTAGAATTTTTTAAAATATTGTTCATACTACAGTCAATCGAAAAGCAAAAGGCTTTTATTTATAAGTAAGCGTCTGAAATTGTGTCATTATATCGATCAAAACTATTAATTTAAAAAATTCCAGTATAAATGCAAACGGACGAAAATAAAAACGCAATTGACCACAAATTAACATAAATTTGAATAAAACAGAGAATTTCGTTGAAAAATGTTCTGTTTTAGTTTGAAAAACTCCAGTATAAATGCAAACGAACGAAAATAAAAACGCAATTGGCCACAAAGTAACATAATTTTGAATAAAAACACACAATTTTGTTGAAAAAATGTTCTGTTTCACTTAAAATTTTACAAAACTGACATCATGTCACTTGAAATTATACAAAAAAAACGACATTTTTATCCAATAAGCGATAAAAAATACACCATCTCACATTATTTCACTTAAAAAATGATCACAATTCGTTTTATAAATCGTTTTTTAAAACGAAAATGATGTAAAAACAGTTTTAAGAGTTATTTCTAAGCATAATTTTGCAAATGTTTTACACTTTTTCTCGAACTTGTTGCAGTTTTAGCAAGATTTGAATAAAAAACAGCAATTTCTGCAGCAGTTTTAGTAAGATTTGAATAAAAACACACAATTTCGCTGAAAAATGTGTTGGTTCACATCATCTCACATAAATTTTTACAAAAAACTGACATCATGTCACTTGAAATTATACAAAAAACGACATTTTTACTCAACATACGACGAAAATTGAACAAAAATCACTCAATTACACAGCATCTCACATAAATTTTTACAAAATCGCCATCATGTTACATAAACTATGCATAATTTTGCAAACGTTTAACAAATAAACCGTAATTTTTTAAAGTACATCACACAATTATGAATCGGTAGCTCAATTTATATAAATTTTCGACACTTTGTATGTGTAAAATAGCTTCAAATACTAATATTTGAATAAAAACACGCAATTTCCAAAGCATTTCGTTTAAAATTTTAGAAAATCGACATCGTCTCCCATGAAAATTTATAAAAATCGGCATCTTGTCACATTAATTCTGCAAAACGACAAAAAACAATATTTTTATACAACTTTCATTAAAAAATAGTAAAATTTTACGAAAATACGTCTGTGTTGACGACAAATGAAAATAAATTTGAATAAAAACACGCAAAAATTACGAAAAGACGTATGTGTTGACCCCCAAAGTAACAAAAATTTGAATAAAAACACGCAATTTCACTGAAAAATCTACTACCACCTACATTTAGATAAACAAAACTTCAGTTATGTGGGCTCTTATACTAATATTTTAGCTTTAGATTTTGTAATTATTGCAGATTCGTGAAAAAAACAAAAGCAGAGTAGAAATAAAAAACACAAACACTTTGTAATAAACAAATATATTGTTCTTATTTCGTATAATACTTAATAATATAAAAATAAATGTACAGCTGAATGTCTTATTTTCTAAAAATTCGCAAGCAATTTACAAAACTGTAGTTTGAGGTGCACAACATTTCAAATTAAAAAGGCTGCAAGTAATAAAATCAGAATTTCATTGTGTCATTTTAAAGTTTAAGATGCACCCAATCCAGAATACCCTTCGTTTTTGGTATTGATGACATCTGTCTTAGAGGGCGTTTTTCTAACGGCTCTTTTTGGAGGCGTTTTCTTATCGGCGTTCTTCGGACTGAACCTTTTTGATGTGGACTTGGATGAGTAGCTGGTGTTTTTAATTTATATTCTAAATCGGACTCGCAGTTATCAGTTTCATTTCGGTTTTTCCTGTAGTACCAGTCGGGGTTAGCTTCTTTTGCTGTTTAGGTTTAGCTAGCAGCACATTAGCAACGTTAAGGTCTTTGATGTAATCAGCAAACTGTAGGCGTCCGGGTGGATTAATAGTTTTTCGAGGCCTCAGAGTGTCGTGAACTAAATCGACTATGTTAGACGCCGGTAAAATTTCACCCTTTATAGTAACGGTACCCTTGTGATCCCAGCTCACATCGCTTGAGGTACTCAAAATGCGTAGGAAAACTTCAGTTTTTTCTTAAAAGTTTTGGGAAGTGTAGATAAAATAACGGCATTTGATAGGCTGTCACTGGTTGTTTCAATAGGTATTTTGATTGGCTGCCGCGCCTGGTTTGTGAAATGAAGGAATCGTTGTAACACTTGATTGTATTGCCCCCATTTATCGTGATCAGCTAATTTGGACTTTAAAACTTTTTGCATTTCGTCATCAAGCTGTGATAATATATTTTTCTCCGTATTCTCGCCAGACTTAAGACGTTGGACAAATTCCGGCGATACAATCAACATCTTCCGCTCGTGGTCCATTTTAGTCGAAAAGGAGCTCAGTCGTTTGTTCTGATAGAGCCGTCGTGAATAAACTAACTTAAAATCAAGACTTTCATAATAAATATATAAAAAAAATATGACAGGTACGGGAATCGAACCCGTATTCTCTCTCGAGATCAGAGCTTAAATCTGACGCCTTAACCATTCGGCCAACCTGCCTCCCTATATAAACGAGCACTCTCTGCATAATTAAGAAAACATATAGTTTAAAAAGCCTTCTACATGCAATTTCATACAATATTTCATATAAATTAAGTCATGTACAAATTTCTAAATCGGTTTTGATATATATTTATCGAAAGACTTGACCCTCAGCTGCCGTTTTATTATTTGTCGTGATGCGTCATCGCTGAATTTTACAAGAGCCATCCTTTTTTTTTGTATAATTTCAAGTGACATGATGTCAGTTTTGTAAAATTTTAAGTGAAAAAAATCTGAAAAAAAATTAAATTCAAATATTCGCGCCAGAAAACCAAGATGGCCGCCGTGTAATTCCAGAAGCAAATTAAAAATGGCCGCGCGTAATTTAATCGGAAGCTAATGCGTAATTTAATCAGTAGCACATGTGAAAATTAATTAGATCAAACCGCGAAATTAATTAGATCAAACCGCGGATTTAATTCGCGGATTTAATTAATCGTTTGATTGACAGCCTCGATTAATTTAATTGAACACTTAATCCAATTAGTGGTGCCCTCTTACTACTCCTTCATCTTCAAGAGCCGATGAAATTGTCGATAGAATGATATTTATAGCTGACTTGATCCTTCTATTGTTGTTAATTTATTTGCAGACGACACCTTATTGTCAATATCAGGAGACAGCTTTATAGGTATGGCTGATAAAATGAACAAAAACCTGAATAATTTAGTTAATTGGTTAAGTACTAACAAATTGAAATTAAACGCATCAAAGACAAAATATATGGTCATGGGCAACAGAGTACGGTTAAAATCATTGGAAAATAAAAACATCTCTATAAATGTTGATAATGAGGTAGTTCAAAGAGTAGATAAAATTACATATCTCGGCGTTGTCATTGATAATAAATTAAAATTTTCGGAACACGCCATGTACATTTCTAAAAAGGTTGAAAAAAAGATTGGTTTTCTAATAATAATTGGAAAATATTTATCGGTTTCAGCAAAAATTACAATCTACAAAATAATTATTTTGTCCCATTTTTATTATTGTAGTACAGTCCTTTTTTTAGTCCCCAAGTCAATTATTCAACATTTACAAATATTACAGAATAAGGCGATGCGAGCGATATTGGGATGCAGTAAGTACACACCCATCCCAGTAATGTTAAATACCTTGCAGTTCCAATCAATTAACTACATAATAAACATGAATGCAATAATCTTCATTTACAAAATTATTAATAAAAAATTGCCTAGTTGCTTGTTAAATTTCCTGACATAAAATAACGATGTTCATGCGTACAACACGAGAAATAATAATAGTTTACGTTCCAATAATGATTTTCAATCAATATTTAATAAAGGAATTCAAATGTTCAACGCTTTACCAAAAGAAGTAAAAGAAGCAACTAGTGTAAACAATTCCAAAATTAGATATAACAAATGGGTATCAAAGCAACAAGTAAATGTACCTGAATAAAAAAATGTAATTTTCGTGTAATATTCAGTGATTTTCGTGTAATTTTATATCTAGTTTCTTTACATATGTATTTTAGTTATTAAACATTGGCATTTGTGTTGTAGCTTATATTAGAATATGATCACTTTTAATTTAATATGTATGGATATTATTATTGTGCTGAAATAGCAAAAGCCAATATTATTATTATTATTATTATTATTAATCCGAGATCTTGTGGGTGCAAATTGTCGTTGACAGTCAGAATAATCGTGGAAGAGTTGAATTTAAAACACATCACCATTCATCAGCTTTTGACCAATGAATTGGTGAAGAGGAAAATATGCGCAAAAATGGTTCCAAGAAACCTTTCCCAGGATCAAAAGGACATCAGGAGGGAAAGGTGCCTTGACCTTTCTTAATCGATTGAAAATGATCCCAATTTTCTGGAACGTGTCATTACAGGTGACAGGTCCTTGTTACTTTTTCCTCTATACGAGATTGAAAAATCATCCCCAAGGGACGTCATTTTGCGACACTTGAAAACATTCAAATGGCTGTAACCGACCAACTGAAGGCTATTCCAGTATCAGAGTTCCAGCACTGCTATGAGGATTGGAAGAACCGTCTCCGAAGCTGTGTGGCTTCCCAAGGAAGTTATTTTGAGGGAGACAATATTGAATTGTAAATCTATTCAAATAAAGATATTGCAAAAAGAATCAGTCTCATTACTTAATTTACACACCTCGCAGATGGCAGAAGGTTTTGTATTTTACGATACGCAATGGCGCACTACATTGATTCGAGCGTACAAGGGTTGTTTGGAATTTCCGTCATCGTGAAGGGATATTCTGCCCCATCAAACGAGTTTATGCGAAACCTTTACTTGGACATAAGACGGTACATCTTCATCATACACGGCACCATTCTTTTATAAATTATTTCTAAGCGCTTGCGTTTCTTGCAAGGAATTTATTACATTTTGCTAACATATGCCATAGAAAGGATGGCTACTCTGAAGTGGAACTGGGCGGGACACATTGCAAGGATAAACGATGACCGATGGATCAAGAAGATTGTGGAATAAATGCCAAGACACGACGCAATTAGGAATAGATGTCGTTCGCCAAATGAATGGTATGATGATTTGAAACGTATTCACACCAACTGGATGCAAGTTGCGTAGGATAGAAAGCCATGCAAATAATCAAGGGAGGCCTATGTCTAGCAGTGGACTTTGGAGACTGACTGTTGATGATGATGATCATGCGCGAGGACCGTCCATGTGTAACCCTACACATCGCACACCGATGGTTACGCCACTGGTTGCGATGTTAAACCTTAGCCTCTTCAGCCCTTGGGTGACATATATGCTACAGTCGGAATTAAATTCGTTTTCTCTTGACTTTTTAAAGGTCGTTTTTCTTGTCGTTTGAACTGACCCGGTAAATGAGTCTCTACAGGCAGGGTGCCTGTAAAATGTTACTGTCGTCTAAACTAAAAAATGTTTTGTAATACCTACTTGTTAAATATTTCTTTAAGGACTGTTTACTACTAGATTAGATTAGATTTCACGACTGCCTTTTGCTGGCATGCGCACGTCAGCCCTTTGGGCTTTTTGTACTGTCGGGAGTTTTCAAGTTAGCAAGCCGACATCCGTATCTTTTACTAGACTTGCAATGTCCCCTACTAGCTTGCGGTTGTCAATAGAGTTAAGGCTCCAATCGAGTTGGTGTCTTTTACGCTCTAATGCTGGGCATTCAAAGAGGATATGATAGACTGTTTCATCATCCTCTTGGCATAGTCTGCAAACAGGTTCATCTCTATAGATATTGATCCTGTGCATAAATTATCTGAATGCTCCAGTGCCTGTTAGTAGACTGACTACTTGCTTGATTCGAGTTCTGTTCAGTCTCAACAGGGTTTTAATGGTATGTGGATTCGGAGTTTTTAGCAATCTTTTGCAGTGTGTTGCTTGATTGTAGTTTCTCCACCTTAGTTGGTGTGCGGTATTGACCCATTCATTAATGGCTGAGCGGGCTTGGTTTTTCTGGATGCTTAGATCAGTTTCTGGACCGGTCATTGCATTACGGGCTGCTTCTTTTGCGAGCTTGTCCGCCTTTTCGTTTCCTTCAATACCTTGGTGACCTGGGATCCAGCATAATTTTACTGTATTTCCCTGGCTTAAGGTTTGAAGTTTGGATTTGCATTCCTTGACCAGTCTCGATGAAGTACTGAAAGCGTTTAGCGCTTTCAGTGCTGCCTGACTGTCTGAGAGAATGTGTATGTCTCGATTGAGCAGCTTCTTTTCTATGCTGATGTTTACGCATACGTTAATAGCTTGTACTTCAGCCTGAAAGATGTTACAAAACTTTCCTAGACTAACTTTTTCGATGGTTCTAGGATTGGTACTGTACACACCGGAACCTGTACCCCCTTCAAACTTAGATCCATCAGTGTAAAAAATGATGTTCTTATTTGTTGGAGTTGGTAGTTGGTCCGGATTCCAACTTGTGTGTACAGTAAAGTTCTTTTCAAAGTAATAGGCTTTGATTATAAGATCAGAACCCATTTCTAATATTAGGTTGTTGATGTGTGACATGATCTTGCCATGTCCTAGATTATTAGCTGTGATCATCCAGTGACCAGTACTTTGTAATCTGTAGGCTGCCATTCTGGCTTCACCTTCCAAGAAGATGTGCAGAGGTGGCAGATTTAAAATAGCATTCAGTGCTTGTCCTGAGGTGCCTTTAAAGGCTCCAGTGATGCACCGATTAGCTAGATATTGTATTCTGCTGATTTTGTGGATCTCAGTTGCTTGTTTTATTTTGGGCCACCAGGCGATTATTCCATATGAAATTATTGGTGGAACCATGGTTTTGTACAGCCAGAGGGTCAGTTCCAGTTTGAGCCCCCACGTACTACCTATGGCTCTTTTTCCAATAACTAATGTTTGTATGCACCTGGTGATTGTTTTGTCTAAGTGGGAGTTCCAAGTTAGTTTGGAATCGATGGTTAGACCTAAGTACTTAACCTCGTTCTCCCAGTTGACATTTGTCTCAAACAGTTTTATGGTGATTCTGTTTGTGATGTTCTTTCTACGAGTGAAAGCGACGAGAGTAGCTTTGTTGGGATTAATTCTAAGATTATACTCTAGACACCACTCTTCGGTTATCTTTAGTGCTGATTTCATTACATTGTCTACGGTTCTTTGGTATTTACCTTGAATCAGTATGACAATGTCATCAGCGTATCCTTGAGTGTAGTAGCCTTTGTTATTGAGTTGGATCAGCAGTTCATCAACTGTGAGGCACCACAGGAGTAGAGAAAGAACTCCTCCCTGTGGACATCCCCTTGTCGCCTGCACTGTCTTTTCCTTGTCAAATAACTTGACTTTTACAACTCTAGTGTTGAGCATTGCCATAGTCCATCTTATCGTGGTGTTATCGATCTGATGGTTTGTCACTGCTCTTTCAATAGAGTGGTAGGAGATGTTGTCGAAGGCACCTTCTATGTCTAGAAATGCTCCGACTGCGTACTCCTTGTACTCCAAGGTTCTCTCAATTTTCCCCACTAGTTGGTGTAGGGCGGTTTCACATGACTTCCCTGTTTGGTAAGCATGTTGATATTTGTGAATCGGGAGTGAAGTTAGGGCTTCCTCCCTCCAGTATCTGTCTACTAATCTTTCTAACGTTTTAAGGAGGAATGACGTTAGGCTGATAGGTCTGTAAGATTTAGCTTCTGCATAGCTGCTCTTACCAGGCTTAGGGATAAATACTACTTTAGTCACTCTCCAGGCTTGGGGAATGTAGCCTAAGGCAAGACTTGCTTGGAACATGTCTTTGAGTGGGTTCAGCAGTATATCTATCCCTTTCTGCAGCATTACGGGTTGTATGCCGTCGTTTCCAGCAGATTTGAAAGGACTGAGGAGGCTAGTTGCCCATCTAATCCTTTCTTCGCTGACTATTCTCTTAGATGTTTCCCAGTCTTCCCTCCTAGGGGTATAATTGGGTTCAGCCAGAGTAGGTTGTTCCACTGCTCCGGGTAAATGAGTTTTTATCAAAAGAGATAAAGTCTCCTCTTCCGTTGTAGTGTATTTTCCGCTTTCTTTTTTAAGAGTGCCTACTGGGTTCATGGCTTGCTTTGAGATGATTTTGTGGAGTCTAGCTGTAGATCGAGTGGTCTCCACCTCCTGGCAAAACTTTTTCCAGGCTGCTATCTTAGCTGCCTTGATCTTTTTGCCATAGTCTGTGAGAGCCTTGTGATAGTTCTCCCAGTTATTGGTGGCTTTAGACCTGTTAAACAGACGTCTGACTTCTTGTCTGGTCTTTTCTAGGTCTTTATTCCACCAATTTGTGTGTTTTTTTGCTCTTTGCTGACTTGGGTCTATTAGAGGGCAGCTACTCTGAAAGGAGTCAATCATGGCCTCTTTTAACCGGTCAGCATTTGAGTCTAAAACTACTTTATTGGGAGATCTGAACTTTAGGTGTTCTATCTTCTCTTGTAGTTTTTGTTTATATAGGTCCCAGTCTGTCTTTCTTGGGTTGTAGTAAACTCTTTGGCTTACTTCCCGTTGAGACAGTTCAAAGGTTATATAATTGTGGTCAGATAGTGATGGTTCGTGTGAAACTTGCCATTTATTCACTGATTGACTAATTCTCATAGTGGTTATGGTAATATCTATAACTTCATGTCTATTAGTGTTATAAAAGGTTGGAGTGTTATCTTTATTGACTACTACTAGATTGTTAGTTAAGATAAATTCTAAAAGTGACTCACCTCTTATGTTACAGTTGGTGCTGCCCCAAATGGTGTGGTGTGAATTTGCGTCGCAGCCTAGGATGAGGTCTAGATCGTTTTGGGAGGCAGATGATACTAGGTTCTCTAGTTTCTCGCTAGGCGGTGAGTCCCTGGAATCGGATGGAAGGTAGACGGAGCTTATAATGGCTTGGTCACAACCTTCATCATTATTCCATTTTATTTTAATTGTGGTTATGTCTTTAGAACAGAATTCCATTAGTGGCAAACAGTCTAGGTTATTTCTTATAAGTATGCATGTTCTAGGACTTGCATGATTATAAATAAGCTTACCTTTAGCACCCCCTAATCCACGGACTTGTCCCTTAACTATCCATGGTTCTTGGATCAGTGCTAAATCAATGTCATCTGCTAGCAGCTTTCTGCTTAGACTTGCAGTGGCTGCTTTGCAGTGGTGGAGGTTAATTTGAACTACTTTCAGGTGCTTCTTTCCTATCCTTGAAGCGGATGAGGAGAGTGACCTTGTTGAGGCCTAGGTGCGGCCTTTTTCTGCTCGGAAGACTGTCCTTGACTGGAAGTCTGGACTGTCAACTCTGCAGTAGAGGCACAATGTTCCATTTTTGTCTCGGTCACCGAAGTCTGAGCATCAGTGATCAGAAACGGTGATGACTCCATCAGTGTGTCGTCTTCACCATGTGAAAGAGCAGTTGTTAAATCCATACAAGTGAGTATTTAATGCAACTGTAACAGGTTTGGCTAAATTCTTCTGGAGGGCGCCTGGTATCCAGAAGGCTCCGTTCATGACGCATATTATAAGCCCCTGCGCCTACACCTGCTGGTGCTCTGTTTTGCACGGGTCGCATAACACATTCGAAAAGGGGATTTTGGAACCAGAAAGGCTGATCTTCTAGACAGCCATGCATCTCTTGAGCCTGGTCCCCCGCCGTGAGATTTAGGATTTTTATTGAGGTTTTCTCCTCTTGGTCCAAGTGGTGAAGCCAAGACCCCCAGCACAGATATCTCCCGTAATACATGCCTACAGCAGAGATATCCATGTATGGTATAACGGCAATGACGTGACCAGAGGTTCGTCTTTGCCGGCATCGTTATCCCAAGTGCAGACCCTTAGCCACGACACGACAGCTGGGCTTGGGGGATGTTTATCGACTTCCCAGTCTAGATCCACAGGGTTCAGTCTCAACAGGGCCACCACGAGAAGGATGCAATCGCTAGGATCGCATATCACTGATCGTTGCCAGTGATACCCTGCGGTCTTCCTTGTTGTCAGGCGGAGGGTGCAAGACCTGAACAACTTGGCTGCACTGCCTCGGCATGAATCTTCACAGCGTGTATAGCCGTTCAGTTCAGCTGGCAATGCTCGGCCCTACTACTACTACTACTAGGTAAGCAACCTCTTTACGGCCGGGCCGTAAAAAGTGTCCGTAAAGACCACGGCCTGCTAAATTGTGTGCAAAACGTCAATGTGACGTTTGAAATCTGCTTACTGCCATATACAAAATTGGAAATAAAAATGACATTTATAAACAACAGTTGCAACGTCCTATGCACTCTCAATCATTCTAAAACGTTATTACGCAAATCTAACGTTTTGATGAAAAGAAATGAAAAAATATAGGTATAACCGAATTGTATGTAGGTATTACAAAATCTATTGTACAATACACGTTCGTTAGGGCCTTTACTGCCTTGCCAGTATTATCGACTCGCTCTTCGAGCTCGTCTCACGAACTCCCTGGCTCGGCCATAAAGGCTATCCTAACGGACTTCTATTGTAAGATACTATTCCGGCGCGCCCATAAAGGCTAATTTACTAACCTTGCCACGTAATTAACTATTACTACAGCGTAATTCTACGTTTTTTAGCATTGTGCTTACTTATGTATAGTACATGTGTTGGTTAAGTAGAATTTTTATTACTTTCCGTCTTAGTTGCAAAAATTTTGTTATCTAAGTGAGGTTGTGCAAAATGACTGAAGTAAATACACTACTCCTTCAAAATGAAATTTGTATCTAAAATGAATCTGCGAATAGTATTTTCAAACAAATTACAAACCACTTTGTGGTTAAAAACAGGCTACTGGCCTATAATAAGAGGAAGAAAAAGAAAAAGAAGAAATTAAAGTGAAAAACGAGTTGCTTCCTTTGATCTTGCTATTATCACTTGATGTTTGGCATGTAGCAGTAGTGATACAATTGAATGCAAGCAGTACTGTATAAATAGTAGTAAGTATTCAAACATTTTCAAGTTCTACTGAACATCAACTCCTATAACTGCGCTACCAAATTGATGAAAATAAGTACGGTACGTATAGAGCTCCAATGACTGATAACAAGTATAACGATTTACAACTTGTTGCTTTAATTGACGAACAACAAGAAAATTATTAGACTATTTTTCTGATTCTGATGACATCCTATTAACCTAGTTGATTTCTACGAATCTACCCAGTACAGATAATTGGAAACACAATTCCGATTTTAGACAACCGACGATGATGATAAGGATGACACCGTTTGGGGTAAACTGAAACGACCTATTGAATATTTCTTGATATACTTTGGAGAATCTTTTTTATAGATTAAGAATGTATGTAGCAAGTAAAACTTCTAGATATCCTTTAAATATCTGATTGGTTTCAAGGTAGATGTTATTTACCTACAATTAATAGTGATAAATTTAAGAAGGCTCTCTCAGTGCTACATGCGATACACAATAGCCGTTGACAGATTTCGCGACCAAATGTACGTAGTTAGCATTCATGAATAGGGAATTTCTTTTCAAGGGCAAGTAAAAATGCGGCTTTAGGTAAAAGAAAAACCTAATCCATTGGAACTAAAACAGGTGTTGATGAATGCAATGTCTGGGTTGCTTTCAGATTTTATCAAGGAAAATTTCTGAAATTACACAACTAACCATATACACATAACTTGAAATAGGATTTGGCCCAACTATACCTGAGCTCAGTAACAGTAATTGATAACCTCTCAATATACTTACGGCCAATTTATACATTTTTGTATTTTACAATATTTAGTTTTAAGTCTGTCTGTTTAATTAATTTAAATATTTGAAGAGGTTTAACATAGGATCTAAGGCCCATGCCTGCGGCATCAGCTGAGTTTTTGCTTGTATAGTGATTTTAACAATCTGAGGAAAGCGGTAGTTCTTACCAGCTCGGCTTTCAGAACTGGTTTTGAATCAGTTTGTTGGATAATTCTGAGTAGTTGTGAATACAAGCCGACAGCATCTTCATCCAGAATCTGTAGGACTACTAAAGAGGGGTTCACGTCGTCATGCAACATGAGGAAGCTTGCCACTGCTGGAAAGCAGTTGCATTGCTCACTTGCGCGCACTTAGTAAAGACTGGCGATCTTTCCGTTTGAAATCTGTGCAGTTATCAATTGCACCACATCATCTCACGTCTCAAACCAGAAAACATGTTTTGACTGGACCGACAGACATCGTGGAAACTTGTAACGTCAAGCGTCAATTCTTCGCTTGAGTATCGGATTACCACGCACAACTCGGCAAAGCATGGCGTACACGACCGGCTTAGATGCAGTTAAATCTTAGTGTAGAGAAGACAAGTAACATGGTTTTTTAATTATGCTGGTTGCTTGTCAATGTAACTCAATTTAATTATTCTAGTTCGTTTGACTGATAAATGCGTGTAGCCGTCGCCAGTAGTTTTTAAATTGTTAATTAACATCGTTTAGTTTAGCAACGATCATTTATTGTAGCATATGATTCTATTTGCTTTATTGTTTTGTTTGTGTGTATTTACAGCCAATATATTTTCGTGTGACACCGATTGCGCGCAGATGGGCTTTTACTTGAGCAAAGACTTGGAGCATCTTTTCAGTGTGTTAACAGTGGGTCAACTTCCGGAGCTTTGTTGCACTAACAGTAACTTCGAGAGTGATACGCCACTTTGAGGAGTTTTCTACTGCAGCGGTTTGGATTGATTACAGACAGCATGTTCAAAACACAAATGTACGAAAGTGCGGTATTTTTGCATATAACGAGATCGAGTTAAGAAGGTATAGCAGAATATTTAATACGGAATGTAGATAATATACATATACACCCTCGTAGCTCATCTTTTACATGTATGCCGATTCGTAATAGGATAGATTACGTCTGTTAGCCCCCGGTTAGACATATTTTGTTATCGTCATTATAATTATTATTATTATTCTAACTTGCTGCAGCGTTGATATAGATTAGAAAAAATAATATATCAAATAGACTTGATCTATAAAAGTGTTGAATTTTGTATAATGGAGACATGTATAAACAGATAAATACCTATTTATACAATTTTGTTGTACCAACTGTTTATAGATTAACGTAGCGCACTGGCAGCAAAATTACGAACAGCGAGCAACGCTCACACCGAAAGAGGACACAGAGCTGGCAGATAAAGAAAGAACTAATCTCCATTAGCAAATTACAATCCGTCTATCGCTTGATTTAGAGCCCCGGACTTTTTGTTCCTCTTATTAGGTTATATGGCCAACTTTCCCTGCAGCAGATATAAAATGGTGCACGGCCAGCCGCTAACTGGCTCGGTAATTTGCTTGTTTTCACCCCGATCCATTATGATTGAACACACACGGGCTCCAAACAAAGCCGGAAACCGGCCGAACCGAGATGAAAAACTGCGTCTTGGGCGGATTTAATTCTAATTCCGCTCGCCGGAATAATTTTCCAAGTTCGCCAGCTTCCTTGCGCTTTAAATAAAAGCGTACGGGCACAGAGGCGAGTTGTTTGAAGGAGGACCAAAGGGGGCATTTGACAAATTTCGTTTGCATTCCTACCCGAAATTTCCGCGTGACTTGCTTTAGATTCGCTGTCGCGGCTGCGGGTCGATCACAGATGTATCATTTCAACCCTTACTTAGGAATTCTTCGGATTCTCGAGCACCTAACCTTTCCACGCAAATTAAAAAGCTCCGTTTTTATGTTTCTAGTGCTCCTTCGTTTCGTCTCGTCCTTTGGCTTGCGCCCAGCAATGTGTTACTACGAGACGCTTGCTGAAAACAGTTTTCCGATTTAAAATCCCTCATCTTTAAAAATAGCTCCCGTATTTTTCAAAAGATCTTGGGCATGAATTGGCTGAAACATTTGTGTGAAGGGCAGTTTAAGTTATGTAAGTTTTCTTCTTCTTCTTCCATATACATGGGCGCCTCACAATCAATATCATACGTTGAATGTCGTACAGATGACATTAAAGTGATATCAGCTTCCAAAGCAAGCTTTGATGTTATTGGGTTAGCGTAAAAAATTAGAAGGGTTCTTGAATATTGTGTTTTTAAATCTGGGCTCTAGGACAAACTGAACACCTATTGTTTTTCAGCCCCTTAGGGGTTTCTTTATTTTCTTCATCATCATCTTCTCCTTCTTGATATTTCATATAGATACAATGAATGTTGGTAATCATTTTACCAACAACCGCTCTGAAGAATGCGCGTGTTACCCACGCCCTAAGTTGAACTTAGCTTTAGATTATTCACTATCTTAATTAAGGAAACATTTAGATTATAGTTATCAATTTCCTGTACGATATGCGAGTCTCCCAGACTATGTTAATGTAAGCTTTCTTTGTATTTAAAAGTTTCGAGTTAAGATCAGGATCGACTTTACTTTATTTCAGATTCGGCATTGCTGGTAGACGATTCTGTTCTGAATTTCGTCCTATTTTAATGTGTGTAAATAAAACAAATAGTTTTTAAAAACTCGTTTCATTGGACGTTAAACGAAACTGGGGCAGTCGGTAGGATACACAAAGGGCACTAAGCATTTTTCGAAAAATAAAAATCAACGTGCACCTTGACTTTTTAGTCTTTATTGTGTATCCTGAATATCTACCACCCCATTGTTGGCATCAAGATTCAGGTCTCCACGGAACAAGCATCGTCCACCGGATTTCTGTGAAGCAGAAGCCACAACTCCAGTCCCAGCCTTTGCTGCTCTTTGAGTGGGACAGCCATCACCCCGGAGAAGCATGGCTGGTTCCGGTTCCAGCCTATTGGAGGCACCTGATTATCGTGATCAACAGACTATCGAAGCCACCAACGAACTCATTATGCAAATGTAAGCAATTGAAATCGTTTTATAAATGCAAGCGTAATTTAAATCTACTAATTAAAACCAATACTAACCTAATATTAAGTTATAACTTGTAAGCGCATTTGATTATCGAATTGAATCAAATATCTCTATATCGATAGACGATATGAGCCATTGGTTTAGTTCATAATCAGTCATTGCAATTTAGCTATTAAGATCAAGCAAAGCGCGGTAAGCCAGCCCACTCGGAGTTAACGCTAGGTTTACTTAATACCTGAGTATGCTCACGCTTTGTGTGTAGGAACTTTGATTTAGGCCCCAACTAATATTTAAAACATTTATATAAATTATAGTCCTCGTAAACGCATGAGCGACACGGATAGCGACACCGATAGCGACACTGATAGCGACGACCAGCTAGTGCATATAGCTGCTCCGACAAACCGACGAGCAGTAATTAAGCCCACCAATTTTAGTCCCAATTTAAACTACCCAAACATTATGACCACACAAGTTCAAATTCTTGCTTCCGGAATACAAGCTCCGCCGCCAGTGCAGCAAGCACCTACTTTTGTAGGGTATCCCCCCAGGATTCCATATTTCTTTGCTGAAAGAAATACCTAAATACGAAGACGATCCAGCAGAATTGACTGAGTATATCAGAGCTGTCGTGGACATTTTCACACAATTTCGGTAACCCGATCATCCAACAGCATATATCAACAAATTACTCCTTTCTTCCGCACGAAACCGTTTAAAACGCGTTGCCCTAGAAGTAGTGACTGGTCAGACATACTATTCTTGGGACGCTTTAAAACAAACTTTAATTGAAAACTTTGGCGACCAACGTTCAGAGTTGAACATTCGAATAGACCTAACTAGATTACAACAATCTCTAAAAGAATCCCCAATAGAATTTTATAATAAAATTAGATCTATATTAGCTATTTTAAATTCTAAAATTTTTTAAGCCCCAAAAACCAAGCTATAGAAGATTATAAAGGACAAGACGCTAAAGACCTAGCTTTAAAAACACTTTTAAGTGGTTTACTTGAACCCCTAGGAAGCTTTCTACGAAGTAGAGCTCCCAAATCATTAGAAACGGCATTACAATACATTAAAGAAGAATTAGATATACCCTATTTCCAAAATTCTAATCGAACTTCTATGAATCACCCAAAATTCGCTACAGTTCCGCACAATAACCAAAAATTTTAATTACCTTATAAGGCAAAATTTTAATTACAGTACATTATAACCACAACTCACCCGTAACATCTGCAAGATTTGCAAATAGCCAAAATGTATTTGCCCCTAAAAGAATCTTCTAATCAAATTTTAAACCAGAGCCGATGGAATTATTCAAGATTAATAAACGACCGGCTTCCCATCAAGCTTCCAGAGCTGCCCCGAATAGACCTTTCAACAAAAATTATAGACAACAGTATATACAACAATCATACCAAAAAACCAAATTTCATTTCGCAGGAGTTGCATCATAAGGAATTGTTTGCAGAGCCTCAACAATATCCCGAACAAAACTCAGAAGGTCAACAATACGATTTATTCCCCAATGACAAAAATATTTTTTTAAATTTTCCTGAGGTCTATCCTAATTAAAATTATGAACCTCAAGAACTAGACAGCACTACTTTGAATTTCCCAGTCCAGATGATAGTAAAAATAAAACTCTAACAAAAAAGGAAAAACAAAAACGTAATTATTGCAATTTCATGAAATCCGCAAGTCAAGCTACAATAACGCAAATAACTGTAGAACCCCCATTAGAACAATTTATTAAACTGCCAGCAGTAGGCAAAAACGGAATTAAATTAGCTCCCAAAATATAAATTACAAATCAGTTAATAATGCCTTCAGCAATAGTTCGACTTTGCAACCATTATTTTATGGCATCCATTATTAATCTATCAGACGACCCACAAACGATAACTGTAGACCAACCTCTTTTACTTGACGATTATACCGGACCCGAAGAAAACTTAATTGAAATTAATAACCACAATTTCAATTTAAATCAAAATTTAAACCAACAAAAAGTTCAGAACAAACAAAAACTTTTAGACAATCTCAGAAATAATCTCCGAATAGATAACCACGAAGAAAATTCACTATTTACAAACCTTTGTCGTGAATACAAAGACGTTTTCTATCACCCAGAAATCGCTTTATCTTCTACGAACCTAACTAAACACCATATTCGTACTAAAACAGACGAGCCCAAATTTACGATAATGTATAGATGTCCTTATTGCCATAGAGAAGAGGTTCGAGCTCAAATTCACAAGATGCTCGAAGAGAAAATTATTGAACCTTCAGAAATCCCTTACAACTTTCCCATATGGATGGTCCCAAAAAAATTAGGTACATCCGGTAAACGTAAATTCAGATTGGTTATCGATTATAGAAAACTAAATCAAAACACAATAGAAGACAAATTTTCAATACCAAATATCGAGTCAGTGTTAGACCGTTTGGGCAGATCAAATTATTTTACCACCCTCGACTTAGCGAGCGGATTCCACCAAATAGAAATCGAACCTAAAGACAGAGAAAAAACTGCCTTTTCGACAGAAGAGGAACATTTTCAATTTCGGCGTTTAGCAGTCGGCCTCAAAGATGTCGAGATACGAATTTAAAAATACAATTAGATAAATCAGAATTCCTTCAGAAAACCGTTAAATATTTAGGTCATCTCATCACACCTGACGGTATTAAACCCGACCCCTCAAAAATTGAAGCAATCAAAAATTTCCCTTTGCCTAGGACAAGAACTAAAATTAAATCATTTTTAGGATTATTAGACTATTATAGAAAATTCATTAAAGATTTCTCTAAAATTACAAAATTCATGACTGTGTGTCTAAAAAAGGATAGCAAAATTACCCCGGATCAAAATTTCATAGAATCTTTATAACACCTAAAAACAATATTAACCAATGAACCAATTCTCACGTATCCAGTTTTCAAGCAAACTTTCGAACTTACAACCGACGCGACGATTCAAAAGTGGCCTTAGGAGCCGTACTTTCTCAAAATTCAAAACCTATTTGTTTCGCCTCTCGAACGCTCAACGAAACAGAGCAACGCTACTCAACAATTGAAAGAGAACTTTTAGCCATAGTATGGGCAACTAAAAACTTTAGACCGTATCTTTTAGGAACTAAATTTATTTTATACACCGATCACAAACCATGAGTTTGGCTTCGAAATTTCAAAGAACCTAATTCGAAATTAACCAGATGGGCCCTCAAATTAGAGGAATTTAATTTTAATATCAAATACTTACCCGGCATAGGTAATAAAGTAGCTGACGCACTTTCTCGAATAGAAATCCAACTATTAACAATAAATAAAGAAATTATGACTGAAATCGATAACATATTGGACGACGCAAACATAATAGACACCCCAAATCCAAATCAACAACCGTCTAATGTTAGCATTATCCCAGAAAGACCCTATACATCTGACTTCAATGACTTTGATATACATATACCCACCATCAAATTCAGCTATAAGTAAATCATCATTACCTCAACACCCTAATGACGACAAAAATAATTCCTTAACCGACACTATTCACACACGACTATATAGAATCGACACCGCGATTGACATATGCGAAAAACCTTTACACTGTTTTCCCAGACAAATCGAATTTATAGAAGCTACTTTACACAGAAATATTAAAATTACAACGTTTGACAACAAGCACATATCTGTCTTTTTAAATCAGGCTAATAAAGAAACTAAATTTCATGAATTAATGATAAAATACTGCGAGCCGAAAACACACTATTATTGTCACTTTGCAAGCGATAAATTATATCGAGATTTGTCTCAATACATTATTTCGATATCTAATGAAAATACTCCGAAATTTCACCGCTGTATGACGCAAATCACCTACGTCACCGACCATGAGTCGAGACAAGAAATTATTCAAAATTACCATTTAGGCAAAACTAATCACCGAGGAATAAATGAATCATATGAACACCTTTTTAGAAAATACTATTGGAAATTAATGTACAAGGACATCGAACATTTCATTAACAGCTGAGAAACCTGTAAACAGCAAAAGAACAATCGACACTCTCTTAAACAATCGCTACAGATGACACCTACATATAATAGACCTTTTTATACACTTCATATGGATAATTCATATTCTTTTTTGGGCATTTCGCCACTCTGCAAATTAAAATGATTAAATAACGTATTAAATAACGTATTAAACGTTTCGATGGACAATCTGCCCTCGTTGTCAACGAATAACAATTAAAAAGGAACAAGAAAACTTAGCTTTTTCACGGAGATTAAAAACCACCAACCTCCAATAAATTGCTTGACATTGACGTTTGTTGATTGTCTAAACCTACTTGATCTGATCTTTAAGAATCGATAGCCAACTAGTGCCTAAAAATATTGAGAAATATTTGACTATAATTGACTCCTTTTCCAAATTCGCACAAGCCTACTACTTACGATCAAGCAATATGATAGACGTTACGGACCGATTATTTTATTTCATTACTACTTATACCTCTCCTCAAATTCATGTTGTGGATAATGAATTTAATAAAGAACCTTTAAAATGTTTTGCAAAATTACACCAAATCACGCTTCACGTAACTACCCCATATAATCACACGTCAAACTCGCCTGTAGAAAGATTACATTCTACTTTAATCGAACAGTACAGACTCTTAGAAAACATTCAAGAGTACCGCAAAATTCCTTATGCAATTTTGGCTTACAACCCTACATTACACTCCAATTTAAATTATACACCGTTTGAAATCTTATTCGGACACACAGAATGTAAAAAACCTTTTGACTTAGATTATACGAAAACGTTTATAGACACTTATATCAACGATCATCAAACTGCAATGAAAGATATTTACAATAACTTATTCGATAAACAAGAAAACACAAAAAATAAACGAAATGAAGAAATCCACAAATCGCGAAAAACTCATACTTTCAAAATTAACGATCAAGTATATATAAAGACGAATGAACGCAACAAAAAGAAACCTAAGTTTATAGGACTATTCACTATTACCAAAATACACGAACATGACACTTACGATTTAACAAATCAACCGACAGGTCAAACCCTAAAACGACACGCTAACGATTTACTTCCTATTTCAGAAAAATGGCCATTACATGCATCAACTGGACCTTCGCGCTTGGCGAAGTAACGATACACCCCCTTTCGAATAATCATGGACTGTACCCATTGACCAAAGCAAATGCATTCCTTAAGGAAAGTGACTGGACCTTAATTAAGATATTAAACTATTCCCCAGTATTAAATAATTACGACGTTTTACAACAAAACATCTTGAGAGCTATTCATAACCTCACTAATAAACACTACGAGACAGATTCTGCCATTTTTGACTATGATAATCAAATACTAATTTTAAAACAATATTTACAAAAAACCAATCAATTAATTAATCAGTTATTCCCGACAACTAAAATTCACAAAAGAAGTATAATTGACGGACTAGGCAGCATAATTAAATTTGTAACAGGTAATTTGGATGCCAAAGACGGACAAAGATACGAACAATTAATTGACAATTTATCTCGAAGTTCCGAGAAACAAAAAACAATCCTACTGGAACAAGCCCAAATTTCTATTAATACTATCAATTCATTTTTTGAAAATATTGAACTATTATCCCGTAAGCAAAACCTGTTAAATGCGAACCTTAATAAAATGTTTGAACAAATTAATAGAGATATGAATCTCATATTTGGAAAAATTACTACTCAAACTCTATTAGACTAAACCATTTTCTCGCTACAACTCTTAATTAACGCCTTGGAAGACTTAGGGCCGGTTGCAGAAAGCAATGTTAAGTCTGGTGTTAGCTAACGCGACGTCAAAGTGAACAAAAACGAATCAAATCTCAAATGCTTATGATAACTAATACATTAGTAAACAAAATTTGATGCGATTTTGTTCACTTTGACGCGACGTTAGCTAACACCAGACTTAACATTGCTTTCTGCAACCGGCCCTTAGAAAATTCATTAACTTTCGCCCAAAACTACCAAGTTCATCTTTCATTAATCGATAATGATGCTTTAGTAACCGCTTTAAGCAATATTTCGCAAAACCTTCAAACGCTTTAAATCAATACCAAAAAGCAAATACAACCAACTCATACAACTAATTCCATTTTCTGAGATCATAGATAAAAAATTATTCCAAATGACAATATCCGTTTACAAAAATATTCTGTTCAACACCCATTTTAGCGTACCAATTGAGCTTCATCATTGTAAGCCTACTATATCAACACACTACTTTTGTGACCAAATAAATCACTTTACAATCCCCAACGATATACTCTGCGAGACTCAATTATTATCATTTTCTAAGAACCAAACCTGCAAATCCTACCTATTCGAATTACAATATACCAAAATAATTCCAATTACCAAAACAGTGTCTGATATAAAATGCAGTAATTCCTTGACGAGAAAATCAATCGAAGGATCGAACATCATCCATATTACACCCGATTGTTTGGTGCAAGTTAACCACGACGAGTCTTATCGACATTGGAATCTACTAACCGGCAAGAAGTTTCGATAGAATTACCTTCAGTAGACAAAATACGGTATTCCCCGAAATCAGTTAATCTATCCATAATAGACATTACTCATGTCGATGTGCGTAAACTCGAAAAGGACCAACTTAAACTGAGTGATAAAAAGGAACAATTATTGCAAGACAATTCCCCGACTGGACACGAGCTGGGTACTAGTGCCTTAATTATAATTATATTACTAATCATAATTTTAACCCTTATTATTTTATATATGTACTACAGACGTAACTTTTTTATGAAAGCCCTTGAAAATCGTTTCAGAAATAAAATTCTTACAAATAAGGAAAGTTCTAATGAACAAACGAATTCAATTCCACTTGTTCAAATTCGTTCATAAATATTTTAACTTTTTTACTTGGACATTGATAAACTTTGTAAATCAATATACAAGATTCTAGGGATGGAGGTGTAACCCACGCCCTAAGTTGAACTTAGTTTTAGATCATTTACTATTTTAATTAAGGAAACATTTAGATTATAGTTATCAATTTCCTGTGCGATATGCGAGTCTCCCAGACTATTTTAATGTAAGCTTTCTTTGTATTTGAAAGTTTCGAGTTAAGATCAGAATCGACTTTACTTTAGTTCAGATTCGGTATTGCTGGTAGACGGTTCTGATCTGAATTCAGTCCTATTTTAATGTGTGTAAATAAAACAAATAGTTTTTAAAAACTCCTTTCATTGGACGTTAAACGAAACTCACGTGTCAGCCGTATAAACTATTTTCTACCTTGGGATTTAACAAGAAATGTTTGCCTTCTTGCTGGATCTCCTCTTATATCAACTTTTCTTTTGGACCATCAGATGCAGGGTGCTATATGTCTCTATTAGGTGATGGGTTCTGAAGAATGCGCACGTCTGTTGTTGCAACCATTGTCTAAGATTGAGGTGTATCAAAAAATATGGATTCCTTCTTCCATGACCTCTTCTTCCGCCAATTTTTCTTTGGATTACATGATGAACGATGCTACATGTCTCTGGATGTCCTAATAGATTGCCGAAATTTGACCACCATTATTTTACCAACAGCCGCTCCGAAGAATGCGCGTGTCCGTTTATCGGATCATTGCCTAAGTCTGAGATTTATCAAGCAATCTGTATCCCTTTTTCCACGACCTTCTCCACCATCAATTTTTTATTAAATTTCCAGGTGCAGGGTACTAGATGTCTCTGAATGTCCTATTAAGTGGCCAAATTTTGTTCCTTTATGAGTTTGTTATTGGCTTCATTGATAAAATACCTAGCTATTATCATTAGTCGCGAGGGTCAATTAGAACATATTTTTTCATGTCACAGCCTTCTATCTATTTTAATAAAAAAGGGTTGGACAATTTACTTCTGTTTTCGACTGAGGAAAATAAAGTAATTGATCTCATTACAAAATACGACAGAGCTAGCCTAATAATTTCCGTCAAGTATAACAAATAGCTATTTAAGTAACAATGAATGTAAGGACCTATTCGGCAGGCAACAAGCCTCGGCTTCGCCTTGGCTTGTACTTGCCTACCTCAAATGTTAATAGGCCATACATACCGAGTTATCTTATTATATTTTTCCCGCAACTTATCAAAATTTTCCAAAATTTTTGAAAAAATCGTTTGGTTTGTCACCTGTTACTGGGATTAATTATCGTCAGTCGTGTTACCTGTGAGTGTCACACGTTACATAAACACTTGCAATTATGAACAAAACGTCTAAGTCTGCATCTTGCCTTGTTAATTTTATTATCCTAGGAACTTAATAATAATATTCAGTTCCGTTATCAAACGAAAGCAGCAAACAAATATAATCACCGACTTACACGTTTTGTTACTAATGCTGTATCACTAACTTACATGATCGGCAGCGGTAAAAAGGAATTTAAATTTAAAATTATCAAATTTAAATAAACTTTAGAATAAATACGGCAGACCACCATACAAATGCAATACACAACGTTATCATAAAGTAAGGAATATATTTCAGATTATTATACAGTGTCCGCCAAAAAGTCCGCATAATATGGGAAACTTTTTATTTTTAATTTTTCAAAAAAAAAACTTCTTACGTCAATAATTTGTGCTTATCTAAAAACCTATTTAGCCCCTATTATATACACCGAGTGATTTTTACTTGTTTAGAAAATGGAGATTTTCGAAATTGTCAAAATCCAAAAAGTGCTATTTTTCGGAAATGAAGGACGATTTTAATGAGTTTTTTTAGAATGTGTTATTTTTAGCTAACTGAACAATCTCAAGGCCAGAAAACCCCTAATTTTTTTAACTTTAGCGGAAAATTAATTTTTCAACTTTTTAAATATGCTTCAAAATTTCACATACAAAGACTTAATATTAAAGTTCAAACTATTTTATGTGAAGACATTAAAAATTCATAATTGGAAAAAATGTAAAAATAATATAAAATGTTAATTAGTTCTTTGGATGTTTTATTATTTACCGAAAAGTAGTATGTTTGCATAATTTTTACGTTTTTTATGCAAGATGCTTTTTAGGAGAAATATTTTTCAGTTCTAATTAATATCAATTTAAATAGCTTCTAGAAACTTTAATCTATTCCTGATAGTGTGCTACTGTTACAAAAATCTTGTAAAGGTTTTTTTGTAGTTGTCTGAATGAGGAGATTTTTTAGAGCATGTAATTTGGATAAAGACAACTGTGAAAGAACATTTCCGAAAAATAGCACTTTTTGGATTTTGACAATTTCGAAAAACTCCATTTTCTAAACAAGTAACAATCACTCGGTGTATATGATAAAGGTTAAATAGGTTTTTAGATAAGCACAAATTATTGACGTAAAGAGTTTTTATAAAAAAAATTTTTTTTCATATTATGCCGACTTTTTGGTGGACACTGTATAATAATCTGAAATATATCCCTTACTTTATGATAACGTTGTATAATGCATTTGTATGGTGGTCTGCTGTATTTATTTTAATGTTTATTTAAGTTTGATAATTATATATATATTATCAGAATACCCTTCTACCATATGATGGTGTAGGGTTCAACTCTACATCTAATTCCACTTAAACCTATCCAACTTAGATTGTAATTCTATACATAAATAAACATTGTTAAAATGAAATAAAATAAAATAAAATAAAATCTACTGTTTCTTGTAATAGTTAACTGATTTGCACTGTTTATTCAATTGCTCACATGTACAAACTTGTTCCACTCTTTTTTATTTCTAGCCAGAACACTTGCCTCCTGCCATGTTCTCCCTTTGTCTGACAGTAGTTTTCCCACTACGTCGTCCCACGTTTCTTGAGGTCTTCCTCTGCCTCTTCTGTATGCCACTTTTGCTTGCCATACTTGCTTTACTGGTCTGTTATCCATCCTCTGTAAATGTCCCCACCATCCTAGTTGTCTCTTCTCTATGTAGTGTTGTATTGTTTCTATCCCTAGTTCTTCTCTTACTAAATCATTCCGTATCCGATCCCACATTGTAATCCCTTTAACTCTTCTTAAATAACGCATCTCTGCTGCTTGTAACTTACTTCTCATCCTTCTTGATACGACCCATGTCTCGCAGCCATAGGTAAGTATTGGTCGGTATATTGTTTTGAAGATGTTTATCTTTGTTTGTCTCGACACTTCTCTTTTATTTAAGAATTTGTCCTTTATTGCATAGTAGACTTTATTAGTTTTCTCTACTCTCTTCGTGAGGTCCATTTCTTGTCTTCCCGGCGCCTCTATTGTGACTCCTAAATATTCAAAGTGGCTGACTTGTTCTATGTCTTTCCCTTCTATTTGGATGTTAATTTTATACGTCTCCTTTGCTAATACCATCACTTTCGTCTTGTCTAGGTTCAATTTCATATTGAACTGTTTTAGCACTTCGTTCCATACATTTAAGTTTATTTGCAGGTCCGCTTCATTTTCTGCCATTATTGCGACATCGTCTGCAAATGCGCATTCTGCTATCTGTACTATCTGTAGGTTTCTATGACCCAGCTTTAATTTTTTTACTCTTGCATTGCACGTCTTTATAATATCATCCATAAATATTGTGAATAATACCGGGCTCATGACTCCCCCCTGTCTTAATCCTTCATTTGTATTAAAACTTTCTGATATCAAATTCTTGCTCATGACATAATTAACATTGTTCTTGTAGAGGCTTTTGATAGCCTCTATCAAGTTTCTATCAACTCCTCTGCTGTTCAGGCTTTCCCATATCTTCCTTCTTTTGACTCGATCGAATGCTTTGTTTAAGTCAATAAAAGCCAAGAATACTTTCTTGTTATACGGTACCGTTTTCTTAATTATTTCTTTAATTGTAAAAATATGGTCTTGAGCGCTATGTCCTTTTCTGAATCCACTTTGTGATTCCGAGAGTGTCTCCTCTATTTTTCCTCTTAGTCGCTTTTCCAGTATCTGCTCGTATATCTTCATGGGTACACTTAACAATGTGATCCCTCTATAATTATTACACAGGGTGTTGTCACCATTTTTGTGCACTGGTAGGACCAGTCCTACTTCCCAGTCTTGTGGTATAGCCTTTTCACTCCACACTTTATTATAAATATTTAGCAGCAGCATTTCTCCGTCTTCCCCCATATGCTTTAACATTTCAGGTTTTATTTTGTCGTACCCGGGTGCTTTGCCATTTTTTATATTTTTAATGGCTTCTCTCATTTCTTGTAGCTCTATTTCCTCTCCGTTCATCATTTCTTGCTCATCTATACTTCTTTCATTATTTACTATTGTGTTAATGTCTTCTGCTTTTGTTTCTGATTGTGTTGGATTTAATAATTCTTTGAAATATTCCCTCCACCTTTCCATAACATCTGTGTCTTCTGTTAATATTTCTCCTTTCTTATTTCTTATCTTATTATTGTACGTTGCTTTATTGTTTCGTAATGACTTTAGTGCTTTATAGAACAGCTTCTGATTTCCTTTACTATTTCTTTCCAGTCTTTCCCCGAATTCTTTCCATGTGTCTTGTTTTGCCGTAAGTATTAAGTTCTTAACTTTTATTCTTTGATCTTTATATCTTTTGTATGTCTCTTCGTTTCTATTACCAAGGTATGCCTTCCAGTATTCTTTCTTTTTCTTAACTTGTTCCTTAATACTCTCGTTCCACCATGCTGTTTGCTTTCTGGTATTAGTTGTTCTACTTTTCCCGCAAGCTTCTACTGCTGCATCCAATATCATATTTTTGAAATGTTTCCATAGTTGTTCAGTATTTGCTTCTTCCAGGTCATTTCCAAATGCTTTAATTTTATTACTTAAGATTTCTTTATATCTCCTGCTAACTTCTATATCGTTTAGCTTATAGGTTTTAGTTGTTTTGTACTCCACTTTTTTAGTTATTTTCTTTGTTTCGTCCTTTCTGCTGTTGTTCTCGTCTACTATTTTTGCTATCACTAGGTAGTGGTCGCTATAGATTTCTGGTCCTCGGCTGACTTTGACATCATTCACTTTTCTTCTGTTTGTTTTTTCCACTAATATATAGTCGATAATAGATTTTTCATTTCTGCTGGTGACTTCCCTTGTAAATTTATGAATATCTTTATGTTGATAGAATGTATTTGTTACTAGTAAATTATTTAGAGTGCAATATTCTATTAATCGTTCCCCGTTATTATTCTTTGTATCTTCTCCAAATCTTCCTACAGCTTTGATCGATTTGTTTACTTGTTTCCCCACTCTGCTATTTAGGTCTCCCGCTACGTATATCTTTCCTTTACTATTTTCTGTTGCTACAGTTAATTCTTCCCAGAATTTATCTTTGTTTACTTTTGAATCATTATCATCTGGCCCGTATACAGCTATTACTGTTATTATATCTCCATTTGTTTCTTTTAGTTCTACTGTTAATAATCTCTCATTCCATCCTTTCCATTTCTGAATATTTGCTGCTAGTTCCTCCTTGATTAAGCAGCCTACACCTGTTCTTGCTCTTGTATTCTCTGGTACTCCACTATATATGAGTACGTGTCCATCTTCCAATTGTATGATTCCTTGTCCTTTCTTTTTTGTCTCTGATATGGTCAGTATGTCTAGTTTTGCTTTTACGAATTCGCACTTCAGCTCATTTTCTTTCCCTGCTAAACTTCTAATATTCCATGTTGCCAATTTCCATACTTTTGGATTTTTTGTTTTGTGCATTTCCACTGTTATATTTTTTGTTTTATCGTTTTCCTTTTCCATTGCCTGTTTCGTCTCATTTGTTTTCTCTTTGTTGTTCGCTCTTACTTTTTTGGAGTATTTCCTGTTTTTGTAATCTTCAGTAATTTGTCTCGTAGTTCTTTCTGTGAGTTATCCCCTGGAGATCTTTGACTCATGGTTCTGCCTTTCTTTTTGTCTTCATTTCTTTCTATCTGTGTCTCAATCGTCTTTGTCTCATTTATTACTTTCTCTTCTTCTGCATCTAGTGCATTCGTTTCCGGTTCCCTTATGGTTTTGATTTGTTCCAAAGAGTATGTATCTCCATTTATTATTATTTTATTGTATCTAACAATAGCTGTGTGTCCTTCTGCTCTGATCTCCTTCATATATTTTATCAGTTCTTTTCTTTGCATTTGTATCTCTCTTGAGTAATCTTCATCCATGTAAATTTTTGTACCTCTTAGTTTTTTAGTCTCTTTGAGTATCTCTACTTTTTTACTCCATTTCCTTGTTTCCATCATAATTGGTCTGATTTTGCCTTCTTGGTACTTCCCGATTCTCCTGGTCTCATTTACCTCCGCCTCCAATACTATTGGTATTCCCATGTCTCGTAGTACTACTCGTATTTTTTCGTCTCTTTGTAACTCGCTCTCATTTTCTTCGTCCGCCACTCCGTGTATTATTATATTCCTTTTCCTGGTTTCTCTCTCTATTTCTTCCATTCTTCTATCTTGTTCCTGTGTATATTGTTTGAGGCTTAGAATCTCTTTCTTCAATTTCTCATTTTCTTTCTTGCATTCTAGTAGGTCGGTTTTGAAGTCGTCTATTTTTGTTTCCATTCGTTTGTTTCTCTCTTCCATTAAGTCCAGTTTATTGCTTATTCCTTTTAGTATCTCTTCCATTTTAATTCTACTTTGTTCATGCAGATTTTGCGTTTTTCCTAGGTGTTATACTGCAGTCCCCTGGGAATAGTTCAACCATGCAGGCACACTGTGGTGTACGTTGGGTTGCCTATCCTCGAAATTTTTGGCGTAGTTCCAGTACGTGACTTTCTCTTTTCTTATCTTCTATTTGCATGCACTTTACAGCCTTATGTATTATCTTTAACCCCAAAATCGTCTTGTTTATATCAAATTAACTCACTGTTTTGGTAGTTTCTGCTCGGATTCCACACCTTCTACACTTACTGCACACTTTGCTTTCACTATTTGATTACTTTTAGTATTTATATATGACTCGATATGGTCCAATTTGGACTTGAAATATCGGAGTTGAGTTTACTTGAATCCAACTTTACTATTCAAGATTCTCTCTCTTTGATAATTTTAAATTTAAATTCCGTTTTGTTATACCTCAAAGAAATTATTAGGCTAGCTCTGTCGTATTTTGTAATGAGATCAATTACTTTATTTTCTTCAGTCGAACACAGACATAAATTGTTCAACCCTTTTTTAATTAAAATAGATAGAAGGCTGTGACGTGAAAAAATATGTTCTAATTGACTCTAGCAACTAATGATAATAGCTGTTTTATCAATAAAACCCTTAGTAAAGGAACAAAATTTGCTAAACACGTTTTTTAAGAAAAAGTTACTTTTTTTAAATGGCACCTACTAAGGGCCATCTTGCCATTAAACTGCAAATTTAATTACCAATCTAGCGATATTCATCATGCACTAGTTTATCTTTATCTAAAATTGAAGAGTATTAATTAATTAATTCTTTAATATTTCTGTGTAATACCTAAGCAAATGCGGCATAAAATACATGGGATAATCGATTTAAAAAATTTCATTTTGATTATACTTGTATGTTAATCCGAAATTATGTCTAGTATCTGTGTAACAAATTTCATCCAAATTCATTCATAAATAACGGAGATAGAGGCATGGCTTTGGTCTCATTCTCACCCGGTATATGATCTCGTAAAAATAACACAAAGGAATACATTGCCTTCTTTTAAGGGTATCACTATCTGAAATAAAAAGCACTTGATATAGTTGTAATTGTAAAATCAGTGTCACGCTGTATGTATAAGTATATAGGATTTTATAATTTCGGTCAAATTTCCTTTCGGTAAACATTCCTTTCTGTAAACTTTCCATTCGGTCAACTTTCCGTCGGTAAACTTTTTGTCGGTAAAGTGTTTTCGGTAAACTTTCTTAGATCCCGCAACCTTGGTCTAGTTTAAGATTTATCAAGAAATATGTGTTGCTTCTTCCACGACCTCTTCTTCCATCAATTTTTAATTCAATTGCGTGATGCAGGGTACATATGTCTCTGAATGTCCGATTAGGTGCCCAAATCATGGCTATCATTATTTTACAAAAAGCTGCTCTGAAGCATGCGCTTGTCGGTTGTCGCAACCATCGTGTAAGTTTGAATTTATCAAGATATACCGGGTGACAATGAGACTAGGGCCATCCTTATATCTTCTTTATTTATGAATTTATTTGGATAAAATTTTAAAACAGGATACTAGACATAATTTCTGATTGGCGGATAGATATAGTCAAAATGGCTGACTTCCGATTTTACCGGAAATGATACTAACTTTAATTTTTTAAATGGAACACCCTGTATATTTTATGCTTTTCTGAATCTACGAGTCAAATTACATATAATAGTCTTGCCAACTTTCAATTTTTTTAAACAAAGAAATTATTTCTTTAATTTTTATTTTTCATAATAGAAGGCCTTGACTTGGAAAAATCTATTCTAATTATGTCTAGTAGCTCTTAATAATGGCTATTTTATTAACAAGGTAAATAACAAACCTTTAATAAAAGAATATAATTTTCTAAACTCGTTTTTTAAGAAAAAGTCACTTTCTTTAAATGGCAACTACTAAGGGCCATCTTGCCATTAGATAGAAAATGTAATTACCAATCTAACGATATGCATCATGCTCTACTTTATCTTTATCTGAAACTGAAAATTAATTAATTAAATATTTTTTTAAATATTTTTATGTAATAACTAATAATACCTAAGCAAATTTGGCAACACTGTTGTATGTAATTTGACTCGTAGATTCCGAAAAACATAAAACATATAGAGTGATCTATTTAAATTAACAAAGTTAGTGTCACTTCCGGTTTCACCGGAAGTGACACTAACTTTGGTTTTTTAAACAGATTTTAAAAAACAATCAATTAATTAATTTTCAGTTTCAGATAAAGATAAAGTAATGCAGTTTAGCAAATTATATTCTTTTATTAAAAGTTTGTTATTGACGTTATTGATAAAATAGCTATTATTAAGAGTTGCTACAGTCAATTAGAATATATTCTTCCAAGTCAAGATCTTCTATGGTAAAAAATAAAAATTGAAAAAATAATTTTTTTGTTTTAAAAAAGTGAAATTTGGCAAGATTATGATATGTAATTTGACTCGTAGATTCAGAAAAACATAAAATATACAAGGTGTTCCATTTAAAAAATCAAAGTTGGTATCATTTCCGATAAAACCGGAAGTCAGCCATTTTAACTATATCTATCGGCCAATCATAAATTATGTCTAGTATCTTGGTATAAAATTTTATCCAAATCTATTCATAAATAAAGAAGATATAAGCATGGCCCTAGTCTCATTGTCACCCGGTATGCGTTCCTTCGTCCAGTACCTCTCTTTTCAACAATTTTCCTTTGAATTGCCTTATGAATGGCAGACAGCCGGTCTAAAGAATCCGTGTCTTGGTTGTTCGAATCTTGTCTAAGCCTGAGATTTATCAAAAAATATGTTTTTCTTTTTCCATCACCTCCTCTTCCATCAATTTTTAATTCAGTTGCGCTATGCAGGGTACTATATGCCGTTCACGATCTTTTTGGGTCAGGTGAGGCTATGACCATGTAGTAATTTTGTTGGCAGTACCTCTGTGGCAACTAAACTCCCTAATGGAAATTGATACTTTTTGTGTCAGGTTAGGTTGCTTTCAGTTTAAGGTTATATTTTCTGAATAGGTACATTGTTGCCGGATCTCTGTTTAAATTAAGGATGAAAATTGAAATGAGAACTAATGCATAAGAAAAGCATTCATTATTAATGTTTATTGCAATTTGGATAAGAATTGTGTACATGCTATGAATATGCCACTTTATTTTACATGCTTACTGCACGCTTGTTTGCTTGCTGGTGTGGAAGAATAAAGACGCCACAAACTGGTGCCAAATAAATTTAGTAGAGAAATTGAGCAATATTGGTCTTATAGAAATTAACATGTGAAAATGTAAATATCTTGTCAAATGGATGGCTTGCTGAGTTTACTTCATGTTGATTTTCACTTCTGCCACATAACATTTCAACACTAAAATACGTAGTCAAAAATTCTGCCCAAAAATAATTTGTATCTGAAACCCCGTTTCACCACTATAGAGTTTTAATTTTATGTCATGTCCACCGTCTTGGACTTAAAAATAAATGCTATTTTCGCAATCGACGTCTCAAAAAACCTTAATAACGACACCCATATCGATTTTTAGGCTTATTTACCCCATTTCGCCCCCTAAGGAAATACGTGTTTGCTTATTTGTTTTTAGAAGTACTCCTACGAAGTTTCAAGTCGAAATGTCTATTTAATCTTATTTTTCCATACAAAATTGGAACTCTCATTTTACCCCTTTAGGGGTTGAATTTCGAAATATCCTTCCTTATTCGTTGTATACATCATAGCTGTGACCTACCCGGCACCGGTTTTTCGATCCTGAAAAAAAATCGTATTTTCCTAGTTTTCCACTCCGATTTTCCCAGTATTCTCTTTGAAAAGCCATTCAGAAACGAAGTCATACGAAATTCCATACAAAAATACCATACAAAGTCATCTTTTTGATTTTCCGAATTTTCCGACTTTTCCGGTGGATTTTCCCAAAATTTTCTTTCATACAAACCTTGTCCTGGCAGTTACGAACATAACAAAAAAAATGAACCAAATCCGTCGAGCTGTTCTCC
The DNA here is from genome assembly GCA_940337035.1 of Agriotes lineatus. Taxonomy (NCBI): domain Eukaryota; kingdom Metazoa; phylum Arthropoda; class Insecta; order Coleoptera; family Elateridae; genus Agriotes; species Agriotes lineatus. Next base: position 38,092,808 of record OW679200.1, on the reverse strand, counting down.
AGTGATGATGTATCATACAGTCGTATTCATTAAAGTGTTGTACAGCATATGTGCTTTGTAAATATAAAATATACGGTACTCCCCACCCAAGAAAAGCGCCCTTTCGTGCTTTCCAAGAATACTCCGACACTTAGCATTACTCTGTTTCGCTAATACAATGAAATATTATGAACAAGTTATTTATTAAAAAAAACCGACGACCATACCGCAAAAGTTGATGTTGCCTTCATTTTCGGAGAACCTATCGTATGAAAACGATCCAAGACTTCAGGAAGGTTCCAGGCGACCGGAATCGTGTACACATACGAACATACATACCCCGCACAGCACGTTTAGGCACCCCCCAATACGAGGGAGGGATCTAGTGGGCTGGGGTCTTCACCATTTTAGAAATATTTGACTCAGAGTGGTTTTCGATATGAGGGAATTTCAATACTTCGTACACTTCGTGTCGAAGTAATTAATTATACAAAGTTTAAAAAAGTGTTGTATTTACAAATATTTTGAACGTTTACATCTAGGGCTACCTAGTTAATGATAGAGTGTGAGCCTTTGTTGAGTAATAACACAACCACCAATAAACTTACAACTGTCTTTGTACAACAGATTTTTGAACACAACTGTACATGCGGCAATTGATTTTTATTTATATAGATTACGCTGGTTTGCTTTTCCTTTCCAAAATTTCATTTTTTAACGTACAGCTTATATATTTTCTAGTCTGCACATCAACTCGTGTTCTTTTAATTCTGGTCTGTTCTTTTTAAATTGGAGGTAGCGTCGTTTAATGGACATTTTTTTGTAACAAAGTTATTTGGGACATGCTGACTTTTCCTTTGACGGAAGTTACAATTATTACTACACACTTGATAAATCATATATTTTCTTGCTAATATTAAAATAATAAATTTGGCAATGTGGTGGCAAGAAAATGTCGAACTGACACGGACAGAAAAAAAAGTTGCTTAACCGAATCAGTTAGTCCAACATGAAAAGAAAAAGTCATTGCCAACTCTGTCCCAAAAAGGTCGTGAACGGATTATACAGTGTGTACATAAAGTAAGGAATAAATTTATTATCTAGAAAAGGGAAAGCTTTTCGGAAAAATCCTCAGACATGTCAACCTTTGTTTTAAGATGCGCATCTTTTGACGTTCTAGTCTCATTGGTGACATCATTACTGTTCCGGATATGACGTCATCGAAATTTTTTTCAAATGGCAAACTTTATTTCTGACAGCGCCATTTGAAAGAGCATATTTTTCTGCACACAACACATCAAAAGTTTTGTCATGTTACATAAGGAAATTTTCGATAAAATTAATGTTATAGTGATTTAAAATTAATTTATTTTATTCAGTTAATTGAACAAACTAATTAATTCAGGGGACTCTAAAACGTGAAGATCTGTTGAAAACTCAATTTGTAATTTTTGAGGTGAATCCAATACTTCCTTTATCGTAAAAGGAAGTAAAAAACATACGTTTTGTATTGACAGCCATGAAAAGTCATAGTGACAATTTGGAAAGTACCGAAAGATCAAATGTTATACGTTTGGCAGTACTGAAGTGTATTGTCAGTCTATGTCAAATTCGGGAGGTTAATAGGTTAAGTTTTGTTTGTTATTTGACACAGATTGACGCAAAACTTAACCTACAAATTTCGAATTTGGCATAGCTTGACAGTGCTACCAACACTGCAGTAGTAAGTGACATGGTTTTATCCCACTAATGAAATAAAGTAATTTCATTATTCCACTAGTGGATAAAGTGGTATTTTAGACGGTTCATAAGTGTGGATAAAACTTCAATTATAAGGTGATTGTGGATAAAATGTCTTTTTTGCTATAATAAAAAGAGTGGTTTTTTATGACTTAGAAAGAGACCTTTACAAAGCTAGGAAGGACTTCAGTTTCAACACTTAATTAATTAGTTTGTCCAATTAACTGAATAAAATAAATTAATTAAAATTAATTAAATCGTTATAACATTAATTTTCTCGAAAATTTCCTTATGTAACATGACAACGATTTTGATGTGCTATATGCAGAAAAATATGCTCTTTCAAATGGCGCTGTCAAAAATAGAGGTTGCCATTTGAAAAAAATGTCGATGACGTCATATCCGGAACAGTAATGATGTCACCAATGGGAATAGAACGTCAAAAGATGCGCATCTTAAAACAAAGGTTGACGTGTCCGAGGATTTTTCCGAAAACCTTTTCCTTTTCTAGATAATGAATTTATTCCATACTTTATGTACACACGTATATGTCTCTGAATGTCCTATTAGGTGGCTGAATTTTGGCTATAATTATTTTACTGACAACCGTTCTGAAGAATGTGCATGTCGATTGTCGCAACCATTGTCTAATTTTGAGATTTATCAAGAAATATGTGTTGCTTCTTCCAGGACCTCTTCTTCCATCAATTTTTCTTTAAATTATCTGATGAACGGTGCTATATGTCTCTAGATGTCCTATTAGATTGCCGAATTTTGGCTATCATTATTTTACTGAAGGCCGCTTTGAAGAATGCAGGTGTCGGTTGGCCAAACAATTGTCTAAATTTATCAAGAAACACTTGTGTTTTTCTTCTTATAGGATTTCATCTTTCATTAATTTTTCTTTCTGTTACCAGATACATGGTGCTATACGTATCTGTCTTCTAAGATGGCCGAATTTTGGTTACCATTATTTTACTAACAACCGCTGAAGAATGCGCGTGTCGGTTGGTTGAACCATTGTCTAAGTTTGAGATTTATTAAGAAATATGCTTCTTTTCTTCCAGGTCTTCCTTCCCATCATTTTTTTTAGATTGCTATATGCAGGGTACTGTATCTCTCTGGATATCTTCTAAGATGGCCGAATTTTGGCCATAATTTTACTGATACCCGCTCTGAAGAATGGGCATGTCGGTTCCTCGAACCATCGTCTAAGTCTAAGATTTATCAAAATATAATATGTCCCTCTCATTTAGGGCCTCTTCATCAATTTTGGATTTCGCTGGAGTGCAGGACAGGGCGCGTATCGAAATAAGCAGAGGAAAGGGGAAGTCCCTGTTAAAATCTTTGACTATATAAACATAGACTGCCAGCAACCCCCACTTTTTCCATAGAAGCAATGTACGTGAGCGCCAAAAAGCATTGGTCAGTTTCAATACCTAATAAAAACCCATACACTTCACCTATAAAATCAATGATAATTTCTTCATAAATCGGAAACTTGGGAGTTTTGTTTCAATGTTTGACATCCTCCGAAAGTGACAGTTTGGTGTGCTGTTTCACCGTCAAAGATTGTCGGGGCTCATTTTTTCGAGGAAATTGGTGAAACGGTAACGGTTACATCTCGAAAGACATTACATGCTTTAAAGATCTTTTTATTGCAAATAGAGGAGGAGATAGTAAATAAATATTGGTTTCAACAGGACGGTGCTACAAATTACACCGCAAGAATTAATAAGAATCTCCTACGACAATCGTTTCTAAATAAACTGATTTCTTGCTATGGTGACCTTCATTAGCCACTCCTAATTTTTTCTTTGGGATTACTTGAAGAGCAGAGTATTTACAAGAAAGATAAGAAATCTGGAAAAGCTTAAAATGTTTATTCGGGAAAATATTGAAGCTATACTGCAGGATATGCGGCAACGTGTGATGAGAGATTTCGGCCACCGTTTAAAAGAGTGCATTCAACAAGAGGGGAGTCATTTAACCGACAGCATTTTTCATAAGTGAATCTCCCATTCTTAGTCTTTAAGAAATAGTTCTGATTAACTGTGTAATTTAAGCAAATAAATTGTTATTACAAATTGAAACTGACCAATGCTTTTTGGCGCTCACTGTATAAGGAATCAGCCAACATAGAATCCATTTCAAGAGTGTTAGGTGAATAATAGTCTGGCAGGGTTAGGTAAAATCTCATTTTTATGTTGCTTTCAACGTGAAGTTGGCGTTGGCAGTCCATGTTTAGATAGTCAAACATTAAAATGAATGACGTTTTTGAATAAAAATTAAAGAAATAAATATACTCATACAAAATAATTAAAATTTTTACATTATTTAGAATACTCCTCTCCTTATTTTCAAAAAAAAATTAGAGCATATACGTGCATATATTATAACTTTGGGTGCATATACTCAACAAAATGTATGCATATATATGCTCATATTTTCGTCCATTTGAGTGCATATAATTATCAGCTTTAGTCGTGATAGCCGTGGATTCGCAAATCTACCCTGTATCAATGCTGTTATGAATACCAAGTTTCCTTGTATACTCTCTCAATTTCAAACTATAATGCGTCGTAGTTCTTTCCTATATCACTATGAAATTAACACCTGCAGTATTAAGAAGTTGAGAAATAGAGTGAAGAATACCATCCCTGCAAGGAAAAGCCCATATCGATGATTTATCAAAGAAAGAAAGCATAGAATTCGAGATTGTTAAATAGCTACCTGCGAAAGCTGAAGACAACAAATCCATAAATTTAAGCATTAAAGAAGAAGAAGAAAAGTATGATGGATTTTTGGACATCGTAATTTTATAGCGCTAGCTATGCGATGTTAGAGAGGAAAATTTACCAAATATTTATTATCTACAGTTATATTTAAATTTAGGCTGAGATGTTTTTTCATAAATTCTTTTTTCTCTACTACTCTTTTGATCGGGAGTAGCTGTAAAATTCGGTATTTGTCTTCCCTTATTATATGTCAAAAATATTCTGCTTTATCCTATTTAATAGTTATATATCAGTTGATCTTTTTTTCGAAACTTTGCTGTTAGTAATTCTTGGTATTCGAGAACTTGTTGATCTTCTTCCTCTTTCTTGATAACGTTTTTCTTTCATGGTTTCGTCGTCTTCAGCCTCCATAATTGATGATGCTCCAGTCTCCTTTTTAACATCCCTGTCTTCTACGATATTTTCCATCATGGTTTTCCCTTTAAGGGATGGTCTTTATTTTTTTTCTCTTCCTCTAGGTGACCACCAAAATATACGTCTTTGCCATCTCCCCACCCCCCCCCCCTCCTGCTCGTATCATTTGAGTACTTGATTCTGCAAATTTTTCGTACTAGAGGGACTGATGTTCATTTTCTGCGAAAGCCTTTCCATTCTCCATTTGTCTAACTTGGTCTAATAAATATAATTCTGTTGTTTTTATCAGATCTTATTATTTTTTTCGTTGTTAGCTATATCGTACAACAACATAGTAAAATATTTTGCTCCATGCTATTAAATATGTCTTTCGTCAAATTTTTATTTCAAATTCCGCCATGGAGGGCTTATGTTGCTATGTTTTCCATCCTAATTCTGTTGCTAGCATCTTCTTTTATCTTATGATCGGTTAGGATTATTGATCCTAGACATTTAAAACTAGTATAAAGCACCAGCCTCGACACCGCAAGGTAAATGAGGTTACAGATAATACATACAGTATGATCGAAAGCTTTTATCCTCTAGACTCTAGAGTGTTGGCAGTGGTTTGTAAAGTACTCAATAATATAACCTACACAAACTTGTTTGAATCACTTAACTTTGACAGAATGTTTTATACTGAACACAAAGTGATGCTATGTATGGAAAGGAGAGGAAATAATTTTGAGTAGCTGTAGTTGTTTTTGCTATTACACTTTTTATGTACTCAACAGAAAATTGTGTATTTGTTAAAATGACATTACTGATATAACCTTAAACCGACAGATATAAAATGCCAATGTGGCTTTTAATACCGCCACTGCCAACATACATTTTTAACAAAACAATTCCACAGCCCTCTAGAGGATAAAAGTTTTCGATCATACGGTACTTACAATGGTTCATGGGCCATTATCTATGGATTACTTGTTTGTCGTTTTAACTTTCAGCATCGATGTTTCTATATCATAAACTAGAACTGATAGTACTGAACCATTCGCCATTGGTTGTTGATAGAAACGACTGTCGTTTGTTAAATAATTAAAACGGCTGTAAAAGTCTTGAAAATAGTCTTTATATCAAGTTGCTTGTTGCAAAATGAATTTCTCATTTCGATGAGGGTACGATGAGCTGATTTAATCTTGACTTTAATTTGTTGGTCAGGTTTTACATTTCATTTAATTCATGTTTCCAGTATTTTCATGTATTTACCATCTGGACGTGTTTGTCATTCTGAAAAAGTCATCTGTCTAAATGTTAAGTTTCTTTTTATTTCTGTTTTTCATTTTCTTCTCTGTCAACTTATGTAGTTCGTAATATCTAGCAATGAATTTCAACACCAAGTTCTCGTTTGTTATACAAATTTTCCTTTCTGTTCGTATTCCATTAGTAGATTTTAGTATTTGCTTCGTATACTAGATTTGTCCGGCGAGTATTGGGTCAACAACAATATCTACTTAACTAGTTCATCTATAGTCATGATATATGCAAATTCCTTAGAGTGACCTTTAGTACTCATGATTATCAAGCCCTTTCTTCCTGGAGCTATTTAATCTGACTAGACAGTGATGCGCAGTAGAGTGAGGTAGAAATGTTGTAAGAGCTTATGGACTACAAATTACTTTATTTTTATTTTATTTTATTTTGGTACTCAGCCAACAGCCGTTAGGCCAATTATAGGCGTCACTGTACATTTTATGGGGACTTCCAATTCCATTAACAACTGTCATGTTGTTATTATGACATCCGAGACCAACTATTTTCGTGGCAGCCGTACCACGAGGCGCCGAGAGACGCAGCCGTGGAACTCCCATCCAAGTTCTGACCAGAAAGAGCGTTGCTTAACTCTGCTGATCGTACGTGGACGCTTGTTCACGCTACACCACCCGGAACCCAACATGCGTCGCGTCAGGCTAGAGAAACATAAAAACTGATAGAATACTAAATACTCATTCTTGGAAGGAAAACATCAGAAGACGAAAATACAAAGAAAGTCTATCAAAGCTTATCCTGGATAGTCCATAAGGCTAAACAGTGAACAGGGAATACTACTCGGAAGGGGTCTCTGGATAATCTCTAAATAAACGGCGACTGGTAGTCAACTCATGCCATGTTGTACAGGACTTTTTGAGCAAACGCTTCAGCCTTGAACATAGCTCCCTGTGATCTGTGGCTTTTTCCAAGGTTGAAATAGTGTCTGAAAGGAACGAGATTTGAGGATGTAGAACTGATCACGGAGCAGTTAAAAGGTATTCCAACAGTTGAGTATAAAATTGCCTTCAGAAGTGGAAGGAACTCCGGAATAAGGCGAGAGTTGCCAAGGGAAGTAGTTTGTGTTTTCTTTATGTGGGTTAAAGCCTTTTTTACTTCCTTTTACCATAAAGGAAGTATTAGATTCACCCCAAAAATTCGAAATTGAGTTTTCAACAGATCTTCACGATTTGGAGTCCCCTGAACCCAAAAAACATATTTTTGTTCATTGGTCTGTCTGTGTGTCTGTGTCTGCTTCTGAACAGAATATCTCGAAAACGAAAAGAGGTATGGCGTTGAAACTTCATATATACGTTTTATGTACTATGTAGAAGACACAGAAAGCTATTTAAGAAGATCAAATAACCGGAAGTAGGTATTTACTCTTGCGATTTTTCAGTTTATTCGATTTTTTCAAAAACGGCTGTAACGATTTTTTAAAACTTCACATTTTTATTATATATTTAATGTGTATTGATGTGAGAGAGGTGATTTTTCAGTTGAATACTTCTAAAATGGGTTTTTTTGTTTTTTTTTCTAATTTTTGTATTAACTCCTATTTTAAATAGAACACGCTTTATATTATTAATGATACAAAAATATCATCAGTTTTCCGTTCATCAACAATACTTTATTATTCAGAATTTTATCTGCAAATAACGAAACTGCAATTTTACTACGACTTTTAATATAAAACGCTCCATGGAATCATTGACCAACACCATTACTCCCATTCAATAGAACCCGTTATATCTTTTTATAGACGAGCGCAGGTGCCTGTTGACCTACATGCCCATTACAGTAAGCCTTTTGAACCTAACAAAGATACTTGACAAAGCTACAGTATTTCGTCTATACTTTTGGATATACATATAAGAAGGGTCATTTGGAATCATGACAACAATGCATTTTAATTGTCCAGCTATTGATTATTCTAAGAAAATGCGCAGAGATTAGTGAACGTGTCTTATATACTAAATTTTTGTAGCAGTGGCACATACAATATGGAAAAGGTAGTTCCCTGTTTTAAACAGTTTGACTTAGCTACAAAATATTAGATTACTGTAGAAATAGTACCCCAATTACTTTTAGAATTACATATAGAAGTTCTAAATGTTTAAATCAATTGTTATGATAAAATATATAAAATCTATGCGTCTTTAGTTTTTAAACTACTGTGGAGATTCCTTAATCGCGAACTATAAAATAATCGTAACGCCGGTTTTCAGAAGAGTTTCTAATTGCAGTATCATGGTTAAATTTGTATTGAGTGCAAATTGTAAATGGTAATAAAATAATTGAAGATGCGTGAGCAAACATAATTTTTTATCTAATTTTATGTGATGCAGGAGCTAACGATATCTTCTTCTTGTTCTATCTAGGTTAACTGGTAGCACTGCTTTTGTAATTTGGTTATAACCCATTTCCAAAATGTGATTATTCTTTGGTATTTAGAGAATACGTGATGCTCCTTCTCCACATAGTTGCTGTCGCCTCTTCACTGCCATTGTACCTCTACTTTTTCGTTTCGAAAATATTTCCTCTCCTTTATCCTCAGCCTCTTTTTAACTACTTTGTCTATCTTTCACATTTTACACCAGTAGGCTACTGTAGGTTTTAATAAAAAGCACCATATATTCTGTTTTTCCTTTATTTATACGAGTAGTTAACCCTGATTTTCTTGCCGGGCTGTCCAACCGACTTGTAATTTGTTTTTACGTTCTGTTATTCTTCGCTTTCTCTGATTTTTTTTCTAGCATGAATAAAGTTGTAGATACTGCATCTGTTTGTCTAAGGCCGTTATTAACCTTAAATGGTTCTGTCAGATAGTCACTACCTTTTACTACATTGGATGTGTCGTTTAAGGTTATCTTGGCAAATTGAATTATTTATTCTGCAATGCCTAGTTCTGCCATTGTCTCTTATAATTGACATTATTTTACTGGATAAAACGGAAACTTGATCTGGCTCGCCTGAGCGTGTTTAGATTTTTATTTCAGTTTCTACGTACGTACGTCTACAACTAGATTCAAATGCGTCATAATAAGTTTCAAATGCATGCCAATGTATTCGGTGGATTTTAGTGTGCCCGAAGAGATTGGTTTTTGCAGAGAGCATCAGTTTGAGTTGAGAGCAAAATTGCTTTAATATGGGCGCATAACTCCGAGCGAGGAAGTTTTGAAGTGTTCCAGATTGTGACGAGATTCCTCTATCGTTGGGGAAGTACAATCAAAGAGTACAGATATACCGAAGTCTTGCAGTTTGGCGATTTCAAGCCATGATGCCAACAAAGGAAGCGGCCGCATAATCGTCTGACGCATTATTGAAAGCTTCCGCAGCCCTAGCGGCGGAAGCACAAGTCCAAATACTGAGCAACTGGCGAATGTTAGTCGTCACGACACGTGGGTGATTTAATACTATATTTGGGCATGAAACAGCTTCAGGAGTGGTTAAATATTATGATTGGCAGCGCTAGCTTTGCGATGTTTGAGCAGTAGAATAATAGCCAAAAAGCGTCATAGAAAAACCTTACGAAATATGCTGTAATTATATTTAATATAAATGCGTAGTAGAAATAGCTAGTTGCGATTGGATAAACATTTATTATTTAGATAAATGCGGAGCAGGCACAGCTATTGGCTTCGCGGTTTAGTATTAGATCTACTATTATTTAGCATTGTGTGAACAAATTGGCATTTACTTGAATACACTTCTGAAACTACTATTTTCAGTGTAGTACGAGTACAGGTAAGTGGCTGGATTTATTTTCACAGAGGAGTTCCTTAACCACTACTAAAGTACGCAAAGTTAAAGAGATCTCATTGTTCTCGAGCAATAAGAGGGCAAATTAATATAAATGTAGCGGGGTTGGAAACGACTTGTTACATGAATCGTAAGTTTGTTTGAAGTCAATAAACGTGCATTAATCTCTATATTATTTACGTTCATACTCGTAGCTGGTCGTTTGAATTTGGTCCATTACCCAACGATTCTTTCTAAAACCATATTAATAATTCCTTATACTATTCCGTGCCTTCTTGTAGCTTGCTTATGATTACTTTTGCTAGTAATTGAAACCTTCACGGAGAGCTTCTACTGTCTAAGAAGTTATACCTCAATTTCGTCGCAATTTTTCTAACCTAGAAACTGATGATTTCTGCTCTCGCTCTTAACAAAATGACTAATCAAGCTAAGGCTGATTTAATTCTTCATATCCTCGTCCTCTCTACAACTTTCTGGATCGTAAGGGAACAAATGCACTAAGAATTTGTGTTCGACTAATCCGAGAGTTCAAGAAATGAGCTTCAAGTTAGTGGTTCAACTAAATCTGAGGTCCTTTACGCAGAAGCTTTACTTATTAAATAAATTCGATTCGTCGGCCTCTTAAATACTTTGGTAATACTCGATACAAAGGCGGGTCGCGACAATGACTGAAGCAGACGGAAAGTCTCTCACGGGAAGCGATCAATCAGTTCAGGTTTCATCAATCAGATTGATAACAAACGGGGAGTGACGCCACCAACACCTAAAGTGTTGCTAACAAAGCCTAAATTGATGGATGAACTCGCTAACTGATTCTGGAGGCCCATCCGGCGGCCCGGGGAAATTAAAATTTCCCTGAGCCGTCCATCATTAATGCTCCAGGTGGGCCGCGTTAATTCCAGACGTTTCAAACGATTCCCGATCCCTTGGACTCGCTCAAGCCCGCCCCATTATGAAAAATTCCTCGGCCCCCGCTAATTGCAAGCGCCGGATTTGGGCCCAAAAAGGAATTCAAATATCCTTTGCAAGGCTGCTTTCGAGTGCTCGATTACAAAAAGTTGAGGAATCCGCTCCTTTGATCGGCCGATTCCGCTTTAATTTATTTAATACACTGCGTGCAGGCCCGCCTGCATTGTTTATTTCGGCGACCATAAAATATAGTTGTATTTCAGGAGCTTGCTGGGGCTGAAGAATAAGGTTTGGAACCAGCCAAGCGCGTTTTACGAGAGATAAAGCAGAAACAGTGTCGAAAGAAGGTGACGCTTCCGCTCGAAAATAAATAACGCCGGCGAAGGCGGCCTCTATGAACTTTTATGACGGCGAATTAATTACGGAAATAATATTTGAACGAGCTCCTACCCCTTACAATGTATGTTTTGCATTAAAAAAACCCCCGTTGTATATATTATAGGAAATTTAAAATTTAGTCGAATGGAATTAAGATGAAACTCTTTATAGTCTAACTTTTACGACGAGTTAAAATTTGAACTAGACACACAAAATTACTTCAATTTAAAATTGTATTATATTATTAGAATATCCTTTTATATCAGAATTATTCTTCTACGTTTATGGTTGCTAAGGCCGTTTCTAACGATGTCACTTGAGATAGAAAACGGCTTTACTCCCCTATCAACCTCGTCTTGAGCATTTCAAGTTCTCGAGCTCTGACCTGTTTTTCACGTCAAGGTTGTTACTTTTAATGTTGTTCTTTGCACATTTCTACAATTGCAAAATTATTTTCACCAATCACTGAAATATATTTTCGAAATAACGTGTTCACCAATTGTTAACGTTTTACAACACTCGCATTTGTTTTGACGACTATTTTTAATTTTTTTTCAGTAGAAGCTGATTTTTATAATGGGAAGATGGTATAATTACGAAAGCTCTAGAACTAGGACGCTCAGTATTTCAATCTGTTTCTTGACAGTTAAATATATTCCAATAAAATGAAGTAATTCAGTAACTATCTTTGAAAACTATAGGTCTACCAGTCTCTGTAACAGCCGTTTTTAATTTTGTCGCTTGCGGCTTGGTTTCTCCTTTCTAATGTTTTCCTACTCTCTTTTATTACTAGCTCTATACACTTTTGAGAGTAGAGCTAACTTAAATTCGTAGTTGGTTGTGGGGCCCTTTGAAATTTTATCCCCATATTTTCCCCAAAATCATCGAGTCTCTTAGCTTTCCGATTGTGGTGGCGCAGTCTTTTCAACCAAGATGCAGATCGTGCAAATTTTACAATTGTTTACTGGGCCACTATCAACATTAAGGTAGGTTTATTCCCTTTGAGTTGGTATTGCAAATTAAGCGACTCGCATTGTAGGCCCACTAGGATAACGTTAGGAAATGCTAAGCCCACTACGCTACATTCGCTTGGCGCACGGATGCTAAAATTTACCCTGTAACATGTTATCTGTCACGTGGACCGCACCCGCTTGCCATAGTTGGAAACTGTATTGCGAAAGCCAAAGCTAGATTCAGCATACAGCGTTCCGGCGAGTGTTTTGTTTCCTTTTTAGCAATGCATCTTGGTGAAGCTGCTTCGGAAACCCAAAGAGTCATGGCTACGTTTGGAAATTAGTTCTATAATAATAATAATAATAATAATAATACCATTTATTTGCCCAATAAATACAAGTTTGAAAAAAGAAATACAGTTACTATACAAATAAATGTAATTAGACATATAAAAGAAGAAGAGAAAGATGGAAGCATGAATTTATGAATGAAATTTACTGCAGTTCGCTAATTCGCCTCGCGAATTGTAGCGAAGTGCAATAATTCCCTCTATAAGATTAAGATTTATAATATACAAATTACAAGATTTCTGAGATTTCATTAACCAAGGATTATTTAATCACAAACAACAATATATATAATGTATAAATAAAGTAAAATAAGAGAACTTTCTATTTTACAACATTTTATATTCAGTTTTGGGTAAAAATAGTACAAACGGAAATTTTAATTAGTGCTTAAGGCTGTCAGCGAAAAGATATTTTTTATGCAGCATTGCATATGATTATCCTTATTGCGCTTGTTTTGTCGGAAGCCTCTCGACATACATGCATTGGGGTTCAAGCCAGGGATTAGCTTTTTGCAAACGCTCACAAGTTGCTGATCAATTAGGATAACTTTTTCGCTATTCTCCATACTACTAGTTTTTTGAGTCTTGCGTGATATTTGAAACTAGCAATTTACTGCTGAATGAAATTTTAATAGTATTCTGACTATTGAAATTAGTTTAATTACATTTTTTGCATAACGTAGCTCTTGCATTAGTTTTAACATACAACATCCTGGGTTATTTTGAATTTAGAAACCCAATTTAACATCTATGTACTAATTTTAAGCAAATTGTACCATTGAACCCCAGGTTCTTTTGCACTGATGATACTGGTTTATCGGGAATTCTTTTAGGATACTATTTACTTTCATTTTGTCTGAACTGCATTCAAATAGATTAACAATTAAAGCCTCGCTGCTATAGTTCCTTGCCATATGGTTCATTTCACCTACCTATATCGGTTCGTTTTTTTAGTAGTGAAAGCTGGAAGCCGTACGAAGTCAGTTTCATTTATATTGCTACACCGGTTTTACTGTTGCCGTGGTTCACAACTGGCGCCCTTTTGTAATTTGTTTATTTTCATTCAATTTTTAATCTTCACAACCATCTCCTAATACTTACTAGTGAAAACAAATCGAAGAGAGTTTGAGTTAGTCCGGATTGTCATCGCACTTTGCTGTAGAATGGTGCATCTCCTCAATCGCCTACATAATACCTTTCCTTGAACTTTAGCTAGTTCGAAGACAAAATTGGAGAAATAACCAGATTCTACTGTGGCTATGAAACAAATGATCGCCTTTATAAACAGCTTTAACGGCAAGCACTTCAAGATCAATCAGAATATTTATGAGTACACAGCATTTACTCTAAATTTGCAGACCAGCACTAGAAGAGTAATACGAGAATGAGTCAAATGAGAACCTTAAAATTGCGACAAGAAATTGAAACGCCACGCTATTGTTTCGTAAATTGGCGGTATTGTTGTCAACGAAATAAAAAATGTCATATAGGTTATAGAACAGTGTAAATAAACACCATGTCGTCAGTGTACCGATATTAAGATGGCCGCCCCACTTGAGTCATGCATCAAGGAGGAACAGCGTTCCATCATGCATGTCATTGCACCAAATCTACGAGTGGAGGGACTCAAAAATCTCTTAATTTCTGTAATAAACGCTCTAGTGTTTATTGGAGCAGTGAAATAAAGTCGTTCACTGACGGTGAATGAAACAACCGAAAATCTGAAGATTACTCATGGCTCACCACATCACATCATGGTCTGATTTAATTTCACAAAGTGTCTGCAACTTGGGTGATACGGCAGTTGACTCGAGAATTGAAACACCAACCTGTTGATGCATATAAAGGTGAATCCTGGGTCCACCAAGAGACTGAGAAAGAAATTGCATCCTCTCTCTTCACCAAAACTGAAGAACTTAGGCACGCAGAGATCTGCATGGAGTTGATTCTCTTTTGGATAAGCAAGGCGTAATTTTGAAGCATTACATGCCTAGGGAGCCAGCTGTTATCAGTGCTACGTATTCGGATCTTCTAAGTAATCTTCTTCGAGCAGCTATCAAATCCAAACAGCATTTTACCAGATACCAATTTCGTCTCCATGCCGGCCGTGTAACAATTACGACCATTCAAGATCTGCACTTCGGGTGTCCTCTACATCCGTTCTATTCACCAGATTTTACCAAGTATGTAAACCATTCAAAGAGGTAATGTGAGGTAAGACTTTCATCCGATGAATAAGTGCAATAGGCGTTGTATGAAAGGCTGCGCACGCGACCAAAATAATTTTTACCCTTTGTGAGCGCATGAGAACTTGTGTTGGATGTAATGGAAACTATATAGAAAAATTATATGGTTTGTGTACCAATTTCGTATTTAAAAAAAGTCTTTATAACAGTGATCTTAGGATATGCTTTCGATACTGTGAAATGGGAGGTACAAGGCAAAGGTATTGATGGAGAAAAACTCAAAAATATTGGATCTGAGGACAACATTGTCTTTATATCGCAAATAGAAGGAGCGCAAATCGAAATAGTGGAGATAACTAACATCTTGGGCACCAAGTGTAAATAAACAAAAGACGAAATATGTAGCAAGACTGTGTGATTGTATCTTAATTGCACGAAGATAATTATCAAGTAAACAGAGAACCCATAAGCTAAATCGAAGAGGGCTGTCTATCAAAAGGATACCCAAAAATTGGATAGCAACTGCTTAGGATAGAGGCCTATATCTAGTAGAGTACCTATTTGTATAGGTGCGGTCGGCGCCTTAGAAATCGAGACAGTACTCAATACTATGATACATTTTGCATGTATTTTTAAGTGTATAAACTGGGATTTTGAAGATGTTATGGTTTTAATTGTTACGTAATTTATCAAATGTTCCGTTTTTAGTTGATAGTAAAATTCCAACAATTCAAAAAATTATAATAAATCAAATAAAACAACACAACATATTAAGTGTCCCGATTTCTAAGGCGAGGACTAAATCCAGTAATGCACCAAAAAATCATATCGGAACCAAATATTAAAACTCCAATAGAACGTTCCCTTATTTTCTTCAATTTAGAACATTTCCATTGCTTTGGTACTTACCAAACTTGCTAATCTGGTGCTCCCAGTCAACACAACCTATCTATGTGTAAGGCCCTCACTATAAAGTGATTTAAGAGATTGGGTAATAAATATACTGTTCCCCTGTCTTACGCAACTATAAATGTCTATGTTGTCATCATCGTAGATTTGAGCATCATAGAATATAGTGTGACATATTGTAGTGGTTAACTGCCCACAGTAATTCTGGTTGCCTAACCAACACGAAAATGAAAGATTTCAAAATGAGCACAGATCTAATATTTTATTATTTGCAAGATAAAGTTAGTATTTTACACTAATACATGCACGTGATATGCATAGCAATAACTATAATTTGGTTGAGAAAGGTTAGCATTAGATAAGGCAGAATCAAGAGGGTTACGTTCAGCGTTTTATTCATAATTGGTGTTCGTAATGGCAAGCGCAGCTTAATTTATGTAGCTGACAGATTTGAGTTTGGGGAAATCAATACAATGATTTGAATTTTAATAATACAGAAATGGTTTGTGTAGTTACAAAGTGTAAAGTGTTACGGTTGACAATTTCCAAAGAAAAAGACAGTTCAGTTCCCAAGTTAAAAAACATTATATCTAAACTTTACTTTTTAAGTAGAAACATGATATCGAACCTTATTTTATAAAAGGAATTATAAACCTAGGATACGAGAGAGTCAATTGTTTAAAAAACAAAACGAGCCTTGTAATATTTGTCTTGGATACAAGAGGTGCTCAAAGTTTTCTGAAAATGTATAAATAAAAAGTTATCTGTGTCAAGAAAAAGGATTCTTTATACTTACCAGTGTACAGAGCATCTTTGAGTGTAATTTTCATCGTGGTAACACATCCCAGTGACTAGCGATCAGCTCTGCGAGGTATCAGCCAAAGGCGTCTGACATCGGGGTCTCTTTACGAGTAGCAAAGACATAGAACAGGAAGAACTTGATGTGCTACGTATAGAGAAAAACCTCTTGACCGCCTGGATGCAGACATTTGGAGCAAGAAGCCATCAGCAAGTTCGTAATTGCCGTGGCGTCATTTCATTGTGTGAAGCCAGCCAATAAAGCCCCTTTGCAAAGAAAAATTCGCAGGAAGCCGTTGCAGCAGGTCCATAAATTTTGGGTTTCATCAAGATAGAACCTCGTGCTAGGTCGTGAACGTGGTTCCAGCTGCATAGATTCATCCAGGTTCGGGTAATCGAAGTAGCGTCCTTTGATTTTGTGATTTGAAGCCGACTTTGCCAGATTTGCAGGAAATTAAACAAAGGCACATCGCGCGTCCTTTTACGTCACAGCAGGAAACCAGGTTAGCCAGAAACTACGTCAGAGAAATTATATTGTATTTACCTGATGCTACTTTTGCCATTTTTGGTGTTTGAATTCAAATTACGCAAATTTTTATTCGTGCAGATCATCTTTGTGGTTACAGTTACGAGGGGCACTGCTAAAGTTTGCGTAAAATCTAAAACAAAACACAAATTACGTCATTTAAATTGCTTTATTGCTTCTCAAAATATTTCGCTTTAAAATCTATACACTTCTGCATCCGATGAAACCAATCTGCAAAACACTTTTTCCACTCTGAGCGAGGCACCTCCAAAACAAGTGATTTAAATGCTTCAACGGCCTCTTTAGCCGCGCATTTTATTTTTGATGTATCGGAATAAGAAGAAGTAATTGGGCGCTAAATCAGGCGAATATGGGCAATGAGTCATTAATTGGATGTTCTTGCTGGTCAAAAACTCGACAGTTCGTCTTGCTATGTGAGCGCTTGCATTGTCATGATGAAGAATGATTCGCTATTGTTTCTTCTGACTTCAGCGATAACTTCCGCCAAACAAATTGAAGTATACCAGTCAGCATTAACTGTCCTGCGATCCACTAATGCAAGAGTTGCAACATGACCAGTTTTTCCGAAGAAACAAGCAATCATTCTTTTCGAAACGCTTCTTGAACGCATCACTTTTG
Organism: Agriotes lineatus; assembly: GCA_940337035.1. NCBI lineage: Eukaryota > Metazoa > Arthropoda > Insecta > Coleoptera > Elateridae > Agriotes > Agriotes lineatus. The sequence goes on along the minus strand of OW679200.1, from coordinate 38,075,237 downwards.
TTGGTTTAGGTTTATTTTGAAACACCCATACAGTCGATTGCTGTTTAGTTTCAGGCTCATATGAATATATCCAAGATTCGTCATCTGTTACGATGTTATATACAGAATTTGAACGACCACCTTCGAATTTGTTTAGCATTTCCTTGCACCACTTAACACGTGCCTGTTTTTGTTCTTCTTTCAAATTGTGAGGGATCCAACGACTACAAAGCTACCGGACATGCAAATGAGTGTGGAAAATTGTATGTATTTGTTTCCCCGCAATGCCTAAGGATGTCTCTATCTCACTATATGTCGCATGCCGATCTGATAAAATCATTTCACGAACAGCATCGATAACCGTAGTTTTGGATGGTGCTTCATCCCCAAATAAAGAAACTAACTTTTCCACACATTGCTGCGGTGTTAAACCGTATCGAAAATCATAAAAGATCAACACACGAAAATCACGATTCGAAATTTCCATGTTTCACACAATTATTACTCTGATAAATTCTGTTGGAACGAAACTTCTGGGTTTGAAATCGAACTGTCAACTAAATTATAGATTGAAAACGTAAAATCTTACGAATATGACAATTGCAGAACGCTGGCAATGCAAGGAGTACTCGATTCCGCGAACGTTAGCAGTGTACCTCGTAATTTGCAGGTTAGAGCTGTCAAATACGAATCTAAGCAATTGCCATACTAGTTAATTTATCCTACACAAAACTATTTGTAATACAAGTTGTTGAATTTACCCCTTTGAAAAGAATTTGCTTTTCTATGCTAGACCGGATCTGTACTTTAATTAATTGCTAATAAATAGAATACAAAGAGCAATAAACCATTTATTTAGCAAATAATTAGATCATTTTAATGTGCCCTGATAGTGACACCGAAATTCATGATTAAAACTATCTAGTGTGTAAATTGTGGTGATTTGCTCTGATTTATTTATATTTTTACTAAAACCTTATGTTAGTTAAGTGCATCATTACAATATATCTGCTGACGAAGTGTGATCGATACACAGTGTCGATTAGTGCAATGTGTAAAGGAATCTTACATTCTGGCCACTTACCTATCTGTGGTAGAAAGTCATCTACAATATTTGGCTTGCTTTACCGGGTAGTAAAAATCAAGTTTAGTGGTTATCCAATTCCAAATTATCTTTGGAAGTAAGGGGGTAAGGGGATAAAGCTTCGAGATTTGGACCTCAATGTATACCGGGTGCTGACTTGCCCGACGCACCATAGGAATTTGCATAGTAAATTATTTATGTTCAATTATTTGCTCCCCTAATTACTTTGGAGTTAAAGTGTAAATATATTTTTGTAGAGAAAAAAATACTGCA
>OW679200.1:38026615-38073801 GCA_940337035.1 Agriotes lineatus | reverse complement strand
AGCCATGAAGAGCAATTTATATTTTTTTCCAAATCTTGGGAACTATTCTACACTATCTAAACTGAGAAAATAGTTATAGGCCATTTACTAGAAGAAGTTCTCCCAGAACGGTATTAACTACGTACAAATTATAAAGCTATCATATCTGAAAATCCAAGTCTGTTATTTCCAGATTAAATACTAAGCAAGTGAGCGGCAAACGCGGAGGAGATAGCAGCTCGCCTGCGATGGGGGCCCCGACTAAAGCAAAGGAAGAGCAACTTGTCAGTAATTATTAATTAACAGCACGAGCTTTCAGCCAGCTTTCTGAGCTTTTACCGGCTTCGGCGAAGCTTTACGTCTCGTATAGCAGAATATGTAATATGAAGAACGCAGGAAACTGGCTTTTAAGGCTCGCTTGTATAAGATCCACGCCGATGCCCCTTGGCTTTTACGCCCGTGCGCATAAGGGTTATATTGCGAACCCATACAATATGGTATAAAGATTTCTAACAATTTCTCATTAGGGCGCAATAAGCTACTGATTGTCATTTATTTTCTACGCAATTGTGAAGCTCTTGTCTGTTAGAAAGGAACGTGTTCAAACACGTCAGATAAATGAGTACAATTATGCCGCGTTCTCTCTGATGTTCACGACAAAATTAATTATTTGATTTATTTACACGCTTTAAGATATGAAATATGTACGCCTGTTTGCTCTTGACTTAATTATAGCAGCCTACGTTAATGGGGCAATTGGCCCCCGCTCGAAAACTTTGCGGAGCGCCGTTTAGACTTTTTGCTTGCGGTTAATTTCCTATCAACTGCATTTACTGTGACAGTGATATGCAAGGTAATATGTTGCTTTGTGGGTTCAACCTACACACAAATACTTAACAGTACCTAGAATATTATAAATGATTATTTATTATTTGACTGCTGAGAACAAAATCCTTAGCCTTTAACTTGGTCACGGCCTACTCCAGAACCATGTGGGACCCCATTTAGTTCAAACAGTAATCTATGTCATCACATCTGCAATAAATATATTCGATTGGGCTGGCAAACGTGACATTGTTTTAATTAAAGATATTGTTATTACCTAACCATCAGTTGGGTATTCAGTTTGTTATTTCATTTACATGTAACTACATAAAATTCTAAATAAATGAATAAAATTAATTGAATATTGCAAGCATATACAAGTAAAACGTGATAGTAACAACCATGGTAAAACTAAAAACCAAAGCGGTGAGAAAAAGCCCAACGTCGTAAACCCATTTGTAGAGTGCTGTGCATTTTTTATTTTATCGGTTTTGCCAAGTTTCTCACTGCTTGCTTACCCAGACTTTTCAGATGATGAGCAGTCACGTATGTCGATATCTTTCGTGAGACTAAAAATTCTGTGAGTTATTTGCAACGCCTGATACAGGTAGAACATCAATACTATTAGGTGTAATTATTGTCATTATAACAAACTGATTGCTAAATCCTGACTTATTTAAGAGAGAGAGATTAATTAGCAAAGTACTTGAAGCCATTTCAAGTCCACAAAGAAAGATTGTACTCCTGTATGTTGACATGATAAGAACACAATTATACTACTCTACACACAAAATGATGAAATAGACACTAATGGAAAATCATGCAAAATCCCATTGAGTTTGAATATCAGGTTTTATGTCTCCATATGGTAGCAAAGTAAAAAGTCAATAGTAATTTCAATAAATATTTATTAACTTAAAAACATTTGAGCACTGGCAATGACGATAATTGGAAAACGTTGCTTATCAATGGCATAGCTTATCCTCTTTCTGCAAATTTAATATTCAAACAGATCTGAGTAAAACACAATAAAACCAAGATTTTTTTCATAGCAGACACTTGGCAGTAAGTAAAATAAATAAATTTATTGTTTCTGTATACGAGGTGTCTCCAAAATATGCTGCGAAGCTCACAGAGATTATAGGGGACGTTACAACAAAAACATTGCACATCAAATTTCCCTTTTAAATTCCACTTCGTTGAGTTATACGTAATGTAATTTTAATGAAAACTGTAAAAGAGAAAAGTAAGAGTTAATAAGTAGTTATATTCTACCTTTACCATACCTATCTATGATTTTTTTAATTTTTCCTATGACCCGAAGGTGGTGAAAATTAGCAAACTTTATGAAGGTTTCTATTAAAAGGGCCCTTATTTTCGTAGAACAACCAAAAACGAGTTCATATGTCAGCTGTTAACAGATAAGCAAAATAAAATGGGAAGAAAATAGCATACAAACCTACAAGCACTTTAAAAAGGTAATAGATAAAAGAATGTAAGACATAGATAAAAATCACATTATACAGTTCAGTGTAAAATACTTGCAATGATTTGGGGTACCTACACTCAATGTATATGTATGTACCTATGTATAATCTGTAACCTCATTTACCTTGTGGTGTAAAGGCTGGTGCTTTATGCTCTGGCATCTGGCGGTACAATGCTCAACATGAGTTCTAAATAAATCTAGCAGATTCAGAGATTAAAACGTAAAACACTACTGGATGTAGTATATAGACGATGGTATTTTTAATAGACGTCGAATTTAAATCAAATCAACATCTGTCATACAACTTTGAGTTGACAATGAATCGTGCTCGTACAAAAACATATTTTGCAGTGTTTTCGAGAGAACTGCGTCTTATTTTTAAACAGTGATATTGTGCGCCTGCATTCTTTTGTTTTAGTGCAGCACATGTTGCCTACAGGAGCTCCCAATCTCCTTCCAAAACAAAAAATAATACCTACCCCTACCCTACAATCGGCATTTTACCAAAACAAGATCAGGCCATTATCATAAATGCAAGAGGTCTTAAACTATTTGATCACATAAAGGCAGTTAGCACCATCATTAATGTATCAAATATACATTTCGTATCCAAAATGCATTTCTGTATTTATCTAGCAGACAAAACCACAATACAAACATTATCAATAATCATAGTAGAATTGAAGTCAATTGCATTGAACTGGAAATGCGCAGATTAGTTTCCCCAGCAAAAAGGGTAATTCTTTCTAACGTCTCTCCTGTCGTACCACACAGCATATGACATAGCACACTAAATGGCCATATAGTACATTTTATTCAAAACTTCATGAGTGACAGGGTTTTCATAGTTAGAGTAGGAAACACATTCTCGAACTTGGTGACACAAGGAAACGGTGTTCCACAGAGCTCAATTCTCAGCACCACGCTATTTATCACAGCCGGAAACAAGATAACTGGAGCTCTCCAAGTTCCAACCGAAGCATCAATCTAGGTAGATGGTCTGCTAATATAGTGCAAAGGAAAGATACTATCCTCTATTCGAAAACATCTACAGGCTACTGTTAACAACCCGGAAGACTGGTGTGGAGAATCTGGATTTAAATTTTCAATTATTAAATCATTTTTTTCACTTTTGCACACTGCAAATATTTAATCTCAATCCGAAAATAAGTCTCAACAGTGAAACAATTAAATACGAAAATTCTACAAAATTTCTAGGACTAACTGTTCAGATGGACACAATATCTAAATCATATGAAAAGTAAATGCATGAAAAAAACTAACATAATCAAATTTCTAGCACATGCCAACTGGGGAGCAGAAAAGTTCTTATCAGATTATACAATACAATTATTATATCCAAACCAGACTACGGTTCAATCTGCGACACCGAACACACATCGATCCTGTACGTCACACAGGAGTTCGAATTGCAACAGAAGCTTTCCGAACCAGTCCAGTCAAAAGTATACTAGCAGAAACTGGAGAACCCTGGTTAGAATACAGAAGAAACCACAAGATACTAGCCTATGCAAACCAAAAAAATGGCGGCATACCAACAACATACTTGCCATCACCGTTTATACCTTTTCCAACTCCCAACATCCTTAATTATTTCATAATCAAGTTATTAATCTAAGAGGTAAATATAACTTTGAATCCATACTATTAGGAAAAACCCTTCCTTGGACAATGTTTCTACCGGAAGTTATATTAGATTTGTCTAAATGCACAAACACGATATGCAACCAGAAGTGTTTAAAAAAAAATTGCGAAATAGTGAATTCATTACCAGAACATAAACAAATATTCAGTGATGGATCAGAAATGATAAACGCCTCAGGAGCAGCATATATACATGAGGAGAAGTGTATCAAGTACCATTTACGAGACGAAACAAGCATCTTCACTGCAAAAGCTTTCAGTGTACTACAAAGTCTAGTTCGAATAGCTGAATGAACTATATCATTTTGACGGACTTATTAAGCGTCTTCAAAGCTTAAAAATGTAATCAGACCAGAGATAAGAAAGGTAAAAGGACAATGTATCGAGTCGTTATAATAGTCAATAATCAAATTATGAAAGTTTAGTATAAGTAAGTAATATAAAAAATACAAATTAACTGTAAAATTAGCAATTTACATTACCTGCAGAATACCCGGTAAAGGGGCATGGTTAATTTTGGGTTTCGTGTTGAATTTGACCATAAATCCTCTAAGTGAAGAACATTTAAATGTTATTAATAATTAATAAAATGCAACTTTAATTCAACCGAGTGATCAGTTACTAACATGAAGTGAATGTCCAAACCTTAAATTTCAAATACAACATGCAAAATTGCTTCACAAAAAGCCACAATTAAAAGCAATAATAAGTTGGATGGTACCTGAGACACATCCTAAAATTTCAATTCAACCTAACTTTCACATTCCAACCAAATTATTGAAAGTAAACGAACAGTGACTAGAGTGCTTTAAAACAATTATCATTGTACAGGTAACTTCTATATTATACTGCATTTATGTAGTCATGGAGCCAGTCTGGTATCTGACGAACAATAAAACTAATGTAACACTATTACACATTAAAAATAATTCCATATTGAAGGTTATGTCGAGGTCACAGCTATTTCGTGGCCTACATTCCTCATTTTAAGGGGCTAGGTTAATTAAAGGCAGACTTGTTACTGCCAGGTAGAAAGTAGGCGCATTGGAAGCTGACCGGATGTAAACCATAACGATAAGCCACAGCGGTAACCAGGTGTTTGCGATGGGTCAGAACGGCAATTTGACGTTGTAACTCTCGGCTATTGAAGAAATGGAGTAATCAGTACACACATCTAGTTTGTCAAACAAAAAGGGTGGGCCTTGGCTCGCCCGAAAAAAGGTACTCCGCCATAACTAGGAGCTAAAAAATAAGGGCATTAAATTTAAGCAAATAATACAACAAGGAAGGCTACCGTTGATGTTCTATTCCATTTGCCACAAAATCGTAGCATGTGGTCGCTCAGGTAAAAATCCAGAAACATGTCTGATTTTGAGAATTTTGCAAATATGTCTCTACAAGGAACTCCATGAATTCTACACGAAAGATACCACAACACTAAAGTGAATCCTCAATATAGGATGGTAGAGAAAATTTGCCGAAAAGAAATAAGCTGCAACCCAGAAATTTGTAAAACCTTGAAAATCCAGGATAGGCAATCAGAATGCCTTGAAACTTGAAATGTTGTAAGAAATAGAGTCGGATTATTTAGGAAAACTAATACATTAAAATATGAAGCTTGACTTTAGTTTAATTAGATTGTAGATAATATTTGATGTATCAAAGATAGGGCAATGAAATACGTAAATACTTATAAATGACTTTTGACCCGTAATAAGTAATTAGTTTAATAAGAGGAAAAAAACCGAATTTGGTAGTTAATTGCAATGGAATGTTACATATGTTTATTTCGATCAGTAATTTTATAAATCTGCTTTGATTTTCTTGGTTTGCATTCAAGCCTGTCACCTTTTAGATTTAAATATATCTAAGTCTTCGTATTTTATTTTGTATTTTGTTTTCCATTTATGTCTTTTCTGTTTCTATAAAATGGAACTAAACGTATGGTTGGCTGCGTTCTATATTTAACATATTCATCCTTTATTGGTTAGAAAAAAGCTGTTAGGAGCCCAAAATTCAAAGAACTCGAGATAATCTTAACAAAACACCTTATTCTTTTGATAAAAAATCTATATACAGGGTTCGGCAGAATAATGTTACCATTTTCAAAACGCCATAACTTATCACAATTTTTATTTATTTATTTTCCATTCAGCCAACAGCCGTTAGGCCAATTATAGGCGTCGCTGTCATTTATGAGGACTTCCAACCCCACTAACGACTGTCATGATCTTATTATGACATCCGCGACCAACTATTTCCGTGGCAGCCGTACCACGAGGCGCCGAGCGAAGCAGCCGTGGAACTCCCATCGAAGTTCTGACCAGAAAGAGCGTTGCTTAACTTTGCTGATCGAAAGTGAACGCTTGTTCAAGCTACACCACCCGGGACCCAAATGCTCCATAAACATTTTGATTTTATGACATATTATCAGACCCTTCAAATGAGTACCATTTTCTTCAAAACAAGCCCAAAGTCGTTCAGTAAAATTTACCATCACTGCACAAAATTTCGTCGGTGGTAGCTTCATTTTTGTCATGAATGCAGTTTTTTAAGTCGTATATGTTGGTAAAACAAATGGAAAAGAACTGTCTCTTTCAGCTAGCTTTACAAAATAATCTGGGGCTGTCAATTCGGGTCTTCTTGATTCCCAGAAAATATCGCTGAAACGTTCAAATGCAATTCTTACGCGTTCAAAATTTTTTGTTTTTATTTCTAACAAATCTTCAACTGCCCATTCCTCTTTTGTCGTGACGAAATCCATCTTCGTGCTATTTTCTGACCCATTTGCGAATGGTCAGTCGAGGTGGTGCATTCCCTCTGCCACTGACGTCTCCATAGTTTACCCGAAACCACATTGCAGTAATTCATCTTAACTCTGCACACTGCTCAACCATAAAAATTCTTGCTTGCAAAAGCCAGCGATTATTGACATATCAAATCCAAAGGTATGTAGAGTCTATTACATGTTTGATCTTTAAGATCATGTCGAATCTTATTACATTTTAATAATGAATCATTCTCCTGAACCCTGCACAAATGGTAAAGATGGATAATCATATATCGAAATCTTACGACATGAAAAAGGTTGCACACTATCCCCCTTGTTATTGAAAATCTGTGGCTAACATATAATGAGAATAGCTGCGGATTAATGGGAAGGCGGTTTCGCAATCGAAAGAACCAGAATTACTAACCTACGATACGCGGACGATGCAACGATCCTATGAAACTCAGAACCTTCGTATTGTTGGCATTCCGGATAAGTAATGAAATCAGTTGCGAACCAGAATCAGGAAACAAATTGAAATGGGCCGGAACGGTATGACTAAACTACAAAAGCAATGGGAAGCACATTATACAAATAACACCAATAACACAGATTTTTTTTTAGCATGCCAAAGCCAGGGAAAGAATTAAGAAAATGTCTCCATCACGTTTGAGATCAAATCAGGCATTAATGTAAGGGTGCATAGCATCATCACTACTGTTCAACATTTATGCTGAAGTAGTCATGAGTAAAGTAATCGAGAAATGGAATAGTGGGGTTTCTATAGACGACGTATTAATGTAATACGCCGCTGCCACGCTAACTGCAGCAATCCAAAAAACAAAGACCAAAGTGATGATAATACTGATAAATAATAAAAAACCTCAACTGCGAAATGTGGAAGTTTTCGAGGTTGTATAAAGTTTGATCTACTTTGAGTTAGAAATAACGAGAAATGGATGTTGAAGCTGAAATTAAAAGTCAGCAATAGCAAAATCAGCCACTGTAAGGCTCAGCAGAGAATGAAGAGATACTGTCAACCAACCAAACTGGAATTAGTATCCATACGCATGACCCACATCTCACCCCATGCAGCGAAAATATAGACTATGAAAGAAGCTGACAAAGTAAAGTAAGATGTCTTTGAAATGTGGGCGTACCACCAGATATCACGTACTCCTTGGGCTGAAAGCCAGATCAATCAATCTATGTTGGAAGAACCGAATATAGCGACACATTTATTTTAAAACATTAAACTCTCTCATATGAGATTCTTCGGTCACATAGACAGAGAAAACCATACTATGGAAGAACTCGTGATAAATGGGAAGCTTGAGGGACGGAGAAGTAGGAAACTAGACCACCCAAAGGCAACACTTGTGGAACATGATCTAATGACAATTTTGCGTGATGAACTTCGATTAAAAAAAAATCTCTCACTCGTTTAGCTAATTTTAGTAAGAAAATTCATATACACTGCTTCCATAACTAATAAAATCTCAAGAGAAATGGCGATATGTGATGCTGTTATCCAGTTTTATAGCTCCAAATAATCACTGATGATGCAATTTCGATTTGTGATTGCTTTTCTTCTTCGTCATTAGACGATCTTTACCAGTTAACTACCCTTTCACATGGTTTTCGAATGTTTGTAACTCGTGCGGGTGATTAACCCAGACATAAGGACTTTGTTGTCTCGGAACAACTGGCATTTTGGTACAAGTCTGCTTATTATGAATATTCACAGGAATCGTGTCTCCAGGACCTTTTTTTCCATCCGCTACCTTGGGAACGCGCTGTCTAGAAGTTTGGTCACTCGATAGCGATTGTTTTTCAAGGTAATTAAATTTTTCGTATCTCAAAATATCCTGTTTGAGCTTCATGGCAATAACAGTATGGAACCATGGGGCACCCCATCAATAGAAAATTGTCAAAGAATTATTGTCCGTATGGTTGCAAGTAAATAAGACCAATCCCATAAAGCTTATAAAATTATTTTTATACACTAAAACAACAGATGGAGAGAGTAAACATTTGGCGGAATATTTAAAGTTTTCGAGTACAAAACCAGGCAACACATCGACTTTAGGCTGCAAAATTAACGTTTATATGGTTGCAGGTTTCTACTGTTTGTAGAACAATTTCTTTCTTTAAAATTAAGCAATATACAGAAATATCTTTTCCATTTTATTACCAACGTTTAGGTTGGAACCATAATCCACACCATCGACTGTAAAATTGAAAATTATTGTAGAATATTTGTAGATCGAGAAAAATAGTTGCATATAAAGTTTACAAAATTTTCGTAATGATTTCTTTTGTAGAACTGGATTCCTGCAGTAACAGTTGTTTTATTAATTATATACGTATAAAAACACGAATAAATATTTTAGATTACAGAACTTCTATGAATGCAGATCGTACCAAAAGAGCATGTCTTAGTCTGGAACCTTGTGGAACGCCCTAAGTAGATTTTTTTTTAAAATATGGTTGTATAGAGCTTTTAAAGTGAGCAATTAAAATCTTATGAAGGCAGTAACGTCTCATTTATCGCACAGATATAATGAATAATTCCAATTTCCTAATACAGAAATTGTATGAAAGCAAACGAGATTATTCCAAATCAGACTCCGTTTGGCATCCGAGTCCCCGTATGAATTTGCGCATTGGAACCGTCTTGTCCGCCGTTCAGCTGACCCTTTTGATATTTGATCGGGGTCAAGACGGGACGAATACCTTAAGTCGCCCTAAAGGCCAATTTAGCTACTTGCGAAACTATCCGGAAGTCCTGGCGCACGCAATTCCGGGCACGCATTTTGACGCTTCTTCGGAAAAACGAAAAGCCCCGCCCGAAAAACGGCTCGCTGGCACTGCTGCCGGTATTTCGCTAATAGTTTAAGTAACGCCGCTCGAAGATCGCTGACAGGCTCGTGTTGAACGTGATTATTTTGCGATTTGGCCAATCGAGATTGTCCACAACTGGTCACGTGGCCGTCGAATTCGCAACAACTCTCTTTACTACGTCAAGTGTAGTCGACACGTTTCCCTGAATATCAAACAAACTTTCGGAAGCTGGCTTTTTTTTTTTCGTTTTCGATACACTGCTGAGCTATTTATTGGAAATGTCGGTAAATTCTTTCCATTCAGATTATTTAGGAAACGCAGTGACTCGAATTTTATGATTTTCAAGGGGACCTAAGGTTTCATTTTTTTGTTTCATTCTAGTTAGTTTTAAATACCTATCCCTATTGTTTTTTGGATATTCAATTAAAGTTGGATATGGAATTGGATATCGAACTCATCCTGATTGTGATTAATACATCAAAAAATCGGAAAACACATATCACTTTCCAATGAAAGATTAATATTCGAAAAAAGTTATATGGCAGTATTCCAACAAGTACTGGTCAGCAATACGAAGATCTAACACGTGTGAAAATGGACCAAAGTAGTTAAAACAGGATTATTGTACAATATCACCATCAGGCTTGTGAAGAATAGAAACATCGATGTTCAGGAAAAGAACAGAATAAACTTCAATCATTATTATTCACCGATGACAAAGTTATTGTCACGCAAAACTTAGAAAAGGGTTCGACGAGTGGGGACCAGCAATACATTTAAAAAAATCGATTACGTGTGTCTAGAAAGAAAATAGTCTGATAATCTTCTCGATAGCGGCTTTTTCAGTACTTAGGATCGATCACAACAAACAGTACAGTAGAATAAGAAGTTAAAAATGGTAACATTTAAAAAAAATCTGACCAAAGTCACAAATGCGAACATATTCCTCAACATTGTGAGAATATTATATGGAAGAGAGATCTAGCCTATGATAGCGATTGTAAGAAATGGAAAAATCGGTAGTTATGGAAGGTTAAGCATAAATCTCCGAAGTAAAACTTAAAGATGAAGAAAAGGAAGAAGGAGTGATCAAAGCTACGTAATACAACGCTCACAATAAATAAAGGCATCAAAACACTTGTCAGTTACTTTCAAGTTGTTGTTTCTATGGGTTTCTATGGTTTCATTAACCAACAGACTTTTATGATCGCATATTAGCTATACCATAACCGTTGTATAACTTTACAAAATTGCTAAGAGCAATTTTACTTAACGTGGGAATTTATATAAATAATATAAAATTGTTCATTACCGTTAATAACCAAGCGCCTGCTTGTTTGGATCTAAAGCACTCCGTTGGGTGTCGTTGCTTTTTCCCTGTATTTAGTAGTTCGGTGTTCTTCTCATACTGACCTGACGTCTCATTGTTTTGATCTACATCGTTCCACTGGGTGTCATTCCTATCTTATTTGTATTTGGTAGTTAGGTCAAATTTATCAATCTGGTGGCATTTTCTTCCTACAGTGGATTGGCGTCTGCTTGGTTGGATCTAGACGACTCTGTTTGATGTCGCTGCTTTCTTCTCTTTATTTGGTAGTTAGATTTTCTCCGCATAGAGGCGCTTGGTCGTTTGCATCTAAATGGCTTAGTTGAGTGTCGTTTCTTTCTTCTCTCTATTTGGTAGTTAAATCAAAAATGTCGATCTGATGTTGGTCCTGCGCTTCCCATAGTAATATGGCTCCTGACTGGTTGGATCTAGAGATCGAGACGATGTCGTTGGATGTCGTTACCTTCTTCTCTTTATTTCATCAGATGTAGAAATCTCACGTTTGACCTCTTCTTCCCATAGAGACCTGACATCTGGCTTATTGGATTTAGATGCATCCGTTGCGTGTACTAGCTCCTTTCTCTCTACTTGTTGAATGTCGTTACGTTCTCCTTTCTATTTGCTAGTTGGGTCAAATATGTCAAACTGGTATTGGTCCTCTTTTTTCCATAATGATCTTCCGCCTTACTAGTTAAATCTAGACGACTCCTTTGAATGCCGTTGCTTTTTTCTATTCATTTATAATCAAGTCAAATGTAACGATTTAATGTCGATTCTCTTCTTCCCATAGAAACTTGGCGTCTGGCTGATTGGATTTAGATGCATTCGGTGGCTGTAGTAGCTCTATTCCCTTTATTTGGTAGTATATGATGTATGTGTGTGGGTTCTCGTCCTCTATAGTAACCTAGCGTCTGACTGGTTGGTTAAAGGTGACCGGGTTGAGTAACGTTGCTTTCTCTTATTTATTTGATAGTTAAGTCTAATATGTTGACCTAATATTGGGCCTTCTCTTCCCATAGTGATTTGGCGATGGAATGGTTGGATCTAAATGACTCCATTGGATGTAGTAGTTCTCTTCTCTCTATCTGGTATTACCTGATGTAAGTCCTCTTCTGTTCATTGTGGCCCTGGCGCCCCGTTATAACCTGGTTAAATATAGATTACTCTGTTGGGTGTCGCTGCTTTCTATTCTTCATTAAGATTGAAGTCAAAAGTAGCGATCTGATGTCCGGCTTCTTCTTCCCACCGAGACCTGGCATCTTACCTGTTGGATATAGATGAATCCGTTCGGTGTAGTAGTTTGCTTCTCTCTATTTGTGATCGAATAAAATACACGCTGTTTTAGAACCTGATTTGGGTTCTCTTCTTCCCAGAGTGAGCTGCCGCCATACTGATTGGATCTAGGTAACTCCATTGGGTGTTATTGCTTTCTTCTCTCTATTTGGTAGTTAAGACAAATATGTCGATATAATGTTGGAGAGCTTCCATCCACAGTTACCTGGCATATGCTGAGTTGGATCTAGATGCATACGTTGGATGGAGTAGCTCTCTTCTCTTTATTTGGTAGCACGTGATTTACTTTCTCTTCTTCCCAAAGTGGCCTCCTGCTTGTCTGGCTGGATCTAGGTTACTCTGTTGGGTTTCGTTGATTTCTTCTCGATATTTGAGAGTTTGGGTAAATGTATTAACATAATGTTGCTCTGCTTCTTTCCATAGTTACCTGGCACATAGTTGGTGGATCTAGATGAATACGTAGGGTACCTATAGTAGCTTTCTCTCTATTTGGTAGTACCTGATTTGGGTCCTCTTCTTCCCAAAGTAAGCTGCCGCCTGACTGGTTGGATCCAGATTACTCCGTTAGGTCTCGTTACTTTCTTCTATGTATTTGGTAGTTTGTGTAAATGTATCGATATAATGATACTCCGCTTATTTCCATAGTTACCTGACACATACTTGGTTGGACCTACATAAATACGTTGGGTGTAGTATCTCTCTTTTCCCTTTTTGGTGGTACCTGATTTGGGTCCTTTCTTCCCAAAGTAAGCCGTCGCCTGACTGGTTGGATCTACATTACTCGGTTAGGTCTCGTTACTTTCTTCTATGTATTTGGTAGTTTGTGTAAATGTATCGATATAATGATACTCCGCTTATTTCCATAGTTACCTGACACATACTTGGTTGGACCTACATAAATACGTTGGGTGTAGTATCTCTCTTTTCCCTTTTTGGTGGTACCTGATTTGGGTCCTTTCTTCCCAAAGTAACCTTTCGCCTGACCGGTTGCATCAAGATTATTCCGTTGGGTCTCGTTACTTTTTTCTATTTATTTGGTAGTTTGGATAAATGTATTGATATAGTGTTACTTCGCTTCTTTCCATGTATACCTGGCACATACTTGGTTGGATCTAGATGAATACTTTAGGTATAGTAGCTTGCTCTCTTTTTGGTGGTACCTTATTTAGGCCTTCTTTTTCCCAAAGTAAACTGCCGCCTGACTGGTTGGATTCAGATTACTCCGTTGGGTCTCGTTACTTTCTTCTCTGTATTTGGTAGTTTGGGCAAATGTATCGATATAATGATACTCCGCTTATTTCCATAGTTACCTGGCACATACTTGGTTGGACCTACATAAATACGTTGCGTGTAGTATCTCTCTTCTCCCTATTTGGTGGTACCTGATTTGGGTCCATTCTTCCCAAAGTAACCTTTCGCCTGACCGGTTGCATCAAGATTATTCCGTTGGGTCTCGTTACTTTTTTCTATGTATTTGGTAGTTTGGGTAAATGTATTGATATAGTGTTACTTCGCTTCTTTCCATGTATACCTGGCACATACTTGGTTGGATCTAGATGAATACTTTAGGTATAGTAGCTTGCTCTCTATTTGGTGGTACCTTATTTAGGCCTTCTTTTTCCCAAAGTAAACTGCCGCCTGACTGGTTGGATTCAGATTACTCCGTTGGGTCTCGTTACTTTCTTCTCTGTATTTGGTAGTTTGGGCAAATGTATCGATATAATGATACTCCGCTTATTTCCATAGTTACCTGGCACATACTTGGTTGGACCTACATAAATACGTTGGATGTAGTAGCTCTCTTCTCCCTATTTGGTGGTACCTGATTTGGGTCCTCTTCTTCCCAAAGTAACCTTTCGCCTGACTGGTTGCATGAAGATTACTCCGTTGAGTCTCGTTACTTTCTTCTATGTATTTGGTAGTTTGAATAAGTGTATTGATATAGTGTTACTTCGCTGCTTTCCATGTACACCTGGCACATACTTGGTTGGATCTAGATGAATACTTTAGGTATAGTAGCTTGCTCTCTATTTGGTGGCACCTGATTGGGTCCTCTTCTTCCCAAAGTAAGCCGTCGCCTGACTGTTTGGATCTACATTACTCGGTTAGGTCTCGTTACTTTCTTCTATGTATTTGGTAGTTTGGGCAAATGTATCTATATAATGATACTCCGCTTATTTCCATAGTTACCTGGCACATACTTGGTTGGACCTACATGAATACGTTGGGTGTAGTAGCTCTCTCCTCCCTATTTGGTGGTACCTGATTTGGGTCCTCTTCTTCCCAAAGTAACCTGTCGCGTGACTGGTTGGATGTAGATTACTCCGTTGGGTCTTGTTACTTTCTTCTATGTATTTGGTAGTTTGGGCAAATGTATCAATATAATGATACTCCGTTTATTTCCATAGTTACCTGGCGCTTACTTGGTTGGATCTAAATGAGTACGTAGGATATAGTAGCTTTCTCTCTATTTGGTGGTACCTGATTTGGGTACACTTCTTCCCAAAGTAAGCTGCCACCTGACTGGCTGGATCTAGATTACTCCGTTGGGTCTCGTTACTTTATTATATGTGTTTAATAGTTTGGGCAAATGTATCGATATAATGATACTCCGCTTATTTCCATAATTACCTGGCGCATACTTGGTTGGATTTAGATGAGTACGTAGGATATAGTAGCTTTCTCTCTATTTGGTCGTACCTGATTTGGGTACCCTTTTTCCCAAAGCAAGCTGCCACCTGACTGGTTGGATCTAGATTACTCCGTTGGGTCTCGTTACTTTTTTCTATGTATTTGGTAGTTTGGGCAAATGTATCGATATAATGATACTCCGCTTATTTTCATAGTTTATTACATTTGCTACACATGGGAATTTATTTGCACGTAAAAACAAAAATTATAAATACTTCACAGCAGGGTGGTACAGGAATCGTCTAGTCGTGTAGCAAACGTTTGCCAAGCTAGGTCCTGAGCAGGATGGGGTGGGTTGTCCGGAAGCGCCACTGGTTTGAGACGGTCCAAACCAGAAAACCTACAGGTGGCCGTGTAAATTCCTAAACCACTAGCTGTTTCACAAAAACAAATAATAAAAGACAGAAAACACCAAGACTCGAAATAACCTAGTTATTTATTTACAGTTTGTACACCTTCGAAATTCTGTGTCATACTTGGAAAAGGCAACACAATTCTGTGATTAAATGGAATAGTTTGTAAATGTAATCTTAGTGGTATGTAATGCACAAGATTTTATATTAATAAAGTCGAAAATGTAACTACGATAATCGCAATTCGTTCGAGTACCCGTGTATCAACTACGATAGTGACTTAAATATAATTAAAAACAGCGATACCGGAATGCGGGAGAATAGCAAGTTCTAAATCGCTTGATTAATTAAGTAAATAATCTATCTAGTCACGAACCTCTTCGAATTGGTACCATTTCGCCTAGGGGAGTGCTAATACACATAACATGGTGTATTTACGGTGCTCATATTATGTTAAATGTTAAATTGATGCTCCCGGAGACCCCCGCCAATAATGGTTTAAATTTTGAACATTGACAAGTATCTGACACTCGAATGCGACCAAAGCAGTACTACCAAACGTAAAGATATTAAATGCATAAAATGACATTATCCTATTACACCAAAGTAATTGCACGTGATGTACAACGAAGCTATACAATATTTCGCATGTAAAACGACATGAATTTCGCTAGCATATACCTAGGTAAGTACAATACATAAAGTAAAGATCATAGTGCCATAACGAACGATAGTTTCAGTTCAATAAGCACCAAAAGGTAGATAACACTAGGTGTTGTAGATACCTGGATCGTGCACAGAAGGATCGCTACATCAACAGCTATGGGGGATAGCTATTAAGATGTCCACCAGCTTGAATAACCTCCAAAGAGTCAGGGCTTCATCTAACTTTGCAGGTGAGAAACGCAGTCGAGTGCAGTCACCATGGGGAGAAGCCTTGCATGCGAACTATCACATGTGCTGAGGGGCTCGGATTGGAACGGAATTGTTGCTCCAGGTGCCTTAGCCAAGTAACAACAATGCCACAGGCATAATAGATCCCGAAAAATTGGAGAACGATACAGCAAACCAGGACGAGGAGGCCAAACTAGGACGAGGAGGCCTAAATACGAGACGTTATCGAAAAATGTTCAACGGCAACCATAAATTAACATACCAGAGTTGTAATGCGGCCTCGAGTAAGTAAATTGCAGAAATATATATTTATCCCAATACAATCGGATTCATTTTAGCAATATAACACCCATTTCCTATTTCTGGATGGCAGATTCCTCAAAGAAACATGGAAACTATGTAATCCACTTAAGTGAAAATTTCCAAAGATCACATGCAGCTCCAAAAAGGAAAACTTAAAAATGGTCGCCGGAAATCGCACTATCAAAGCAATTTTCAAAATTGTTACTCAAAATTCCCTAAAAATCAAGGATTTTGCAAAAATGAGTATGCAACCAAAGCTACACCTAACGTATGCAGGTGAATCTAACTATGAATGTATTTAAGCTAATAAATTATCCAAACAATCCTTAACTGTATCTAAATGTAAAATTACACGTAACAAGTTACCTGGTACATACTTGGTTGGACCTAGATGAATACGTTGGGTGCAGTAGCTCTCTTCTCCTGATTTGGCGGTACCTGATTTAGGTCTTCTTCTTCCCAAAGTAACCTGCTGCCTGACTTGTTGAATTTAGATTACTTCGTTGGGTTTCGTTGCTTTCTTTTCTGTTTTATGGTAGTTTGGTTTGGGCAAATGTATCGATATAATGTTGCTCGGCCATAGTTCTCTGCCACATGCTTGGGTGGATCCAGATTACTCCGTTGGGTTTCGGCTCTTTTTCTCTATTTAATGATTTGGTGAAGTGTATCGATCTTACGTTAATCCTCTATCCCAATTTTATTAAAATCCTGAGATTGAGACACATTCTTTGAAGAACTGATCGGTTGGAATTCTTTGGTTTTGAAATATTTCAATGCTAAACAGGTTAGAGGGGTTTTAAGGCATTATATTTGCTAAGATCAGTAGTCAGGCAAATGTCTTAAAGTTTCTGATATTTCTTTTTCTCCTTTTTCTTTCTCGGCCCTTGTTTGGCCACTGCTTGACAAAGGCCTCCCCTAATCCCATCGATTTATTTCTATCTTGTGCTAGGTGAAAATAGTTTTTGCCTGCTTCCTTCTCAAATTATCGCTCTACTTTTTTGGTGGTCATCCAATATTTCTCTTAGCTGTTGTATGCTGCTTCTACAACACGCATATTGTGCAATGTATTTGACGTTTTTCTGGCAACATGCCCTGCCCAACTCTACTAGGCTAGACATAGTTCTCTGTATTGTATTGGTTATTGCTTAATAATCGGTAATATAAACCAATATTAAAAGAATTGTGTGGAGAGGACAATTAAGTCCTCAAATCATGTGTTTCCAGCTTCACTCCTAAATTTTCTGTTGTTTGAATTCTAGAGTTGTGTAAAGCGTGGATTTCAGTGCGGGTGATCAGTTGTCCACATTGCATTAATGGCAGTAAGGTATGTAAAGAAACCATGAGTTTTTGAGCTTCTTGAAATCCATTTTCAGTAAACGCTATTAGAGGCAGAACTCGACTTGTTTCGCTGGTGTGGGTTGGTCTATTCCATATGAGTCGTCTTAGTAATTTTATTAATTAGTTTATATTGCCATTGGTCAGTTGCTTTTAGGGATTTCTGAGGATTTGAATATTTTAGAGTCCCTACTATTTTTGTCACCTACAAGGGTCTGTTAGAGGAAAATTCTGAAGAACTTCTCTCGTTGCATTACATTGTTTTCCTAATTGTTAGTTGGTGCAAAACGAAAATTAGAGTTTGTATCTGCTTGTCAGCTGACAAAGCTTTATGACGACTCACTCAGCTCATTCTGTCAAAAAGATCCTATAAAAAATGATCAGCCCAAAAGATCCCATAGAAAATGATAAAACAAAATTGTTTGAGAAGATTATTGCAAAACAGGTAACTGATTATTTAGGAAATATTTAATCTTTTACACAGTCAGTCTTTCATCGGAAGTATTGTATTTATCAGTTCTGTTAAACGTTGTTAATGGCTCAGCTACTGCTCTTGAGCAATCGTCTTCTCAATATTAGTATTACAGATCAATCTAAGACGGTTTATGCAGCAGATCTCAATTTACTAAAAAAAAAAATTATAATACAATGTTGTTGATGATACTGCCTTGTCGTAGTTCAGTATCTATTTGAAAGAAGGAAAACAATGGACTAGAATGAATAATAAAATTTGTTTTTAATTGAGTAAAACCTTTTCCTCTTTCCTTCTTCTTGCGCTTCCTTATCCATTTCGGATGTTGACTATTAATAGGTTAGCTAGGCGCAGTTTGTTAACAGCGATGGGTAAAAGTTCTGCGGAGGTGATACCAAAGCACTTGCTTAGGTTAAGGAGGCAGAACATTATTCTCCTACCGGTCTTTTACTGTTTTACCTGCTACCTTTCCTTAGATAAAAATATTGTATTTATGCACATTCCGTATCTTCCGCCCAAGTTTCGACGCCGCATAGTAGAGTAGAGATAACACCTCACAATTTTCTTCTGCAGATCCAGGCTGAGATATCGACAATAGATGCATCTTGATGAGAGTGGTTTTTGTCTTTTCAATATGTAGCTTTCGTTGGGAGTTGGTCGTACGCCATAAACATTCCAGGTAGTGTAGGCGTCTTGCTGTTGATCTTGTATTTGGTCTTTGTTGAGATAGAGAACGTGCTTTAAATTCGTGTGGTTGACCCTGGTGATAAGTCACCGTAATCCCTTTTTATTGTCTCTTGCGTATCCGATGTTATTCATAACTTCTCTGTTGATTTTATTGCACTGATAAACTTCCTCTAGTGCTTCTCCCAATTTTTGGTCTGAGAACCGATTAGGATTAAGGACAACAGAGATAACACGCAACTGTATCTTACATTACATACGATGTCTACAGCCTTCTGTACCGGGTACTACTAACAAGCATGTCCTTCTCATCTACTCTGTTTATAAGTACACTGCTTATGTTGACACCGGCCAAAGATTTCGGTGTGATAAGCGTGTAATTAGAGCGTTGGCTTATTCAACCTATACAGAAAACAGGGTCTCCGGGTAGCAAAACCTCTACGAAAGTCAAATTGTGCTTCATTGATATTATTCTCGCACTTGTTTTGTGTTCGACCATGATTTCTACAATGAGGAATATCTTCAACATATCTGATGAAACTAATTGTCCTGGAGTTTTGATAAGTTTTGACAGTGACTTGCTTTTCGGAAAAGTTTTAAAAGTAGACATAACCCAGCCTTCAGGTATGATCCCTGTACCGTAGACTTTGTTGTAGAGCTTAATATGAGTCTCGACACGGTCCTCTACCATGATGTTCTGGGTTTCTTCAGGAATACCATCGGCTCCCGGTGAATTGCCACGCTATTTCTGCGATTGGAATTTCTAGTCTGTAGACTAAGTCAAAGTTTGTTTTTTTAAGACGCTTCTCGCCCTCCACATGTGCCTCCCAAATCTTAATCTTCTCTTTTACTTCCAGTGTCACATTATTATGATCGTCAATGATATTTTCTATGACTTTTGTCTGTTTCTGCAGCTATCCTTCTTTCGAAACACCATGTCTGTCATGGGGCTCTTCTAGTTGCTAACACACAAGCTTGATTGGCTTTCCTGATCTTTCCCCTTTGTGGTGAATAGACTGGTGTAAAGATTTCGCCTCATTCCCGAGGATTTCATCTGTCATCCAAGCCATCTCCTTTTGACCAAATTTACTAGTAAAGGGCAACATAATAAGAGCATCAAGCCCTGCAAGAAGCATTTAGTTTAAGGAGAGACAGAGATAAAATCAGAAACATCCACAATGGATAACAGACAATTTGCACAACGTGATACAGCAGAATATTAAAGCATACAGTGATTGGTTAAGTCAGAGTACGCAAGATACAAAGACCTACAGAAAGAAGGGACACTGCAGGCTAAAGTAAAAAAAATATATGATGTGGGAGAGGAAATGCTCAGATGTTGAAAACAAATTAGGGTGTAACATTATAACTATGGGCAATTGGGGAATACACTATAAGTTCTTACTGGTTGAGAGACAAGAAGAATTTCAACCACACGATATTAAACTAAGGCAACCGAAGGCGCAAATAGGACACCTAGAAGTAGCGGCAAAAGCATTTGCCCTTAATACATTATTACTGATAAGTTCTTACATATATTGCAGACCAATCCAATTTGATTATTTTTAATCACGTGACTCAGTTTGACAAATCAGACCATACTTGAAGTGAAAACGACCCTAGGGTGATTTTCAATCACTATGGAAACTACCTAATTAAATTTCAGTAGTATCCTATCACAAGTTGGTGGCACTGTAAATCTAAGTCAAATTCGAGGTTAGCAGGTTAGCTTTTCAGTCAGTCTGTGTCAAAACTGACACAAAAGCCAACCTGATAACCTCAAATTTGACATAGACTTACAGTGCCACCAACATAATATTATTATAATAAAGTGTCAAATTAATTTGTCAGAAAATGGCTAATTTATTTAAGAACTTATCTTTCCGAATTCACCGCGACCAGTGATAAATCCTTATGATTTTGACAAATAATATCCCTCAAGTGCGTTGCCTTTAAGAAATAACCCTCGGCTTCGCCTCGGGTTATTTCTAGGCAAGCACTTTCGGGTTGTTATTTGTCAAAATTATTGCGGGTGATTATCACTGCCCTTGGTAAATTATAGCTGATAACAAATTTCCAATTGAAATCATATCAAGATGCAAGGGGAAAACTAATTTTAAAAAATCCTATAATTAAGATCTTAAATTCGTGAAATTTTATATCGTTCTCAATCGGTTTATTGCTGCTCCAAATAAATCAAAGTATTGGTAATATTTATTAATAATGGTGCACATATTAATAACAGGTGAAAACAAAAGGATATTAGTTTTAGCCAGCGGTATATAAAAAGACAAAGTAGGTCGAATTCCGTGAGGGGGCTCCCGAAATGCAATTTCTGAAAGTAGACTAAATAAGGGCAGTCTATGTGATGATTCAAAATTTTATATGCAAAAATGATTATTAATGACGTTCTTCTATATTGCAGTGTTTGGATTTTAAATAGCTCACGTATTGGTTGATAAGACTCAAATTCAGAACAAACGCCAATTTTTTAATAATATAAAAATTTTATCAATACGTGCCTAAGATAAAATCGAATTCCATGAAAATAGATTATATAGTTTTAATGTACAGTCGTGTGCAAATAAATCTGGGACAGTGTTTTTTTCACATGCAGATTCAGTTAAGAATTTGAAGAATATTTCCATGGATTTCCTCTTATCAGAGAGAGTTACGGGTTTCAGTACCTGTTAAAGTTTAATGTAACTCTTTCTGATAGCAGGAAATCCATGGAGATATTCTTCAATTCTTAACTGAATCTGCATGTGAAAAAAACACTGTCCCAGATTTATTTGCACACGACTGTACATAAAAACATAAGGAGAACGATCTCTACAACTACAGAAGATTAAGGACCAATTGTACGCTATAACAATTCTTCGGTAAAGTTAAAGGAAAGCTGTAAGAAATGACAAAGAGGAGAATTAGTGAAGATCGGATCCATGCCTGGCCAATCGTGCGTGGACAATCTATTTATAATTCAACAAGTAATAGAGAAACTGTGTGCACACTCAGAGGAAAGCCATTTGGCCATCATTGATTTGGAAAAGGCACACGATTCGATACCAAGAACTAAACTGATCCCTGTATGATTATTAAAGAACTACATATTAGGGTGGGCCGAAAAAACAAAATATTTTTTTTGCAAGTCGTAATACCGCGGAAAAGTTGCGAATTGGGGAGACTAAAAAGGGGTAAAAAAATAAATAAAATCGGTTTATATCTTCCGATCGCGCATGTGCTCTAAAGTTTGCCGAAATTGGGAAAAATTCACATTTTTACGATAATTTGTAACATTTTTAAATTAGCTTCTTCCCGAATGTAATAGCTCAAATTCTTACGTATTAGAACCACAGAAAATAATTTTTAAATATTATTTAAATCCATCAACATCTTCCGTTCGCGCATTGCCTTCAAAGTTAATGAAATTTTGAAAAAAATTTACAAATAAAGAAAAATAATACTAACAACTTACATGCTCTTTACATTTGTTCTTTATTGAATACATGTTTAAATGTTTAAAAACAAATTATTTTAGACTTTTGGTAATATTTCTAAACCATTTTTTTTATTAAAAAACTAAGTTTTTAGTGGAGTCGTAAGTCCAAGAAACTTATGTTGAACAATTGGAAATCTCGGTTTTCACTCATTCTTAGCTGAAGTTACTTTGAAATCTGATTTATGGGCGAAGTTAGGCATGGTTGACCTTAACAACAGAGTCGTTCTGATGAAACCATCCCTAGACTCAGCTCCGCAAACTTTTCTTGAGGTTTCTATCACGAGTTTCACACATCGTTCAACTGCCTGTGTGTGAACTGGGAATGTCTTAGGGACCGAGTCACTGAATATGTGATTTAATCTCATCGTCACTGATATCTTTCAATAATGGGGGAGAAGATAAATCACAGTCCATCCAGTTAATTATTTCCGAGTAGTCTTGAGCCTTGAAATTGAGTTTTGGCGGCTTGAATGTTCTGATAGTTGTTCTCTTTTGATCTAACTGTCTCGCCTTTAGAATTCGACGAAGTCCGAGCTCTCTTATGCGTTTTGTATTATTTTGTGTCATGGATAACATTAAATGTTCTGGATGAGCGAAAAAGCCATTCCGTTCGATCACAGGGTCGACAATATTACGTAAATCTTCAGGCAGGTACCTTGAAGATTGTATTGATTTGTACACGTTTTGGCCACTCTGTAAAGTATTTACTTGTTTTAATACTAAACCTCATTGGCATGTATGACTTCAAAATAAATACAACTCTTTCTTGAAGTTCATGTGTGAGACTTTTTTCACTTAAGTACAATCTGAGAGTTCGATTTGCTGTTATCAACCACCTCGAGTGTGACGAATTCTAAAGGCGAAACTGTGATTTATCTTCTCACCCAATATTAAAAGATATCAGTGACGATGAGATTAAATCACATATTCAAAGCTACTCAGTCCCTAATTGGGATATAACATTCAAGACATCCCAGTTCACACACAGACAGTTGAACGATGTGTGAAACTCATGATAGAAGCCTCAAGAAAAGTTTGCGGGGCTGAGTTTAGGGATGGTTTCATCAGAACGACTCTGTTGTCAAGAGGTCAACCATGCCTAACTTCTCCCATAAATCAGATTTCCAAGTACCTTCAGCTAAGAATGAGTGAAAACGGAGATGTCTAATTGTTCAATATGAGTTTCTTGGACTTACGACTCTTCACTAAAAACTTAGTTTTTTCAATAAAAAAAATGGTTTAGAAATATTACCAATAGTCTAAAATAATTTGTTTTTAAACATTTAAACTTGTATTCAATAAAGAACAAATGTAAAGAGCATGTAAGTTGTTAGTATTATTTTTCTTTATTTGTAAATTTTTTTCAAAATTTCATTAACTTTGAAGGCAATGCGCGAACGGAAGATGTTGATGGATTTAAATAATATTTAAACATTATTTTCTGTGGCTCTAATACGTAAGAATTTGAGCTATTACATTCGGGAAGAAGCTAATTTAAAAACGTTAAAAAATATCGTAAAAATGTGAATTTTTCCCAATTTTGGCAAACTTTAGAGCACATGCGCGATCGGAAGATATAAACCGATTTTATTTATTTTTTTAACCCTTTTTAGTCTCCCCAATTCGCAACTTTTCCGCGGTATTACGACTTGCAAAAAAAATATTTTGTTTTTTCGGCCCACCCTACTACATATACATGTTGCCTAAATTGTACGAAATATAGCACTTCCTTGAGTTGGAGTTGGAGTAGCTATCGTCCCTACTTGTTGCCTAATTACCAAAGGCATTTTTGCATTTCGGGTACTCTTATGGCAAATAGTATTTTAGCATTTCCAACATTTTCCGTAAAATTTTAGACAACCTGTATAACAATTATATAGCACATGCTCAGTATCCTAACCAGTGAAACCAACAAACGGCCTACGCTAAGGCTGCTCCCTCTCTTA
This sequence comes from Agriotes lineatus, assembly GCA_940337035.1. Lineage (NCBI taxonomy): Eukaryota > Metazoa > Arthropoda > Insecta > Coleoptera > Elateridae > Agriotes > Agriotes lineatus. Next base: position 38,049,432 of record OW679200.1, on the reverse strand, counting down.
TATATTGCTCAATATTGCTATGGTCTTAAAATGGCAAATATAAATAACATGTAGTTTAATTATAATAAAAATTAAAAGGCTATTAAGTCCAGCAGTAAGGTTTTCTCATTCAAAATACTACTTTATACAGTGGAATCCAGTTTCCTCAGCAAATTTGACTGTCCATCGCTGAAACAAAGATCAGTCGGAAGGAATCATAGTTATTAATCCAATTGCATTTGAAATCGTAAATGATACCAGCTAATTGTCCATTCGTTGATTGAAAATGTACAGGAACTGAGGTTGATGATATTAATTTTAAACGAAGTTGTTAGATTAGCCCGATTCTATATGCAAGAGTAAATATTATTAGAAAAGATAAACATAAGCTTGTTTCTTAGATATTTTTGTATAAAAGGGTTATTGTTGCCCAATGATACATCATAATTGGAGATAGGCACAATTTGAGAACAAGTTAACCGAAAATATGAAATGTTTAGCTAAATGCCACAATGGTTGAAAAGTAGGAATCTGTTTTTTTTTCAATTGGATTTCCAAGGTTTTGGAGAATATAAATAATACAGAATATAAATAAATTGTGTATCCAAAATCTTGAATTAAAATGACGCCAGTTTTAGAATCAAGCTAAAAGTACAAATATTCAATTATATTAAAAATAAATACTGGTATGTGCCCGAAAAAGTGTTATGTATAAAATAAATATGGTCATCATAAAAGTTTGAACTAAGAAATATGAAGATGTTGGTGGTATGCGTGTAGCATAACTAGCAGGAGTTGCTGACGACGGTGCAAAGCAGTCCATACAGTAGACACAAGTCCATTATAACAATGAAGATACATTGAGATCGAAGATAGAAAAGCCAGAATGTAAGTGAAAAACAAAGGTAATATTAAAAATACCAGATCTTAATAAAAATATAGAAATGTAACTTAACTAAACTACTAATTGAGAAATGTTAAAATTGAAGAAATTAAATTATAAATAAATTAAAGATAGGCGAAGTTAACAGTGTTTAAGAAGAAAGGTTTATGAAACAATTTAATTATTTAAAATTGAGTTTAAAACAAAATATGCTAACTATAATTGGATTGGATAATAAGTGTTAATTGCTTCGTATTTATAGTGTTATGTGTTTTATTTGTGTTGCCCTAATTAAAGTTTTGCAGCTACACAACGAGATTGAGGGTCGAACAATAATTGATTTGTTTAGAAATGCATGCTAGTTGTGGACCAAGAAAGGGAAGATAGAATATAACGTGATAAAACCCTGAGAGACAACTATTCATATCAATAAAATTCAACTAAGGTCATAAAAAGACCGTAGCAATATATACCTACAAGTAGCTCGAATAGAGTGGAATAGAAAATGTAGACAAATCGGCATACCAATGGAAGATGAATACTTACTTAACGTGAACTTTGCTGATGTTCAACTAGTTATAGTTCTGCTGTGCAGATTATCTAAGGCTTCTAAGGAGTTGGGGCGCAACATCAATTTAAATAAAACAGGGCATCTGGTGGTGAATTCTGACGCAAAATTCCAAATAATCGTGGATCATAATGCAACTATCAATCAGGTTAAGAAATCTAAATAACTAGAAGCCATTATTAACAAAAAGGATTCGGCAACAGAGAAATCAGAAGCAGAATAGAAAAGAGCAGGAACATTCTCGGGAGTCTAATGGCATAATAAAATTTCCATAGAAACTAAACCTAGGATATGAAAAAGTCTTGTGGAGTCGGGCTTAACATATGGGTGTAAAGTGTGGACGAATAAATCAGAAGAGAGAAGAAAACTGAATGCCATAAAGATAGATCATGTTAGAAAAAGGGCCCAAATAACAAAAACAGAAAGAGTAAGTAGTAAGAAACGAAAATATACGGAATATCATAAAGGAACGGGAAGGAGTACTCGATAGTATTGATAAAAGGGGACTGCAGTGATTCGGGCATGTGCTCCGAATGAATGATTTGGGTATACTAATGGAGGCCATGCAAGACGATCTTGGAACTAAGGAATGAAAAAAGCCATTGACAACTAGAAGAGAAAGATGTCCAGGACAGACGAAGGTGACGTTTAGACTAGTTATCCAGATTTAAGGTAGGCACTTTTACCGCTGACATGTTGCGATAGAATCCATTTGCTAGTGCAAGCAGCATCGGCCACCGCTACTGCCACCGCCGTCGCCACCGCGTCAGTCTGCGTTTACCTTTAACCTGTTTTAAACCCAATGTGTATATGTATAATAGTGTCATTTCACAAGGTAGCATCTACCGATCAGTATTATTTTCGATAATTTACATCTTTCAGATTATCAAATACTGCCAATGGGATTCATATGCGAGCGATATGTAGCTGTATTTTTTAAAGTGCATGTTGTAGATATTGTTAAGGTTAAGGGTCCACATTGTTTTGCCTATAATTTTATGTTTATAATTAAATTTTAATCAATTTAATTGCTCTATTTATTTATTTTGGATGTAACAAAATTATTTTCGGCTAGCTCCTGTAGATACACTTAACTGAATATCAGAGCGGATTCTTTTTATCTAGATTGCTTATTATTAAATTTGATGTTCCTATTTTAATTATGACAATTCTAAACTTCTGTCAAATTGTACGTCAAACTAGTTTTTGAAAAATTCAATCGCAAATACTTCATCGTTACATTGGTCATACGACAATCTCAAATAGTAAGCACTCCCTTAAATAAATTAATTCACTTTAATCTTTATTTTCTATCAGTTCTTATTTAATACCTGAATTCATTTACCTTTTATTAAACTTAGTACTCCCCTCTACTGAGTCCAATTCGTCTAACTCTGCAACTGATCACACCACAACTACTCCGCTCAAAACCACGGTGAAGACCTAAACAGACAACCAAGCTGCCAAAATGTCCAGAATCAGGATCCGAATTAACACAGAAAGCCAGTCCACCCCATGAATCAGCACACACAAGCTCATCACAGCACAGATCCAAACAGACCCCCGTTGTAGTTGTGTTTCTTTAATATACAATCCAAATTACTCATTTGAAGTACGTTACAGCTTAGCACCAAGAAACCTGACCAGAAACAAGCCACCAGACGTCACTTGACAATCCCACAAACACGCTCACTCTGCCAACAACCTCCATGCATATAGTCTCCATATAGTCTGCATACCTTCTATCCATTTAACATTTTATTTTATTTCTTTTACACCACGCCAATTTTATCTTATACTCCAACCCTTCCATACACCAAACATGTTTTATAAACTTTTGTAAAAGGGTTTGTTTATTAATTTCTAATTACAATATTCGGTTACATGCTTTTCGTTTCAAAATTTTCTATATCAATAAATACATGTCCTTAGCGATAGAGCTTATTTTTGCAATGCAACACACTATAAAAGCTTTATTATTTGATTAATACCTACTATGTTCAATATTATATTTCGGTAAGGTATTTGTTATCAATTTCCAATTTCGTTTTAGATATTAAATTAAGTTAGAATCCTTGTGTTTCCCAATCAGCTTCATTTTATTAAATTATAGATTCTATTTCATTTCTTTACTAAATGCAATAGTTTTAATATTCAGTTCACATCTAAATTCAACCCCATTATTTTCAATTACTGTTTCCTTTTAATCTTATTAATCTGAATTTTTTTAGACCCCTGTACCAATATCATAACAATATATAGCTATATACAGAATAGTGTTTTTACGTTAAAATAATACACCACCTGAAATTCCAGTTGCTGAAAATTTAAAGTAAAAAAAAATGAAATTGGATGAACGACTTGTCGAACACGCTCTATGTGTGTATTGTGTGAAAAATAACTACCTTGATTATTATTACACGTTGTTTTTGTAATATTTTATATAAACTGCATATTTATATCACCGTCTCATCAAGTGAAAACGGTCAAACCCTTGCCAGCATTTCCTTTCATCAAAATTGATCATGTTTTATCACGGCCAAGACAATAATATTTCGAACTTCCAGCAAACCCCGACGTTAAAAAATAAATATTCCTCTCTGGACGCAAATCCTGCTTAATAACTGAGCAGTCCTGCAGCGCTAAGTCGCGCGTCGCCTGATTTATAAATCCTTTAATCCCCAGGCAAAAATCCTTAAATTTGACCACGGCATATCCGGCGAGCAGTTCAGAAAAGTTCCGCTTAAAATTCAAGCTGCTGAGTGCTTTTTACCGGACAAGGGAAGTGAATTTACAATACAGAATGGAGATCTCTCTTTACACCCCCAAGCGCATCCCTGAGCTGTCCACCCTCACGGGATTTGTAAGCTGACGCCGATGCCCGACATTCGAGCCAAGACGGCTGCAATTTGCTGCCCGGCGATAAGCTGTTTTTCGATGCCCGAAAAAATCATATTTGGCGATGCCTGTGCCGGACGGCTGGACAACCCGTGATTTAGAGCTGGCCGAATCTAATACTGTCCCCAGGCTATTTTTAACGTTGAGTTTTTAAGAATATTACTGAGATAATAATGCAGCACTAAATTGGTAGGGGCCGGACAGATTTAATGATAACACAATGGTTGTCTAAACCAAAATTTTAATTAAAAAGTATAAATATATGTAAACTAAAATTTGAATATTCCTGCAGAATTTCGAGAAGCATTCCCAACTGTGCGGTTGACCAGGTGAAGCGCGACTATCGTTGCACAGCATTAGAGCAGCCAGACCATACTTGATCCACTGCAGCACATGTAGTTATGTTGGATTTTTAAACTAAGATAATAAATTAGTCGTGCGAGTGGGGTTTTATTATCCGTAAGGGTCTCAGAAATAAATATAAACTACAGTGAGAGAGGAATAATTATTCAATTACTTATGCACTATTAACTATTACATACAGGCAACTTGTAGTTATTTTAATAGTTACTTTGAAAAAATCACTGCAAACATTTCTGATTTAGCATACATATTTATTACAATCAATCCATAAATTTAAAAGTCAAAAGAACAATTAGTCGTAGTGACGAGAATCTTTACTAAATTTGGTTCTTCTCAATTATCAGCTTACGCCACTGAACGTTTGCTCGAAAATGCTTATCATCAAATCTGTCCTTACCTTATAAATTAATTAGAAACGAACGAAACTACTTTGAACATCAGATTATACTTAATCTAGCGTTATTGAAATCCTATATAATTACTTAGGGCAGTTCTTTAAATGACTAGAGATTTTGAAATACTGTCAGTATAATTATTACAGCTACTACTACATTTTTTGCCATGGTTCGTGCATTATAGTCCAGTAACTTTATACATCAGAGCTTGCGTCAAATCCGGTAGTTCTGATTTTTTGCAGACTTGTGTATGATGTTGGCCCAATGAATAATCCAAGTTTGTGACCTCGAGCGCCGAACGCAACTTTGTCAAAAATCGAACAAACCGCAAAAATTTCGGCCTTTCTTCAGATTTTGACGATTATAACCCTGAGGACTAGTTTTTGATAGTATCTTCTCAGGACGTTTTCAAAGTAGACTAAATTTTCTACAATATGAGACTAGAATAGTTTCTGTAGACCAAATAGTTTCCGAGATAAAACCTTTCAAACTTTATAATTTTTTTTAACTTCGCAATTTTTTGCAATATACTGTCGTTGTGAATGAATTTTGACCCTGATTCTTCATAACCCCTGTTATACTATTCAAGCCCTGTACGTTTTATGGTGGGATGTTAACAAAGAAAATGAGAAGTGTGAACGATGATGTTTAATGATAAGCTAAGCTACGAATAATGAAATAAAAAAGATAAGTACAACAAAAGTTAATAGGTTTATTAGTTAGTAAATTGAGTTATTCAAAATCAATAAATTAAGTTAATTTAGCCCTCTTGGAAGGTCCCGGTTGAGGTTCGTCCGTATGGGGATCATCGTATCGGAATGGCATATCCCCATCAGGCGATGGTGATGTATCGTCGATGTCTTGTGCCCACATGTCCTCCATGTCGACATCGGACAGATCGTCGCCTTCTGGGTCGTACACTTGCGACCGTATATCCTCTCGTATGACTTCAGCAGCTGCCTTCACCACGCCTAGTCTTTCTGCTTGAGGATCTGGGCTTCTACTGTTATACCATGTACTAGTGAGGATTTTGTGACCTGTGAAGGATCTCTCAACGATCGAATTGTCCTCCCCATACTTTTCAAACAAGCGATTTTTGACTGTTCGTGGTTGAGGTCGTTCTCCTTCTATCTGGTCCATGAGTTCATCTAGAGAGAACTGACACTCCTCAGCGTTCTCTTCCAGAAATGAATAAATCCCTTCCATGGCCTCATCAACTGTGGGATGCTGACAATTTCCCCTAGACTTTCCTGTTGGTGGTGCCTGGTAGAGCTTTGTTTGGCAAAACCGATTATATCTGGCATCAAGGGCTACCAAATCTGTGTTCTCAAATATACGCTCTTTTATTTTAAGAGCCTATTCATCACCACGTTTCTCAGCTGTTTTCAAGATTGTTGCATTGAGAGACATCTTTTCCGCAGTAATGACATTGTTCCTTTTTTCTGGCTTCTTCTTCCTTTCTGCCACAAGGAACTCTTCAGTTATTTTGTCTCCACAGAGACAACAGTGTTCTCTGAAATTGAACTGCTCAGAGACTGATCTCGTGGCCCTTGATGGCGTAATATTTGATTTTCCACTGCAAACAGTTGCTTTGATCAACTTCGGATTGTTGTATTTTATCTAACAAGCACTGCGCACTTATATCTCATTCACACCCTTCCATAAACGCTTATTTTCTCGGTTTTTAAGGGAAATACTCGACGCAATAAGGGTTTTTACATCTCTTTCCTTCACTAACCCCACTTCACCTTTACTTAAAGTCTCTTTACATATAAAAGACAAACCCACGCTGGGACTGGGATCCGACATTCTGTAGATTTTGAGTTCAAACGGCACTCACGTCATGGGCAGCAGGCCAGACAAAAATTGAAATGAAAAAAAAGCTTAATGTAGGTTATAAACGTGCTACAGGTGGGTCGCATTCATGACTTCACACGAGCAACACTAGCACACTCCGTCGGAGGTAATTGGAACTACATCCCGCCAGAGTTGTTCGAGTTGCGTCTAAAATATTGCAAAAAATTGCGAAGTTGAAAAAAATGATAAACTTTGAAAGGCTTTATCTCGGAAACTATTGGGTCTACAGAGACAATTCTAGTCTCATATTGTAGAAAATTTAGTCTACTTTAAAAACGGTGTGAGAAGGTACCATCAAAAACTAGCGATTTAGGGTTATAATCGCCAAAATCTGAATAAAAGCCGAAATTATCGCGGTTTTTTCGATTTTTGACAAAGTTGCGTTCGGCTCTCGAGGTCACAAACTTGGATTATTCATTGGGCCAACATCATAAACAAGTCTGCAAAAAATCAAAACTACCGGATTTGACGCAAAGTACCCCGTACTCTCGACAAGGTTACTGGACTATTAGCTAGTACATTATAAAATTCAAACTGTGTATGTTTGTTGCGGATAGGTAAATATCAGTAAACATGCACTTTATCTTTATATACAAACAATCACCCAACGTGAGACTATCTTAGTTTCCATGGAGATAATTGAATTTGGGTGATTATTTTTTAAACAGTCCTATCAGCCAATAGTAATGAGAAATAAATTCAAATCGACCAATAGCATCAAAATTACACTGACTATTTCCTAGTAGCTAATTACACTGACTATTTGCTAGTAGCAAATTACAGCGACTATTTTTTCACAAACCATTCAAATCGTTCTTCTGCTGTAACACAACTAGCTAAAAGTGGAGTAGGTGAGCAGCAGTTGTTAAAAATAACAGGACATTCATCTGGAAGCTCCATCAAACCCAATCTACAACTTGAACTGTTTAAAAAATAATCACGCCGAATTACATTCGTGGTAATAATTTTTTTTATAATTTTAACTAGATTAGCACTCATCTTTGTTGCTATTAAGAAATACCACTCGTGGACTTCGTCCACTCGTGAGATTTCTTAATAGCAACAAAGATTCGTGAATGTAGTTAAAATTATCAAAAAATTATCACCACTTATGTAATTACTGTTGAGAATTTGAGCACCAGTGCAATGTGGACACCAATTTATGTATCCTGAAAGTTAAAAAATCTTTGAATAGTTAAAGAAATATTGATAATATCAATGCACTAGAAATGTTGCAACTGAAAACTAACGACACGTAATCATATAGCCTATATCATATATACCACAGGGGTCCAATTTTGGTCGCATGTTATTCCTTTGCTCTATAAATGAAGCCTATAAAATCTGGTTATTTAATAATACGTATTTACAGAACTATCTACAATAGCTAGACTACGTGGAATTCATTTCAAAACTGTTTTAAAGCTACTAAAAGACTATGTAATATTAAGTGTAGAAAAAACTTAGTGGATTGTCTATGGCAAAAACAACTTATAGGTACACGTTTAGGTTTCATTATACAGGGTGTAACAGTTAAGGTGTGCCTAGCTAATATCACGAATATCTAAGGAAATAGCAAACGAAATATTATTAGCAAAGTTCATCGAAACTAACGTAGCTATCAGCATTAGTTATTAATATATTAGTTGCACTTCCGGTTTTACAGAAAATCATAGTCTATCTCATAGATAATTTTTGCTTTATTCCTGTGTCTACCACAACCTGCCTGTTCAAAGTTCCCACTTCCACTTCATGGTTCCACATGCATCTTTAACCTCCCTAATTTTAATCCGACATTTTACTCAGATAATAGCGCAGTCCCGCGCACATTGTTGTGTTTAAATCAAATATATAAGAAAAGGTCATGGTTTCATAGTATTTGGGTAAATTGTTTTCTTTTTGTGATCAACTTTGCTGTTGTAAGCAGAATTCATTTGTTCTTAAACCTCACTGCCAAAAGTTGCATATATTACACAACAATGCACAACAAAGATATTATCAATATTGGGAACTAAATGGTGAAGGTTACTTCAAGGTAAATTTAGGAGGTGACAGGCGCTTTATAGTGACCGTACACAGTAACGTTTCTTTCTATAGTTGGCGGAAACGTTATTATCGCTAATAACTATTACTCACAAGTTCCATAATTTCAAAAGGATAGTGAAGGTGTCCAAAATGTCGCGGCAACTGTCAAAACTATTTCAAGTAGTTGCAACTTCAGTTTTATTTCAGTACCATTAACTAATAGCCGCTATCATGCATAGTTACCGATCTTTAAGCACTGAATACTTTATGGTCGTTTCAAAGGTAACTACGGCGTTTTTAATACCGAAAAAGCCACCTACAAGTCATATGCAACTACAAAGTAACCGTTAGTGGTTAAAACTACTTGGAAGTAACTATCGATTTGGTAACGGAAGTTATTTATACATAAAAGTTACAGTTTTAGTGGCGATTACGTATTACTTACTCATTTCAGGTTCCAGTATCAGTTACGGTTGCTGTAGTGTTGATCGTGTTACTTTTTACTACGCAGTCCGACAACCTAATTCTTTCTATATTCCTGTGCTTACCACAAACTGGCTGTTCAAAGTTCTCATTACCACTTCATGGTTCCACATTCAACTTTAACTACTCTAATTTTTTATCCGACATTTTACTCAGAAGATCGTGCAATGAGGCACACATAGTTTATGTGTTTAAATAAAATATAGAGGAATAAGCAATGTTTTTACAGTATTACTATTATGTTTTACGGTGCTGTTAAAGCCGTTTGTTTTCAATAGCTTCAGTTTTTTATAATACCGGTAAGTTGTTTCCTCTTTGTCACCAACGTTGCCGTTGTATAAAGACACATTATACAAAAATGCCCAGCAAAGAATGTTATCAATATTGGGAACTAAATGGTAAAAGTTACTTCGAAGTAAATTTAGAAGTTGACCAGCACTTCACGGTACACAATGACGTTCCATCCTGAAGGTGGCGGAAACGCTATTAACGCTAATAAATATTACGTACAAGTTCCATAACTTCCAAAGGTGACCAGAACGTCGCGGCAACTGTCAAAACGATTTCAAGTAGTTGCAATTTCAGTTTTATTTTAGTAGCATAAACTAATCGCCGCTATCGTCCGTTGTTACCTACCTTTAAGTTTTTAAACTTTAAAGTCGTTTCAAAAGTAACTACGGCGTTTTAATACCGGAAAAGCCTCCTACAAGTCATAAGCGACTACAAAGTCACCGTTAGTGCCGCCGTTAGTGGTAAAAACTACGTGATAGCAACTGTCGATTTGGCAACGAAAGTTGTTTAAGCATAAAAATCAGTTTTAGTAGAGATTACGTAATACTTACTCATTTGAGGGTCGGGTCTCAGTGACGGGTGCTTTAGTGATAGTTGTCTAACTTTTTACTACAGAGTCCGACTAACTAATTTTTTTCTATATTCCTGTGCCTACCACAAACTGCCTGCTCAAAGTTCTCATTGCCACTTCATGGTTCCACATGTTACTTTAACCTCTCTAATTTTTAATCCGACATTTTACTCAGATAATGGGGCAGTGTCGCACAATTGTTTATGTATTTTAATCAAATATAGACGAGAACTTAATGGTTTTACAGTATTCATATTATGTTTGACAGCGCTGTTACAGCTGTTTGTCTTCAATAGCTTCAATTCTTTTATAAAAGGTCATAGAATATCAGTAAATCGTTTCCTTTTTGTGACCAACGTTGCCGTTGTAAGCAGAAGCCAATTTTTCTTAAACCGCACTGCCAAAAGTTGCACACACTACACAACAACGCACTACAAAAAATATTATCAATATTGGGAACTAAATGGTAAAGGTTACTTCGAAATAAATTTAGGAGATGACAGGCATTTACAGTAACCGTACACAGTGACGTTCTATCCTAAAGGTGGCGGAAATGCTATTAACGCTAATAAATATTGCTGACAAGTTTCATAATTTCAAAAGAATAGTGACGGTGTCCAGAATGTCGCGGCAACTGTCAAAACTATTTAAAGAAGTTTCATCTTGAGTTTTATTTTATCATCCATTGTTACCTACCTTTAAGTTCGTAATACCTTAAGGTTGTTTCAAAAGTAACTACGGCGTTTTTAATACCAGGAAAACTACCTATAAATCATATGCAACGGCAAAGTAACCGTTAGTGGTAAAAACTACGTGGCAGCAACTGTCGATTTGTCAACGGAAGTTATTTTTACTACAGAGTTTCATAACTTAAATTTTCAGTGGTTTTTACATTATTAAAACACTGGAGCATTTGTTGTTCAAATTCAGAAGCTGAACTCAAATGTTTTCTAGGTTTTTCAAATATCAAGATATGTAAATTTTGAACTGGGCATAAAAGGTGATTCTATTCTTCTGGCTTTCACAGTGTCGGTTTGTGATTGGAGATTCCCTATTTGCGATTTGCTATTTGTGATGCACTAGTACTGTGATTTTCATTATTTTATAAGAAAACATTAGTTTCGAAGAAACTTAGGGTTACTTCGTTTTAAGTCTTTAATGATACATTTCAGATATATTACATTTAGTATAAGCACGTTTCATCGTAGCAATTTCAACAAACAAAAACCAATGACTGTTTTTTAAGTATTAACTATGAATTCGCTCACAGTTCACTATCATACTAACAAAATAGTTATTCCATTGCTAATATTTTTATTTTCGGTAGCCCAAACGTAATAAAAGCTCCAGAACACATAAATTATCAATTTAGATATCGATTTATGTCATTATTCCAGGCGACAGGGCGAAACCTCAATAAAACAAGGCAAACGATACTATTGGATGATATCGTATTGTACCCCAACATTTAATATCTATAATTTGAAGTAAACTAAGTTTCTTTCATTCCTCAAGGTCTACCACAGCCACAACGATATCACAAAATCACAAAATAATTTTCCGCCTTTAATTCGTTTTCTTTTTTCCGTACGTTTCCGTTTTTCTATACTAAAACCCATATTTTACGAGCTGCTGCCGTTTAACGTCGAGGAACATCTATCGTAGTAACTTCAGTTCCATATAAAAATATCTGCAACAATTATACACTTTCTTCTCTTCTATTGGTAATCGTTCCGTCGTGACAAGCGTAGGAGAGAAGTCCAGGAAATTATGTATTCAGGCTGCTGGGCAATATGTAGTTTAAAAAAATTAAAGTAATAATTAACATAAATTAGAGAAAGGGGCAAAAAACGACAGTGTAATGACTAGTTATAATAACCATTTGAATTTGCATGTCAAATTTAAACGCAAAAATTAATAATCACAGCCTTTGATCTAATGCTATTTCTGGATATTAATTAATTCTGCCAAGAACAAACTGTTGCAGATTGAGCACATGTTAATAGCAACTGTTTTGCATATTTACAATTTGAACTGGACATAGACGAATAAGTCCTTATTAAATGACACTTTAAATATGTTTGATTACTTTCACCAATTAACTTTTTGTCATTGTCAAAATCAATCATTCACAAAAGCCCCAAGACGACACATAAATCGCGAGACAGCAAAACTTCCTTCCAAACGCCATAAATCGCCGAGTCGCCAAGACGACTTGAGCAATTTTCCAGAAACGCAAAAATGACCAGGAGACAACCCATAACGGCTGATAATCTCCGGCGCAATCTATAACTTTTACGATTCTATCGCACGGTCAGTTTGCCGTCGAGAGTCCTCTCTTATCGCAGATGCCCCTCGTCTCCGGCGCTATAACACGGTCAGTTTGATATGGAGCAGCCCCCGCCCAAGAAAAAGCGCCAAGTAGTTTAACTTTAATACAATGGACTCGACTTGCTTGAGCACAATTAAAGTTCCGACTACGTTTCGCCTCATCACTAATTCATCCGCAGGAAGGGATATGAAGACCGTTGATGGGATTAATTAATAAGGCTTAAATATTAACGGCCGTGGGCGTCACAGCCTTTCGGCGCTTTTCCGACGCGATCCTGCGACGCTCATGGTAATTTTAAAGTCCGGCCACCGGCGTCTTGCCGACACGCGGCCCTGCGACCGATTAGCAATTGAAATGTGTAAAATGGGACTAATCTGTGAATTCGACATCGACGTATCGATGTTAGTAACCCGGAGTCCGTAGCGTCGCCTGGCAACGCTCTCTGGCCAACGGCGACTTCCCAGAGTCCGGAGCGACCGGAATACCAACTTCTGCTAATATGGATGCAACGCCAACTTCGGTTCCGTTTTTGAGTGAGCGAGCTGCACGCCCCCAACTTGGGACACTGCGGTGTGCAAACACGTTTCGTCAGGAATCGAATGCATTTCTCAATGATTGTACTCGATCAATAAATAATTTACCCAGATATCGTTTGAAACGTTTACGATTATCCAAAATATTAAAAAATGTGACCCAACATTTGTTGGCTTATACTTTATGAACTCAAGTTCATTTTTTTATTATGATTACCTGTTCGATGGCTTGTGAACCCTTACAAACCACCCGAGCTTGTTGAAGTACCATGTCTGCAAGAATACTTGAGCCAAATCATCATTTTTGCTGTTTTAAAACTTCGTACTACTAACTTTACATCAAAATTGGCGACATCTAATTACAAAATGTATTGAGTATCAAACAGAGCGATATATGTTACTATTAAACTCTCGAATAGGTGCAATTTACAGGTTATACTGTATTATCATCAAAAGGGGTTACCGTTGGCTAATCTCTCAAAATCAAACCTAACATAGCTACTTGGATACAATTGCCTGCCGACCAGCTCAGTACGAAGACGGCGTGTGACAGTTCTAGGAACGAAATATGCAAAACGGGCGCCAACGGTATTTTTAACAAAATAAGCAAGTGTATCCAGGCAGTAGAACGAGAATCCGTAAACTCAGTAGCACAAACAATCTGAAAGAAAGCACAACTCAAACATCGGTAGCAGTAACAAATAATAAATAAACACAATAAAATATCACAGTATAATTGGCATTTAAAATATCACAATACAATCGACAAAGCATAACTCTTAATATGAATGCGTCACAATTTACCAATATCTGCGTAACAACAAAAATAATGGTTGAGCGGACGTTATGGAAAATCAAAGCTTAAATTGCCGCAAGCCGAGAAGCGGCAGCGCACACTCGCGAACGGACATGTCATAAAATAATTATCTAAATACAGTCTAAAGTACAACCTGTTAGCGGCTTCCGTCGAGCACTTTCAGCATGCTTATCAAGAGTCCAGGCGTGCTGAAGATCTCCCTGAGAACACGCAGCAAGCCAAGGTCGCACATCGAAGATAGCGGCGGCGACAGCTGCCTCCTTGAAATTCAGAAAAACTGCACACTCGAACTGAATTGCCCAAAACTGCTTATGTAGACTGATTTAACCAAGACTAAATTGCCCAGACAGATTACTCGAATTTTCGCCCACGGCTGCTTGTTCGAATTCCGCCCAAGACGGCTTGTTCGAATTCCGCCCAAGACGGCTTGTTCGAATTGTGCCCAAGACGGCTTGCTAAGGAAAACGAAATCCAGAATAAATGCATGCAACCCTTTGGTAAACGACCAACAAAATAAAACGGAACTTACCCCGGGTGAACTGGGCAAACGAGCATCGAAGGCTAGATGCGGCATGGCGTAGAATAAAATCTCACATGCTTCGCTTTGCAGCGAGGCCCCAAAGCTCCCATAACTAACAAAATGTAGCGGCAAGACAAAGCGGATCACCAAAGCCAGCATAAAACATCTTCGCCGCGTTCCGTCAAACCAAAAGGGACGCGTTCAGCCAAAAGAATGCGGCCTCGAGAGCGCTCCGACCTCACGCTGTCGAGCAAGGCCAAAATCATGCCTGAACGATACGATAACAAGCCCCACAGAAATCGCAAATTAACGAAGGCGTAAATCTAGCAATGCAGAACTACAGGGAGTAACAAAATAACCGTAACAACTCCCCCCTTACCAGAACAGAAAAATTTCGCAGAAATTTTTCTACGCTAAGATCAATAATACGCACATTCGCTCAGCCAAGGACGACAAAGTTGATCAAAAACCAGATGAAAAATCTCAACCATTATTACAATAGAAAACCCAAACCCACACCACAATACAGCAACTGCCCGTGAAGACGGTAGTGACTCCAGGAGAAGCCCGAGACCAGATCAACCCCACGACAGGGATCGAGACTGCTCGTCGCTGCTGGATCTAAACGCTGCGCCGGTGAACAGTCCCGTAGCAACCCATCGCAAAGAAGTTCCAGCCCCAAGAATTCCCCAAAATCACCTCATATCTTCACGAGTACCCCCCCCCCCTGACAACTTCCTAAGAAAACAAACCCCGAGGCGAAAGCAAACCCCCACAGTCAAGGCACTGCGAAACCGAAAACCTACAAGAAACCCTTCCCACGAACAAACCACAAACCCACCCCCAAAGATATACGAAACCCAAAGGATCACAACACACAATACCTACAAACACATCACATCCCCAAGTGGAGATCTCACTAGAAGTCTATCAACAACCGAAACAGTGCACGCAGACAGCAGTCCCCACCAGATTCAACTCAACAACAAGGCGTAGTGCCCCACACAACAATAAGCTCTACAGCAAGTCCAAAATCCGGAACGTGCCAAAAGTACCAAAACCAAATACCAAATCGAACTACTGCCAACAAACTACTTCAGCGCTGATAAGGGAGAAACTAGATGAAATAATTCCCTAAGGTGACCTGCCCTACAAATGCCCAACCAACCTACAATACCTCACACAAAATTCAACAACAGCTGGAATAACCAATCACAGCAGCAGATCATACCAAAGACTTCATTCGGCAACAAAGGCTCAAAAGGAAACTAAAGAACAATGACTCGGAAACAGATGCAGGTCCCACAAATCCGGAACGAGCCGTACTCTAAATGAGTAAACGAAACCGTTCTCCATCTCCAAGCACGCCCAAAAGCGAAACCACAACAAAGATTCGAGACTCACTTGTGGATCGAAATCCGCGTGAGCGATATGGATACCGTAACAACAACAAAAAAAACAACACAATACGCATAGCTGAAGGCAACCATACAACAACAGCTAAGCCACCAAAATCCCAAAAGGTATCCAACAAAACCCAACAAGCTAACTCAAACCTACACTAAAGCGAAAGATGAACTTCACTCGACACGAATGCAAGTCGAACCACACAATAAACCCAACTGCTAACTGCAAGCTACTCCAGTGTTATTATAGAAAGAACTAGATGAAATAGCTCCCTACAGTGACCTTCCCTGCAATGCCCTACCAACCTACCCTAGCGGTATAAGAGGAGAAAAACAAGATGAAAGCGTTTCCTAATAGTGACCTACCCTACAAATACCCAACCAACCACCCTACACTAGGAGCCCAAACGCGAAACGAAAGCAAAAAGCAAGAGACTAAAGAAAACGAAAAGGACAGAGGCTTCGCGAAAGAGTCGGGTCCCAACTAATCCGACATAAGTCGACCCTCCAAAAGGGCAACAGAGACCGTCCGCAATCGCCAAACATGTCCGAAAGCGACACCAAACGCGGGACGAACCTTACTGTGGAAAATAATCCGCATAAGCGTCATGGATGCCCAAAAAAAAAACAAAAAACTCACAGCAGCACGATAGCTGAACTTCACTCAAAAATACCAAAATTGCTGACGGACACGACAACTGGCATCAAACGGCCAAATCCGCCTAAAGCGGAGAACGTCACGACAGCATACCAAAGGGGCATCCAAACAATCCAGCAAGCTAAGCTCGCCCTACGCAAAAGCAAATGCAAACACAAAGGAAAACTAAAAGGAGAGGAAAAAAAAGGAATCAACAGATAAGAGTGATAAGAAACGGCTTGAGAGGAAAATTTGCGAAACAAAACCCCTTAAGCATATCCACTTCAAACCACCATACTCACAATCATTCCAAAAGGGGAAGAAAGAAAATGAAATGAAAAAGCCAGCAATTAATAAACGCACCAAACCAACTAAAAAGATGGTTTGAGAGATCATACAAATCCGCATAAGCGAATCTCCCAAACACACCAACACGAACCAGTATCCTAATCAACGAACCAGAAGATGACAGAGCCAACTAAGAAGAACTGCACCAAATCCAAACTACGAAGATGGCCTGAGAGATCATAAAAATCCGCATAAGCGAATCCCTCAAACTCACCAACATCGACCCAAAATCCCAATCATCAATCGAACAGGAAAGATAAGAAACAAACAAATAAGCCGCGCTAATCCAACTGAAGGACGGCCTAAGAATCTCGCAAAGCAAACTCCCCCCAAACACATTACCAACACACTCCTAACAGGGTCAGCACCTCAACAGGAAAAGTCAAAAGGAAAACAACAACTTCCACAAAGGAAGGACGACAAAACAGGAAGAAAAACTCAAGCATACTAACTTCGCAGAACCTCAAGAACACGCAACCAATCGAAACCGAGACCATTCAGAAACTCCACTTACCAAAGCATACTCTTGCAACAAATCCCAACATACTACCTAAATTCACAACGTAACCAATCAATCGCTCAAACGAAACAAAAAAAAATAAAAAAACAACGAACAAGGGCTCCAAAGCAACTTGAGAAATGAACTTGGGCAACACAACAACACATTGCAAAATGTGCACACTACCTGGCTACCTCGGAAGCTGATCTCGCAGAAGATTCACCAAAACAAACGCACAGTACACCACAATAAGTAGCAGCCATCAAAAATACCAATCAATCACAGAGGCGAAAAACCAAATCAAAAAGAGAGGTGAAAAACCTCCACAATCAACGATCTAAAGTGACAAAAACTTGGCTACTACAACCAGGAATAAAGCACAACGCTAGCACACTCGAGCGATACGGAATGAGCTCAACAAAAGTTACTTCTACAACAAAACGTTATTGACATCAACTCCCGAAATTTAAATTTTGTATCGCACGTAATGATTTTCCAACGACACATGCATGATCAAATATAGATAGTTAAAAATTCTATACTACTTAGCCTAGCATGCACAAATAGCAAAACATATTAAAATTAGACACTGCATCATATAAAAATGCTGGCAAAAATATCATACATAATTTGTTACTGCACCAATTTATCATATCAAAATTTCAAACAAGTGCCGAGGCACATTTACAAAAAAACACGCCACCACATTGGGCGCCATTAATCTTATTATCATCAAAAGGGGTTACCGTTGGCTAATCTCTCAAAATCAAACCTAACATAGCTACTTGGATACAATTGCCTGCCGACCAGCTCAGTACGAAGACGGCGTGTGACAGTTCTAGGAACGAAATATGCAAAACGGGCGCCAACGGTATTTTTAACAAAATAAGCAAGTGTATCCAGGCAGTAGAACGAGAATCCGTAAACTCAGTAGCACAAACAATCTGAAAGAAAGCACAACTCAAACATCGGTAGCAGTAACAAATAATAAATAAACACAATAAAATATCACAGTATAATTGGCATTTAAAATATCACAATACAATCGACAAAGCATAACTCTTAATATGAATGCGTCACAATTTACCAATATCTGCGTAACAACAAAAATAATGGTTGAGCGGACGTTATGGAAAATCAAAGCTTAAATTGCCGCAAGCCGAGAAGCGGCAGCGCACACTCGCGAACGGACATGTCATAAAATAATTATCTAAATACAGTCTAAAGTACAACCTGTTAGCGGCTTCCGTCGAGCACTTTCAGCATGCTTATCAAGAGTCCAGGCGTGCTGAAGATCTCCCTGAGAACACGCAGCAAGCCAAGGTCGCACATCGAAGATAGCGGCGGCGACAGCTGCCTCCTTGAAATTCAGAAAAACTGCACACTCGAACTGAATTGCCCAAAACTGCTTATGTAGACTGATTTAACCAAGACT
Organism: Agriotes lineatus; assembly: GCA_940337035.1. Lineage (NCBI taxonomy): Eukaryota > Metazoa > Arthropoda > Insecta > Coleoptera > Elateridae > Agriotes > Agriotes lineatus. The sequence continues at coordinate 38,030,592 of OW679200.1, read as the reverse complement.
AAATTGCCCAGACAGATTACTCGAATTTTCGCCCACGGCTGCTTGTTCGAATTCCGCCCAAGACGGCTTGTTCGAATTCCGCCCAAGACGGCTTGTTCGAATTGTGCCCAAGACGGCTTGCTAAGGAAAACGAAATCCAGAATAAATGCATGCAACCCTTTGGTAAACGACCAACAAAATAAAACGGAACTTACCCCGGGTGAACTGGGCAAACGAGCATCGAAGGCTAGATGCGGTATGGCGTAGAATAAAATCTCACATGCTTCGCTTTGCAGCGAGGCCCCAAAGCTCCCATAACTAACAAAATGTAGCGGCAAGACAAAGCGGATCACCAAAGCCAGCATAAAACATCTTCGCCGCGTTCCGTCAAACCAAAAGGGACGCGCTCAGCCAAAAGAATGCGGCCTCGAGAGCGCTCCGACCTCACGCTGTCGAGCAAGGCCAAAATCATGCCTGAACGATACGATAACAAGCCCCACAGAAATCGCAAATTAACGAAGGCGTAAATCTAGCAATGCAGAACTACAGGGAGTAACAAAATAACCGTAACAACTGGTATATGCTACCACATGCAGCTACACAGTTGAATAGTTTGTTAGCCATTGAAATCTTTAACAATTACTAGCACCAAACTTAACCAATGATCATCATAACATTTTTAGAAGCAAGTCAGGGAGTGACCTATCACTAAACTAAATATAACTGCTTGTAAATACAGGCACCATCAATTAAAATAATCAACAATTTGCAAATTTAAATTAGAAAATTCTCCGCGATTATTGAGTATCAAAACTTGAAAGTAAAATTAGTGACAAAGGTGAACTCTCTAAAGTATACCCTTATCATTCTTGAAAAACCATAAGCTAGCACAGCAGTAACAAGACATATATTCGACGCAATCACAGTGAAGTTTATTTTAACATGTAGATGCAGGTAAATGAAACATGTGTGTATATAAAGACAGTTCCTGGTACTTGAGTAATATATGCAAAATTTTATGATATTCACATAAAAATAGTATTTACTACGCGACGTGATCACATGGCGTTTAGATATCTAGTTTTATCGTTTTATTAATCAAATTACAGGGCACAGGTATATAAAGTACTTGCTTTGATACAATATTCTAAGAACGTACATTATCAAACTAATTCACGTTACTTTATTTTTCAATTGCAAAGCGTTCATTTAAATATAAATAAGTGACTTATTTTAGAATCCAGGCGTACTGAGGAATAACATAGCAAGTGAAAACGTCTATCTGACAACCAAATCAAAATTTAGTAAGCCAAGCCCACAACTAAATACTCAAATCTAGACAACCGTAATTGCAAATGCAAGACGGAAGTTACAAAGACCAAATACCATAAGTAGAAAAACCATATATAAAGAAAACGTCAATAGAAAGCCATATAACAATAGTGTCACTAGCTCACAGGTGTCTTTCATTTACAAAGCTTACTGTATGTGAAAAATGGCTTTAACCGATTTTCTCCAGCTTTTCGCAAAGTTTCCAACATGTATATGCGCAGCTTACCAAACATCACTGGATTCATTAAACTCCACGGTATAAGTACTACCCCAAAACTATCCACAAAAAGAAATAGGGAATTATGAATACCTAGCCATCCATCGAAGCACAAATTCCCCATTTAACTTGGGTTGGAAACATAATTCCACAAAATCGCTATAAATTGTTGACTAATTTTTTCTAATACCACCACTATATCACGCAATAACTCTAGAATTCTAGATCGCAACTGGAAGTTGCTACGAAGCTAAGTTAAATCGTACGGCAGCCAAAGGCATAACTTCACGAAACAGTACGTCAATCTCAAAAAAGAACGTCCGATGAGCTAAGACAAATTTGAAATATTATGCATAAATCAATAAGCAGCTGCCAATTAGGGTCACTTGTATAAGACGAGAGGCACAGACACATACCTAACCTTCAAACGTCCAAAATCAACAGATAAGTAATTATTTAAACTGAACTCGTTAGTGGCATGTTTCTTACAGAAGGCCAACCAAACCAAGAGATAGCATGCACAACTCAATGAGTTAACCCAGTTAGTTGTCTCTACGCTGTTATTCCACTATAACTGCATCGGAGATCATAACTCATATCCTTTTTATCTTCTTATAGTAATTAATTGTAACCAGTTGGAAACACTGTGTGAGAACTTATCTATCTAGAGCAAGAAATCAGTAAAATGCACAGTATTCAGTGATTATGTCAGATCTAAATGTGTACACCGGCAAAAAAAAGAGGATGCTACTTCAAACAACATCGCAACTTTAGATTGCGAAAAGAAAATTATCATGCTGTTAAATTTCTTGGATAACAAATCCGAAATTGAATGCATACGTTTTTCCAAAACCCTGTTATGATCTCTTCGAAATTGATGCCGGATTGTGTTTAGCAGGCACAAATAAGGGATTTGCTAATACGTTGGATTAAGACCATGTCGCTAAAGACAGAGCGAGGCAGAACAGATCTCCATGCCGATGCGGAAAGAAGCGCTTTATCTTTAGAGTTGACCAGGAAAAGTCAAGCTAAAGATTTTTATATTTATGATGTGATAAAATTTTACCCTACCGCTTTGGCAAACGTAGAATGGCCATCGAACCTATTCAGCTTTCCCAAATCGCATAATTTGATATTCTGACTATAGTTCATCAATACCCTGTATCGCAACTATCCCCACATAGCGAAGCATCCCCGATAAAAACTTCTGTATACTGCGTGCACATCCGCGTTGACTGCTGGCTGAAATATTTAAATTACCAATGTCCATTCTTCCAACAAAGCTTCGACATCCTAGAGAAGTTATACATTTTGCTTCCGTTTTCGAGTCAGGAGCTCGCTGGATTTGCGAGCCCCCCTTTAGCGCGTTACTTTGGAGGCAACCGATTCATCGTCCATTAACTTCCAGCTCAGCCCCAGTAACGGATTACCTGTACTTCTGCATTGTTTAATTTGCTGCATCAAGCTAAGCCGTTTATTGTTCATTACATAATGTTGCATGTGTAATTGAGCCGTTGAAAGGCAAAGTGTAGTAAGTCAGTATTTTGAAGATTTGCAGATTTCTATGTTAAATTAATCGGAAGAATGGTATCTACCTAGCGGAAGACCAATTTTTATTCTATGTAAGAAATTGACTGAGAGAGGGCAGCACTCCTCTATGTCATTTAACCGATTTATGTTTTCACTTTGAGGTAAAGTGGCGTAAGTGGACTTACACCACTTTGCCTTTAGACAGAAGTTGCAAGCCGAAAGTTTCGTGTACTACTGTTTATTCTTTGACTAATAATAAAAATGAATGCAGACAATTCAGCATCAAATACTGACGCATATTCGACATCTGGTAGTCAATACTATCCTACAGCAACATCACATTTAGCTGGTAAGTTGTGTTTCAATAAAATAATAAAACATAACCTCAAAAAATTTATAAATTTGTTTTTGTACGTAATCTTAATATTATAAAAATCTATCAAAATGCACGTTTTCCTTTTAAACAAATAAAATTTATTATAAACGAACACTAAAAAAAGAATTTCCATTTGAGGTCATTTTTATCTTATTGTTTTTATCTACTAGTGTACTTATGTTTGTTTAAAGAATATTATTTTGTTTTTATAATGAAAAGCAATGAAATCGTTTTTACTTTAATTTTGTTTTATTCTTTTTTTGAAAGGAAAGGTGGCGTATGTCATCTGTGTGCAAAAATTTGTTATTGAAAATTAATAAAATTTTGTACTGAAAATCGTACGACACTCATTAATGACCAATAGAAAAATTAGTTCACGAGCCATAACCAAGACAACAACAAAATTTCTTGGAAATTTTTTGTAGGTAGACATTACTTCTTTTTAGGGTTTGTGTCGTTACGATTTTCTTACCGAATCTGCATTCGAGCATTAATTCATATCCGGAAATTATTTTTCGTGCATTCAACAACGTCCTAATTTGC
>OW679200.1:37986685-38026592 GCA_940337035.1 Agriotes lineatus | reverse complement strand
GAATCAACATAAAACTGTTTGAGACAAATGTCAACTGGGAGAACGAGGTTAAGTACCTAGGTCTAACCATCGATTCCAAACTAACTTGGAACTCCCATTTAGACAAAACAATCACCAGGTGCATACAAACATTAGTTATTGGGAAAAGAGCCATAGGTAGTACGTGGGGGCTCAAGCCGGAACTGACCTTCTGGCTGTACAAAACCATGGTTCGACCAATAATTTCATATGGAATAATCGCCTGGTGGCCCAAAATAAAACAAGCAACTGCGATCCACAAAATTAGCAGAATACAATATCTAGCTAATCGGTGCATCACTGGAGCCTTTAAAGGCACCTCAGGACAAGCACTGAATGCTATTTTAAATCTGCCACCTCTGCACATCTTCTTGGAAGGTGAAGCCAGAATGGCAGCCTACAGATTACAAAGTACTGGTCACTGGATGACCACAGCTAATAATCTAGGACATGGCAAGATCATGTCACACATCAACAACCCAATATTAGAAATGGGTTCTGATCTTATAACCAAAGCCTATGACTTTGAAAAGAACTTTACTGTACACACAAGTTGGAATCCGGACCAACTACCAACCCCAACAAATAAGAACATCATTTTTTATACTGATGGATCTAAATTTGAAGGGGGTACAGGCTCCGGTGTGTACAGTACCAATCCTAGAACCAACGAAAAAGTCAGTCTAGGAAAGTTTTGTAACATCTTTCAGGCTGAAGTACAAGCTATTAACGTATGCGCAAACATCAGCATAGAAAAGAAGCTGCTCAATCGAGACATACACATTCTCTCAGACAGTCAGGCAGCACTGAAAGCGCTAAACGCTTTCAGTACTTCATCGAGACTGGTCAAGGAATGCAAATCCAAACTTCAAACCTTAAGCCAGGGAAATACAGTAAAATTATGCTGGATCCCAGGTCACCAAGGTATTGAAGGAAACGAGAAGGCGGACAAGCTCGCAAAAGAAGCAGCCCGTAATGCAATGACCGGTCCAGAACCTGGTCTAAGCATTCAGAAAAACCAAGCCCGCTCAGCCATTAATGAATGGGTCAATACCACACACCAACTAAGGTGGAGAAACTACAATCAAGCAACACACTGCAAAAGATTGCTAAAAACTCCGAATCCACAAGCCACCAAAACCCTGTTGAGACTGAACCGAACTCGAATCAAGCAAGTAGTCAGTCTACTAACAGGCACTGGAGCATTCAGAGAATTTATGCACAGGATCAATATCTATAGAGATGAACCTGTTTGCAGACTATGCCAAGAGGATGATGAAACAGCCTATCATATCCTCTTTGAATGCCCAGCATTAGAGCGTAAAAGACACCAACTCGATTGGAGCCTTAACTCTATTGACAACCGCAAGCTAGTAGGGGACATTGCAAGTCTAGTAAAAGATACAGATGTCGGCCTGCTAACTTGAAAACTCCCGACAGTACAAAAAGCCCAAAGGGCTGACGTGCGCATGCCAGCAAAAGGCAGTCGTGGAATCTAATCTAATCTAATCTAATCTAATGGTCTGCTATACTCTTCTTCTAGCTTTCTTATAATACCTCCTTGCGTACCAGTGTTTACTGATGTCCCATCACAACCAATTGCAGTAATATTTGAAGTATCAATACTATTTTTCAGGACAAACGTTTTTATACTCTTTATAATATTTGCAGCAGATCCGATCCAGGGGAAACATGTCCTATGTATTTTGATCCAGGTTCTTCGATTATTGTAATGTGTTCCTCTGTTACCAATCGGCGATAAAACTTATTTCCTTTTTTCTGTTGCAAGACAGTCTTATCTTTTCGTCCATCAAAAAATAAACTTTGGAGAGATAATGTTCCTTTATGCGTCTGCAAATCACGCCTATTGGCAGAACGATGTCTTCTCACCTTCATTCGATCAATTACTTTTGATTTATCTGATGTAGTTATAAGTCCTACATCTTTTAAAACTGCCGATGCTATAATTGCTGCCGAACTATCTGACACTCCTGTTCTATCACACGCTGATGCTAAACTTGGCAAACGAATTCTCATTTGTGAGGAACTGGTATTCTTCGATGTCGATGGTTGGTTTGGATCCATAAATAACGGAGGAGAAAAACCTTCATCCATTTTATCTACACTACTAGTAGAACTAGTGCTGGAAGAGCTGCTACGAAAACTGAAATCACAAGTAGGCCATTCTTTCACACTTGCTTTATAATTTTGTTCTCTTGCAGTTTCTTCGCTCTTCTTTCTATATATTTTTGTAATGCAGTAGAAGATGCAATGTCGACCGATCCTATTACCATTTTGCGATCAGATCGCTGATCCTTGAGAAACATTCGCTCTTTTCAACTTTTTTATTTTGTTACATATACACAAAGAAAAGTTGCACTTGCATGCTGCTATGTCAAATAACTTGTCGTACTCCTTTCGAAATTTGCACACATGTGCTTTGTAGGTCTCGGATGATTTTTGAGTTGCTGGGTACCGCATAAGATTTTGGTACTTTTTATAGGCATTTTTAATCAAGTCCACAATGCGTTTACGTGATAAGATTGAATAGAAGCGTTCATCCAAACCTGTTCTACCTTTGTTGCCACAATTTTCGAAACGTCAGCGATGGGCGGATCCTTATTATTACACGATTTTAGTTCATTACGAATAAACAGAAAACATTTTACAATATCGCTATACGTTGGCAACACGCGATCATTAAATACGCAAATTATACCAAGTATTTCGCACTTCAAACTACTTCGCGTTGTCATGTTATTTCTGTTCCATGCACATCACAGTTATAAATATAAGCAACAAACAATGGAACTATTGACTAAACAAGAAACAGAAGCACATTGATTATCAACGTCTGAAGGCTAACTGAAAGAAATCGTCGTGACGAGCAGCTGCAGGTGTAAATTGCCAAATATGCATAATGCACCAATTTCACACTGGTTGATAATATTACAGGGAAAATGAGCGGGGCGCAAGCATTATAGCAGTATTATGATTTATAAAACCTCTATATCTTATTATTCAATGTTAAAACACCTCTGTACAGATTGTTTTTAAATCAATTAGTTACTTTTTAACACCAACGTTTTTAATGTTTTCAACGTTACGTATTATGAAATTTCAAACACACTATCTGCCGGTCTTATAAAGGTCACTAATCTGACGTTAACTTTAATTCGCTGTTAAAATAAACAAAAGCGTATCAAAACATCAGTGCTTATGACATTTTATTCATTAGTAAACAAATTTTGATGCGCTTTTGTTTATTTTAACAGCGAATTAAAGTTAACGTCAGATTAGTGGCCTTTATAAGACTGGCTGTATGGAACCTCTAGATTTTTTTAAATTTCAAAACATTTTGCACACTTGATTTTAGCCCTAATGACACGTTTTGCTTGGTAGCCATTTTAAATTTCGAAAAAAAATTTTTTTTAGCCATTTTCGTTCCACCCTAATCGAGAATAATTATAATAAGTGGTTCCAATGTAATCCTGACATATTACAACCACTTTGCGTACAAGACACTGTTCACATAGGTGAAGTACCTAATCTCTATTTATACATACATTTACAGCATACTATACAGGGTGTTTCCTAACTACGGTACGAAACTTCATAGGGTGATTCGTTAGGTCGTTTTACGAAAAAAAGTTCTTATATGGCCGGAGTTGCTTCGTTTCTGAGATACAGGGCTTTGAAGTTTTGAAGTAAAACGGTATTTATATCATAAATATCCTTACACCGATTTGGTTGAAATTTGCTACGGTTATTTATTGAAGTAATAAGGCGCTTATTTTTTTTTGTAGTTTTTTATTTTTCTAGATCAATCACTAAAAATACAGCTTTTTCGTCGTTTGTGTTTTCTTAATATCTAGCTTCGTTTTCGAGAAAGAAAATTGAAGCCGCTTTGCATATCATGAACACCTGGCTTTGGAGACCAGCTGACAGTGATAGTTGTGTCATATCAATCTAGTTAGGGCTAAATAAACGCCTTATCACTTCAAATAACTGTAGCAAATTTCAACCAAATCGGTGTATAAGATCAAAAATGTATAAGCAAAACAGAAAATATAATTCGTATTTCAAAATCTACCAGCGGCGCACCACAAAAATGTTTATGGAGCGAAAAAGGACTTGACCCCTGAAAAATATCTCCCTGTAGATTATTTCAATCACCCGACATACTGTACGATGTAAGCCCTAATACGTAACCTATGCTTCAAAGTTGATCTCAATATCTCGAAAACTAAGAGCTATGAAGAAAAAAAATTAAAAAATATTGAAACTTTAAGGCTCTGTAGATCGGTAACGAAGCGTTTGCGGACCACTGTTTAAACGAAAATAATTCTTTTTTGACCTGAAAAATAAGCCCCTGAATCTTGATACTGAATTTATACCATATAAATATCTGAGATTATCATTTTTAATTATTTCACCCACATGGAAATGAAAAAAATCATCCCATCATCATATTCTCTTTTAAACATTTATTATGTTAGAAAAACTTTTCAAAACTATATTTTTTATGTAAGTGAAATAATCTCACATGTATTTGTGTACTTGATGTCCAACAGTTCATAACATTATTGTCAGAATTAAATTTCACAGTTAGAGTCTCGGTTAGAGTTGAACTATTCTAGACTTGAACACAAATACCTGGTTCGTAAAACTAAAGAGTGAAAACGATTTGAGGCTTTTTTGTCCCCAGTTGATAATGTTTCCTTTCTACTTACTCACTTAAAGTAGGCATTTGTTTCCTCATTTCAGGAGACGCTATCCATTTCCAACGACAAGGTGTGAAAAAATCAAAACTTCCATGGGGGTTTTGTTTTTTTGCTCCCTCATTTTCATTATTGTATAGTTACTGTACTATTTTCAGGTACGAAACTAAAGACTGTTTTACTGAATGAACGTGTAGAATTGAAAATAGGCTCATGTTCTGCAAGTGCATCTCATCTTCATGAACTGGTTGATAATGTTTCTAAAGATCAACATCTCCTAACAAAATCTCATCTGAAGTCAGATGATAAAATGAATTTCAATTCAGTAGAACATATAGTACGATCCCTAACCACTATAGGGCACAATTAAGGCACCGCATTTGCTTTTCCGTTAAAAAGATTATTACATCTCTTCAAAATTTTTTAGGTTTTTATTTTTGAAAAGTTGTACAACGTTAACAAACTTATAAGCCCCCAAAAACATTTTTATTATTAAATCACGAACTTTTTTGGGGGTTGCTACACCTCGCGTCATTATTCACCAAAATAATCTCAAATTGCATCTGCAAACAAGCTGCTGCCAAGCGAATTAATTGAACACAACAAACTATCACTTGTTTTTCTGTTAAGCCAACGTAACTTGATTAATATACAGATTTAATAATCATTTGGATCCAGCAGCAGTGTTGGCGAAATATTTAGTTGTCGATAGTGATTGTTAAACTTCTAATTTGCTGAACTTGTTAAAGTTTACAAAAATAAAAACATCAAGGATTTCGAAGATTTCTTATCATGTTTTAACGAAAAGAAACTGTTGTGCCTTAACTGTTTTTTGTTCAATCATAAAACTCTGTTTTTACGTGAAGGAAATAAAATTATTGGAATGGCCGAATATATAGTGGTTAGGGCTCGTAAATGTGAAAGTTCAAGAAGCGCTGTCAGAAAACGTCTCGGGGAGTCAAGGAACAGTAGCATTTACTCAAGTGATTCAGGGGATTTTAGATTCATTTCTTCAGAAGAACATGGATATCAGAACCCGAATAAAAAAAATATGGTTCTCTGTTTTTTTCTTCAGAATGTGGAGGCATTGGCTGAAAGCGAATAATTTTATTTTGACTAAATACTTCATCTCGCTGAATGCGTATGTTTGTATAGAACTTAACGCACATGCTCTGGTACTAGTAGCTCTCAGGAGCCAATATCTAAATGATCCCAAGATATTGACTACATGGTTGATGAGCTCCCAACCATGTGAAAAAACATTCAGGGCAGCTCGATCCATGACGTCAACTTTCTCTACTAAAGTCAATTTCAGTATGCTTGAAATACTGCAAAGATTACATAAATTACAAGCTATAAATAACATAATGTGTGAGTTGCGTAAGTATTATTTGATAGTGGACACTTTTAAGGTGGATTCTGGCAACATCACTTGACTTATGTTCTTAAGAAAAAAACAAACTTTCAATAACTTCTTAAGCTTACGTTAAAGGCAGATGGACGTTAAATGAAATTGAATGTCACCGTGAACAGTTGTATTATTTTTTGTATAATTCATCTTCTTAAATCTTCTTAAATTGAATAAAGTTGAATCAAGTAATGTTGAATGAATTCACCAATACAAACTGATGTGTGGAAGTGTTTATAAAGATTTTCTAATTGGAATTGAAACATGTGTTTCAGGGGATGATATAACTTTTCCTAGAGAAATACATAGGAAATTGGGTGATAGAGATCGAAGGGAAACACAAGAGGAAGACGAACTGCTAACCTACGAAGAAATTGATCAGATTGTTTTGAAAACAAAAGATCGTGCCAAACAATTTTGTTCGCAGTTGGGAATTGATTTGATAAATGACGATTGGATGGAAATCAGCATTCCCAATGTGTTTGGGAAAGTTAACGGTATAAATACACGTGTTTATACTTTCCGAATCTAATTCTGTTATGTTGATTTTAGATGAATATGAACATGATGCAGATGATGATGTAGATGATAGTAGCCCGATAGAAGTGACCCATCAGAACATGGACAACATCATCATGAACTAGGTAACTACCTATACAGTGCAACAGTGCAAAGCTAAGGCATACATTGCATAATTTTCCATTCGTTTTTTTTAATATTTATATATACCGAGATATATACTTATGACGATTCATGAGTATTGCACAAAAATTCAAGGTCGCATACCTTGGTTCAAAATACGGAGAATGTTTTCTTATATAACTTCAAACACCCGTTCCGTCCCCTTAGAGGTTGAATTTTAAAATTCGTTTTAACTGAAACCTTATGTCAAAAGGTTTCAGTTGAAAAGACTTCAAGTTTCTCTCTATATTAACTTTTTAAATCTCCATCCTACCTCTTTAGAGTGGAAATTTCGTATAATCCTTTTTTAGTGGATGTCTACGTCACAAAAGGTAAACTTTGTGTAAATTTTACGATCATAGTACAGCGGTTTCGTCTTGGCGATGATGAATCAGTCAGACAGTCAATCAGAACATGTAATTTTATTGAGTCGCCTTGTATAGATATTGAAAATTTGGTTAATAATCATTGTTGCCAAAGAATGACGTAACGAGAAATACAGTGTGATCAGTTGTCCTCGGATTTGTCATTCGGATATTTGGTGATGACTTGATTGAATTGAAGGCGGTGGTGTGGGTATGCATATTCAATAATAGAAAATATTTCGAACCTTTTGTAAGTAGAAAATTACGACAAATTCGAGACCCAGTTTTTCATCTTTTCGATTTTGGGAAATAATTGTTTGGAACAAATCCCACGCCATCAACTCAGTTATATTATATCAAGTATCAGTCTTGACTTGACAAAACAATTGATTATATAATTACTTCTAATACTGATGTAAACCTATATAGAGACGAAAAAATAATTGATTAATTTGGCAACATCTTTTCAACAAAATTATCCTTCTTCAGATGAAGACCTACAAGATTCCCGGGTAATCAAAGCATTTGAATATGTAGATCTAGACCTGGTAGATTTTACAGATGTGGAAACAAAATCAGATAGCTATGTAGAAATAAAGAACAAGGGCAAAAGCATCAAAATAAAAAAAAGTACCCTATGCTGGTTATTAGAATCAAAAGACTCGCGTCTTAGTACTGACAGGCTCCAAAGAGTTAGAGGACCAAAATCGTTTGTGAACAAGTCAAGAAAGAAACGAAAAATTGTTCATGAATCTGATTCGTCCAAAACAGAATCAGAAGAAAGTTTGAAATATGATGATAGCGAGGATACTGAAACATTTTCAGATTTGGAAGACGCTTCGGGAAATGTTTCTACCGAAGCCCAATTCCAAATTGAACATTATTATGCTGTAGCGTATCACGATAATTGGTACATTGGACGCGTATTAGAAACGAACAATGTTCAGTCAAAATTGAAATTTTTAAAATTTGACCTGGACAGGTATATTTGGCCGCAACGGGAAGACATACAGATAGTTAAAAACAATTTCATTTTTGAAGGCCCTATAAAGCTGTCAGGCACATGTCCTTTCACCATTACGGCGGCAACAAAAAGACTCATAGATGTAGAATGTAAAACTATAAGAAAATCGTGATTAGTACGTAGGTAATTACATACGTATATTATTTTTGTTCCTATTTTTATTATCATTTATGATATTTTATCGGAGAAGACTGTTTTGTTTGAGTTTCTATTTGTATTTTTTTTGTTATCAATCCTTTTTTGAATATTCCATTCCTTCTGCTTCATGTGTTGTATTTTTTTGCAGAATGTTGAACGTTCGTTATCATATGTCTTAATTATGAATCGGAAAAGAGCTTGACGATCTTCGATAGTTGGCGAATGATATGACAAAATTTTCTATTAGTTTCATTTCAAATTATTCTTGTTTATTTCCAATATTTCCATTAACCTGAAGTGCTGGTTTAATTGAAGTATAAACATGTTTCATTATCTACCCAAGTAAAATATGCTCATTATTTAGCTAGGTTGAAAACATGTTATTTCTCAGCAGAGTAATTGACTCATGTGAAGTTGGCGCCGACTTTTTTAAAAAGAATAATTTTTTTCTGAGTTCTGATCAGATTGGATATAGTTCTGAAGTTCCTCATAGAAATTTTGAATAGTTCCAGCAATCGAAACTCTACAAGAATAACTACTGGTGTGAAGCCAGCAAGAAGAAAGTTTATCAGTTTTTAAACAAGAAAAATGAAAGATGTATTACTCAAGCAAACTAACCTGACTCTCTAGAGTCAGAGAGAGTCAGGTTAGTTTGCTTGAGTAAAATATGTTTAATTTTTCTTGTTAAAAACTTTTTTCTTGCTGACACCGAATCTCGATTTACACTTGCAAATTTGCTAGAACTATTCAAAATTTCTATCAGGAACTCCAGAACTATATCCAATCTACTCAGAACTCGGAAAAAATAATGATTTTCAAAAAAGTCGGCGCCAACTTCCCACGAGTGAGGAATTGCTTGAATAACGGTGGTTTCTCTAGTTATTAGTGGACAAATATTTTTTTATCTGCACTTGAGATTAAAATCTGAGGACATATTTATTAAGACCTCTATAAAGTTAGCAGAGCCACTCGCAAGGATATCGATGAGACCTATCCCAGTAATTGTCGAATGATTGTCGAGTATTTGTCGTGAACGAAATAAAATTGTCTCGCTTTCAGTTTTTTTTTATATGGAGTGGCGTGCTAACTATAATAAAATTAGCACAGCCACTAGAATAAATCGACAAATGAAAATCAATCATCATCAGAATTGTTACCCATAATTGTCGAGTGTTTGTCGAAATCCATTTAAAGTGAAAAAATGCAAAAATGTTTTTTTTAGAAAATATTTATATTCAAGAATTATCATAGCCATCGTGGATATGTCGAGATTTTTGGCAACGTTGCATTATTTTTTTTACTTTTTTCGCATTCTGTTAACATCATATGATGTTGAATCACTATGACTCCATAAACACACACAGATCCAATGTTGTAAAATGTATTTATCGGTTGACAAATAATTTTTCGGTTTAAGGAAATCAAAAGTTTCACGACAAATCTCGAATATGTTTAGGTCATTCCACAATTGTTTGTAATTGTTTGTAACAATTGTGACGATATTTGATATTCATTTGTCGTTTCATTCTAGTGGCTGTGCTAACTTAATATAAAGTTAGCATAGCCACCAGCCACCCAATATAAAAAAAAACTGAGAGGGCGAAAATTTTTTTTTGGCCACGACAAAAAATTCTCGACAATCATTCGATAATTACTGGGATATGTTTGATCGATATCCTGGCAAGTGGCTCTGCTAACTATATAGAGGTCTTATTAAGAAGTTTTCCATAGTTATATTCATATTTTAATTATTTTGATTACTTTAATTATCTTCAAGTACTTTTTAATTACCTTACAAATATTTAAGTACCTCTTAAATATGTTTAAATACTTCTTAATTCCTTTCAAGTATCCTAAATATATTTTAATTATTCTTAAGTATTCCGATTACTTTTCAAATAGTCTAATTACTCTTCATTACTTTTTAAATACTTTAAATACTTTCAATTATTTTTTAAATATTTTGATTACTTACAAGTATCAAATATTTTAAATATGGTGCACACTTTTATGAGAGTTGTTTGCCCCTCGCAAGGTACCTAATTGCAATCAGTTAAGGTCCCTTATTTATATGTAAGATTTTTAGATTTCCGTTGTCATTTTCGCGTAAGCAAAACAACATTTGCAGAAGTCTTGAATAAAATAGGAAATAAACTTAAATCGGAAACATATACACGTGGACGACCTGCTAATGATGCCAAAAAGCAGTTGTTAATAGTGCTGTGGATGCTAGTAAATCAAGAATGTTACAGGTATATTGAATTATAGCAAAATAATTATAATTATGATAGGGAGTTTTTTTATAGAACAGTAGCTGATGGATTTGATGTCTGATGGATTTGATGTAACAGTCTCTATGGCGTGGGAGTATTTTCAAAAAGCTATAAATGCTCTAACATCAATTGTCAGTGAAGTGATTACTTGGCCATCAACTAATTATGACAGACAACAGATAGCAGAAGTGTTTTCAAAAAGACAAGATGTGACTGGTGTTTTAGGAGCAATTGATGGTACACATATTCCCATTGTTGCCCCACATGATATGCCGAACTCCTATGTGAACAGAAACAAATATCATTCCATAATTTTGCAAGCCGTGTGTACAGCAAAGTACACGTTTACCGATGTTTATGCAGGTAGATAACACAAAGGTTACACATAAATTGTCTTTTGTACAAATCAATGAGGTTTCAGGCTGCCCCGGCAGTATCCATGATGCCAGAGTACTGCGACTATCACCTTTGGGCAAAAAATTAATGTCATATAATCGTGATATTCCTGAGCAACATCATTTGTTGGGGGATTCTGCTTATCCCAATATGACAAATTTAATTACTCCTTACAAGGATAACGGTCGATTATCAAGACTTCAAAGACACTTCAATTATAAACATTCGGCTACTAGAGTAGCCGTAGAACAAGCGTTTGGATTGCTAAAGGGTAGATTTAGAATCTTACGATATGTTAATATTTATAACACCAAAATGATACCAAAAGTTATTATAAACTGCTGTTGCATACTACACAACATGTGTATAGAAATGTGTGGTGTAGATGTTGAACTATATCAGGAAGAGGAAAATAATCAGCAGGTATTATTGCACCCAGATAATGGAACTACTGATGGACGAAGAAAAAGAGATGAATTAGCTACACAACTGTACGAAATGCAGTAATTATGCACCCTATAAATTATTTTCAAGTATTACATATGTTAAAACAAAATATATCAGTGCAGTGTTTGTCGTTTACTGTAATTCTTTTGTTGTAACAATTAATAACCATTTTAATATATAAGCAGCGTTTAATTTCTAAATATTACACAAATACTTATGTATGCGATTAATAATAAGTTTGATATATTGTAAAACATAGTAACCTAAACATTATACATATAAAAAGGTAGCCAAGTTGAAAGTTATTTTTCTAAGAAACGTTCTAGAACTGATACAAATTTTTCTTGTAAATCCATTCTTTCCCGATAGCGCCTTTCTGCATCTTCTCTGAATGTTTTAAACCAACTGGGTTCCTCTTCTGCTTTTCTTTTTAATGACCTTCTCTTTGGCGTGATACCTGGTGGTTCATCAGGTAAAGGGGTAGCAGCACTACTAGCAGTAGAAGCTGGCGATTGTGGTTCGCTGAACGACTGCATAGACCTTACCTACAATAATAATTTAGTGTACCTACATCAATTTTAATAATTTATATTATTGCTTACAGTGTCCATACTGCTGCACTCTGCAACTGGATGTATTCCAGGATTTTTGCAGAATAGGGAATCCATAACCTCAAAATATTTAAAAGACATTTTGGAGTTGTTATCTACAACCTTTTTATAAGCTTTTTTTAAATTCTTGAATTTATTATCACACTGCCCCCAGGTCACAGTACTACCATTTTCATAAATTTTTAATGCAATTTTTTGCCAGATGCTTTTATTTGTTAATTTTTTCCCTTCGAAATCTTCTCTATAATCGGTATATAGAGAAATTAACAACTTAATTTCTGAATCACCCCAATGATGGGTATTACAATTACTACTTTCGTCGACAACCATATCTCTTGTACTACTTCGATTAAACTCTTCTACCACCGATTCTTCGTCGTAGTTATTCCCTTCATGTACAAGTTTTACATGTTCTTTCACTGTACTTTCGTACGAAATGTAGTCACAGTGCCCACATCTGGCCAAATTCTCTGATTGCCCATTCATATCTGCAATTGTAAAGCTCATATTACATTTCCAACGTTTTGTTATCGTGTATAATTACCTGCTATTATACGGTTTTGAATAGATAATACAATTAGTTTACCAGCACCTGTTAACATGTGGTTACAAAAGACATAACCTAAAAGTCCACCAAACACGAAGATGTTGCCCGATGCTTGTTCGTAAAATCTTCGGTTACAGGATTAACCCCGACTAACCTGCTGACGTCATTTGCATTACCGGGTAGATGACCCAGGTTGAATTTCCGAAAACGCCTAAGGTGGCTGTTGCAAATGGCGGAGCGTTTGGCAGTTTGACTTGTGCAGAAGAGCGGCCGGGACCAGTCATTTCCGTTCAGAGATCCTAGTAGCGTCCCGTTCCTATACATATACGGCGCAAAAATAAAATAGTTTGTATACCAAGGCACTGATGTTTAGCTTTTTATCACGAATGTGGACGCCCGTAGTATCAAGGCAAATAAACCACATAAGGGAAAAAAGGAACTTCACTCCCGGGGGTACTTTGTATTTTTTAAAATAAAAAATCTCGAAATTACAACGTTTTAACCAACTTTTGTAGGTTATGTTGACGTTGGTTGACGTTTACATATCGCCCCGCCGCCTACAAAAAGTCGTAAAGCAATGCCGATTTCAAAATAGCTATTTAAGATACAAGTTGCAAAATGAACGTGTTTTACGCACTAGACGTATATGCATACAAGAAACTAGATTCCAGGATCAGAAAACTATAAAATTTAGAAATTACAACATATATAGAAAAGACCGTCAAAACCATATAATAGCTAGTGGAGGAGTTGCAATATTCGTAAAAAATTCTCTTTATGCACAAAACCTGAGTCTACACACTAATTTAGAAGCCGTCGCTATTACAACCTATATCCCTCAAAAAGTGACCATATGCTCTATCTATTTACCGCCTAACCAAAGCATTGACGAAACCGACATCTTACAACTAATATCACAACTCCCTGTCCCCTTTCTTATAATGGGAGATTTCAATGCACACAATCGCCTATGGGGATCCAACCATACAGACCATCGGGGGAAAGAAATCGAAAAACTCCTGAACGCAAACATGGTACTACTCAACGATGGATCTCCAACCCACCTCTGTACAAGAACTGGTTCCTTCTCAAGTATAGACCTTACCTTGTGTCATGCACGGCTTGCTACCGATGTAACAAGTCTTTCAATCTCTCCATGGTACTGACCACTTTCCGATGTCAATAACCCTAAGACAAAAATCCTCAGACCCCCCTAACAACCTAATCCACAACAAATGGAACTATAAAAAAGCCAACTGGACACTCTTTGAAGTTTTATCAAGAACCTGCCCAGACATCTCAACCACTGATGATATCGATACATTAATAGAAAAATTAACAAAGAAAATAACAGACGCAGCAACAGAAGCAATAGGGTATAAACATAACCAAAGAAAACGGAAAAGGGTTCCCTGGTGGAACGAAGAATGTCAAAGGGTAATTTTAGATAACAAAAAAGCGTTATATATATACAGAAAAGATAAAAGTACTCTAAATCTAATACACTTAAAAAGAGCAAGAGCCATTGCACGCAGAACCATTGTAAACAGTAAAAAACTGTCATGGCAAAATTATGTCTCCAAAATCAACTTAAACACTCCCACCAAAGAAATGTGGAACAAAATTAAAAGTATTGAAGGTCAAGGCACTATCTTTCATACTGAAACTTTAATAACAAATACAGGCATTTGCACACACCCTCAACAAATTGCAGATATCTTGGCAGACACATTCGCACAAAACTCAAGTAACCAAAACTACAGACAGACGTTCATTAACAAAAAAATGGATGCAGAAAAGATGCTAGTAAAAATTATTCAAGATGCAGAAAACCCCATAAATACGTGCTTTACCTATTCAGAACTAATAGAAACTATTCAAGACATGAAACTAAACAGCAGTCCGGGGCCGGATGGTATATCGTACGAAATTATAAAACACCTCCCCAAAGAAACCTGGAACCATATCTTAAACATATATAATCATATATGGCGTAATAATGTATAGGTATACCCTAACAAATGTAGAGAATCTGTAGTAATCCCATTACTAAAACCCAACAAAAACAAGACCGACCCACAAAACTATCGACCCATTTCGTTGTCTAATTGCTTAAGCAAAATTCTTCAAAAAATGGTTAATAAACGACTCATATGGTACATGGAAACCGAAAATATATTAAACGAAGTACAGTATGGCTTTCGAAAAGGAAGAACAACCACAGATGCAATCCTATACCTTGAATCCGAAATAGAATTTGCACTCCATAATAAACAACACCTATTAGCGGTATTTTTGGACATTAAGAAAGCATACGTCACTGCCTGGAGATTTAACATCATCAAATCTTTAGAAGAATATGGATTACAGGGCAACATACTACAATATTTATTAACTTCTTAAAAGATCGCAAATTTCGAGTAAGAATAAATGGCTCTGTGTCTGAAACCAAACATCAAGAAACATTCTCAGCGTGACATTATTCCTTATAGCAATGAATAAAATAACAAACTTTATCCCTAAATTAACAAAAATTGCTTTATTTGCTGACGATATAGTAATATTCCAAAAAGGTAAAAACTTAACCTCCGTACAAACACAAATGCAAAACACCATCAACAATTTAGAAAAATGGACCGAAAACACCGGATTTGACTTCTCCTGCAGCAAAACAAAGGCAATTCATTTTTGCAAACTTCGGAAAAAACACCAAGATCCTACGTTACAACTAAAAGGGACTAACATTGAATATGTAGACAACATAAAATTCCTGGGAATAACCTTTGACCGCAAACTAACTTGGATCCCTCACCTATTAAAACTGAAAACAGAATGCCTCCAAAAACTTAATATCCTCAAAGCTTTGGCACTTCGAAATTGGGGATCAGAACGAGAAACTTTAATTAATATATACAACTCCACGATTAGAACAAAATTAGACTACGCATGCATTGCATACGCTGCTACAAAACCATCCAGATTAAAAATACTAGATCCAGTACAAAATATGGCAATGAGAATTTCAACAGGAGCCTATAGAACAAGCCCGACTATCAGTATAGCCTGCGAAGCCGGAGAACAACCCCTAGAATTTAGAAGAAACCAACTGGCCCTCAATCATATAATAAGACTGGCTGCTAATCCAAATATACCAACTTTTAAACAAATTTTCAACTACTGCAATAATGGACAGGTAACAACACAAATTGAAACACCTCTGCAACAATACATAACAAACTCTCTAAAATCAACTACGTTAATCTCAAATATATCAACCGAACGTTTTATAAAAATACCCCCTTGGCAAATTAATCCTCCTCATTGTATATCCTACTTAACACAATTTTCAAAACAAAACACCCACCCATCTCTCTACCTAGCGTTATTCAACGAATTAAAACATAAATTCAAAAATTCCAAATTCATATATACGGATGGATCCAAATCAGACAGCCATGCAGGAGATGCAGTGGTGCTCGCAGAAGATAGTTACCAATTCCATCTATCATTGACTTGCAGCATATATACAGCAGAAGCATACGGCATTCTAAAAGCCCTAAACATCATCGAAGAATCGCACCATAACCATTTCGTCATCTGCACAGATTCTTTGAGCGTAATAAATAGCATCAGAAATAAAAACTTTTGTCATCCGTTCCTTGTTGAAATTCAAGAAAAAATACATGTACTCTCAAAAGAAAGAAACAAAAATATAACCTTTATTTGGATACCTTCACACATAGCAATAGCAGGAAATGAAACAGCCGACAAAAGAGCGAAAGAAGCACACACCACAGAACTACTTAACGTCAAAATTCCTTCATCTGATTATAAAAACATCATCAAGAAAAAACTAAACATCAAATGGAAAGAAAAATGGAAAGAAACCACAAATAACAAACTGCGAAAAATAAAAGAAGACGTAGACAAGTGGCAATCAAACAGAAACCGAAGGGAGCAAATAATTATGACACGACTTCGTATAGGACATACAACATTAACCCATGACTACCTCATCAAAAAATTGGAACCAACGCTTTGCGAGACCTGTAATACACTTCTAACTGTCGAACATGTCATTCTACAATGTCCAAAATTCGACCAACAACGACATAAAAACAATATTTGTCCAAACCTTAAAGAAGCGCTTGAAAACGACGAACGCAAAACAGACAACGTACTGAAATTCCTCAAGGACACTGGTTTACTGTACAAAATATAAAATAATGTTATATAATGTATTAATTATAATCTAATTGTTTATAGTATAGGGTGCTAATAGTCCATGTAATTGAAGTACCCAATAAATCTTTAAATTAAAAAAAAATCACTCAAATTTAGTTGGTCTGTACAATAAAGTAAGGCTTTTGAGACTGACGTGCTTAATTAACAATTGAGTAGCTAGTTTGAGTTTCATTTTTTGCTTGAAAAATTGAATATGTCACCTTCTGATCTTGTTACCCAAATGAAGCCCTTCTCCTTCTTGTAAATCGTTTAATTTTACCAAGAAATGATCCACCATTGCACTTTGACAAAGTTTTCTCATGAGGTAAGCTGTTCTGAATTTTTTTCTAACATAATTATAAGCTCTGGGCGAAAAGAAATGCAGAGTGATAGCAAAAGCTTACTGAGGGCTCAAATTTTTTACTCACACTTCTTTTTTGAGCTTTTTGGAAAAGTCTATGAATAATGTCCTTATTTTCCCCACAATGTGTAAGAAGAACGTTTTCATGTTCTAGCAACAATACATTTTTCTTCTTCAACTCATTTGTAACAGTCTTCAGTGATGAAATTTTTCTTCTCTGGCGCCACACAGTTTTTTGCAGGTCCAGTATTTTGTGACTTTTCAAAAGATCTCTTTCATATAGTTCACGAATTTTTTTCTTCAAAACCTTCTTACGAGGAGTATCTTGAGTATCTACCAACACTGGTTTCAAACTTGAAGTTACAGAAGAACGGCGTGGTAAAGAGGGCTCAGGTGCCGTTAGTGCACAATCACCTACGTTTTGTTTTTGTGACTTCAGTGGTGGTTCATTCTCAACATTTTCAAAAGACACAGCAGCATTTTGTACAGGTGAATAGATAGGTTCATCAATATTTTGCACAAGTATGTCGACAGGTTGATCAACATTTTCCGCAAGCATGGCAACAGGTAAACCTACATTATCTACAGACAAATGGAGAGGTTTGTCAAACTTTTCCAGAGGCGCAACAGCAGGCCCTTCATGCACTGTACTGAAAGTCCTTCCCTATAAAACATTCCATTGTTAAAAACATAATCTTGGGGATTAAAGCTTTTATAAAATATACATACATATACTACTTATACACCGTCCAAAAATAGTTCTCCTTGTAACAAATTAAACTTTTTAAATTTCTTGCTCTAAGTCAAAGTGTTTTTGAAATATTAACAAAATACACACGTATCCACGTTTCCCCGCCGGTGCAGACATAGTTTGTTCAGACTCTCTGGTTCAAATATTATTCAGCTATCCTTTCAAAATTATCGTTTTCTTTTAATCGTACCGTATTTTGACTTAAGGCAATTTTGTACGCTATTTAAGAATATATATTTTTTTGGCAGAGACAATATTTCTTTGGGTATATAAGAAACTAAGATATTCTTGGATTGAAGAAAATTTCTTTGAACAAAGATAATATCTGTAAAGTGTAATAAAATAATACGTACATATTTAAATCGCTTGACTTCAATTGTAGGAATCGCGATTGAATGTAGTCTCACAATTAACTGAGACGAGTGGTCAATAGGGTGCCACTTATTTATCAGTAAAACTTTTTTTCCAAGTATCTTGCTTGGACTCCCCCAAAATTTGTTCCTTTAGGTATAAAGAATTTCAGCCAAATCGGATAATATTAACCTATGCCGAATTCCACCTAAAGTTTGAGTGATACACTAAATTGCAAAATTACTCTCTCTTACTATCTCATCACCTTTAACTACGTAATTTATTTTTGAACAAGTAATTTTTGTGTTACAATGTGTCTTCTTACTCATAAAAATAATTCGGATATTAACACAGACGTTGATTACACATTTCGGCATATTTAAAAAAATAATATATAACCTTTTTTCTTAATGTTTGTAATTTTGCATCTGGATACCCTTTTCGATAGTCCGCAATTGCCTAGAAAAAAGGAAAACAAAACATAGCATCAAATTGTTCAAAATATTTTGTAGATTTATGGGTACCTGAAATAAATATCCATCAAACAGAATTATTTTGATATCCTAAAAATAATATGAGTTCAAGAAACTCTTTGCAATCATATCTAGGCCATTTTCCATCCAACATTTTTACACAAAAATTAAGTATTGGATCTATGTTTGCATTTTCCCCTAAAATTCTTTTTAAATTACTGCAACCACTCGCATAATTATCAGTTTTTATTTTCCGCCAGTATCCTTTAAATCGTTGAAATAAAACAATATTACGACCCAAGAATGGCATGAAATGTTTAAATACAGTTGCTAAAATTACTTCAGCTATATGGTGTCGGTAGCCCAAAAATAATACATCTTTATTCATCTTTCTCTCGAGTAACGTATAAACGCCATTCCACCTGCCTGTATTAGAAGCAATTGTGTCAAAAGAAAATTTTTGAACTTTTTTCGATTAGACCCCACTAATCTACAATGTCATACACAGCAAAAGCGCACTCTGTACCAGTAGAAGAAGGAAGTTCAGGAAATCCTAATAATCTTCCAACATTCGTTGTCGAAGCAATGGCCGCCAATTTCTCTACTTTTTTTGCCAGCACCAGAACACTTCGGTAACATTTTTCCATACCAGTGAAGTGTTATACACTGTACATCACTGTCCAAAAATCAGTGACTCGCTGTCTGAAAACTGCTGAATCTTTGGATTCATTTTTCTGGAGGTCTCCCCACGTTTCGTACATTTTTTTGTTATTTTCGCTCAAATTTTATCAGGATTTTACGTCGGTATCATAGCTTTCTTCCAATACAAAATCATTTTTTTCAGAAATCAGTTTAATACTGGTAGATAAGTCGAACTTTCTGTATCTTAAATTGTAAAACAAAACTTTCAGTACGGCTCCGATAGAAGGTCCTGATATTTCGTGTTTTACACTATCAACGAGATATGTCTATTACATCGAGTTGACAACATGATGCTGAAGTTGCGCTAAACCGCACTAGACTAATTTGAAATATAAAAATTATTCAGGGTCACAACTTATACATTGTAAAACTTCACGTTTAAGTCGGCACGGGGTAATATTATCCGACCTAGCTGAAATTTTCAGAAGTCTGTTTTTACATTCGAAGGAACAAATTTAGGGGGAGTCCTTAATAGATTTTAAAATTTGAAAAATAAGTGGCATCCTAGCGGTCAAAGCACTGATGATCAAAATGACGTGAACACAGAACACTGGTGCGTTTTGGAATCCATCCTGGCTTTTTCAAGAAGGCACTCCATATTTCCCTTCTATGGCCATCTTTGGGAAAACTAAAAAATATCATTGCATTAAAAATAAGAACACAATTAATTGGTACCCCCACAAATACACGTGTTACGCCTATGGTTGGAATTTCTAACCCTAAATTATATGCAAATAAAATACTCACGAATGGAAAGTAACGTTGGAAATTTTATTCCTTGGAGTTTTGGAACAACACAGGCTGCACAACTAACCATTACTTTGTTTATTTTCCACGAAAAACACAAACAAACAACAAACTTTCGATCTTCAATATGAATACAACCTTACACAACGAGCGATTTGGAACGAATGGCGCACGAGTTGCACGATCCTAGCCGAATAATGTGGTTGTCCAAAATGGCGACTTCCGTCGCGCGTATGTGTGCATAGCATAATCCCAAACACTCCTTCCTGACTCTACCTTGAGGATTGATCGCTAGATTCGACCAGTCGTTACTACAGCAATCGTGAATTAAATTTTTGTATGCCACGACGGTTATAAAAAACAGAAACGGAAGTGACATAATTGGTGATGTGTTATCGACTGTTTTAAGAGGGTAAGTGTTCTTTAAATTTTACATTTAATATTAAAGAAACATAACATGATTCGCAAATAATACATTTTAGTATGTAATAAAACAATGAAAGATTGTTTTACCAACACAATTAGCCCTGCGTATAGTACTATTACACGAATGACTAATAATGTCTTTTTTTCAGTCACAACCGAGACAATTCCGTTTTTTTACCATGGCAACGCAGAAAAAGCAGCATAAAATTCAAGATCAACACCGTGAATTTTTAAAGTGAATGGACGGAAAACTACGCATTTATACAAAACACTCTGGGTCTTCCAACATGCCAAATATCGAGCGTCATTCTTTAATAAAACATGTATCTTTTGGTAGAAAGTATCCCCTCGGAAATGAAAGAAAGGCAGCAGTGATGGAATTACATCGTAGAATACAAAAATCAACATCTTTATTTAGCGCCTGGATGCATTCTTCTACTAATATTACCGCAGCCAGTTTTGCTGTTGCTCAGGATATACCCATGTAAGGAAAACCCTTCACCAATGAAGAATATCTTAAAAAATGCTTTTTAAATATAGCTGATCACGTTTTTCAAGATTTTAAAAATAAGAATGACATAATGAAGAAAAATAACGACACTCTATTGTCAGTAAAGACTCTCTCGGGAGAGAACTGTCCAGATCGAAAGTCAACAAATTGTAGACTTGACAGTATCGTCTGCATTTTCGATATCGTGTGATGAGTCATGTGATATAAAAGATGTAGCACAAGTTACACTAATAGCGCAGTATGTATCCGAAATAGATTTTCGTGAAGAGGTATTAGCACTACTGCCCCTTAAGGGTCAAACTCGTGGTGACGATATATATATATATACACTTTGTACAATTTGAGTTACAGTTGTTAGATTTGAAAAACAAAGATCTATGGACACACAAGTTCATAAATTTGTAATCAGAACTAGAAAACTTAGCTAGAGAGAAAGAAAATTGGCTGCCAGACACCAGTGGACGGATATTTCAAAATGTAGGAAGGAGGAAGAAATTATATTTGAAACATGGAACGGCCTTCCTGATTTTTATGATCAAGTGAAAACATATGCATTTGGAATCTTGACAATTTTGGATCTACTTACTACTGTGAACAATTATTTTCAGATATGACCATTATAAAAAACAAATTAAGAAGTAGGCTTAATGACGAAAGTCTCGAAAGTTGCATGAAGTTAAAAACTTCTGAATATTCATCAAAGTTGGAACAACTTTGTGCCTCTACTCAATCCCAAAGTCCCACTAATATTACATATTTGCGTTTCTATTATTTTTTTACATTTAATTGGTATTTTAAGCAAAGCTATATAACCTACTGAAATCAGATTTTTTAGTTCCCTCGTCTAAACCCTGAAGGAAGTATTGCAATCGCGAAAGAATCACCTTCCGAAATTTCTTCAGATGTTTACGCTTCAGGGTCTCTAGATGACGAAAAACAGGTTTTCTCAATTCCATGTGGGTGTCTGTCTGTTGGCGGTATAACTATTTGTTGAAGGATGACGATATTTTGCATGCACATTATATATTTACCTGGCATAAAACCATGAAAATTTCAGAAAAATATATACAGGGTAAGCACCTTAAAAAAATAAGTTTTGTTTATTTTTGAGTTAACTTTGAAATATATGGAAGTAATAATATTCACATAGGTCAGGCTCAAAAGAGTCAAAACGTTTCAACAATAAGACCGTTCTGTTCAATAGAGGCGCGCGCCGCACTCGTTTCAATAAGTCTGGATGGCGCAGTACGACAAGTCGATGCGGTTACAATCGCTACGCAGATGCTGCGGAGTTCAAACCCCAGCGGGCTACATTTTTAAATATCTTCAAATTGATCTAATTCGCGGGAGGGAAGTTTCGTGTAAACCTCTTTACAGATTTTTACTACTAAGTTTATTTTAATTAGTTATAAAAGAAAGTGTATTCGTTTTCTTTAATACGTTGAATTATATGTTGTTATTACGTAAAATAAAATGTTTTGGTTTCACAATAACATGTATCAAAGCTGGTAACCGTTATATTATTTTTTCTAATATTACCGATGTATGTAGGATAAGTCCGGAAGAGATGGCCAACGTTTTTAAAGGTTTAGAATAATGGTAGTAAATAAAGTCATATTAATCCAATTTTTCACTACTAACATTTTTAAAGGTTTATTAACATACCATGATACAGATATTTACTTAAATTTAGAATTTATTAAAGTTACATACAAAATAATAAAATACCATGTTGGCCATCTGCCCCATAGCAGTATGGGAGAGATGACCAATGCAATTTGCAAATAATATATATTAAAAAAACTTCATTTTAAAGGAAATTTCAAAAGTCATGCGTATTATTTTCTCTTTGCAATAGATTTTCCACATTTTCGTATGTCGTGCAATTTTCATGCAACCAGAGTGAACAATTAACACACTGTATCCAGTCATCTTTTTTAGTTGTTCTTCTGTAATCTTCCCCACAACCAACACATTCGTTTTCACCAAACTCATAATAGTCAATATCATCACTTTCGTCTTCTATTTGTAAATCTGATTCAGAACTGGAACTGACATCTTTTTTTGCTCGTTTTGCCTTCAGTTGGATTTGAATGTAATGATTTTTAAATTATTATTGTGATTATTGGCTCTAAGATGTAAATGTTTGCCTTTTTCTCGTTGTTTTTTGTCCCTGCACTTTTCTTCTTTTCCGTTTCACATTTACTCTTGTCCTTTTCAAGTTTCTTCTTTTCTTTTTCATTTTTCTGTGCAGCCTTGTCTTTCACTTTGGCGATGTTGTCTGCAGATGTTAAAACGGAACCCAAATTTTTAGTCCGTTTTCGAAGGCTTTGAGGAATGCAGGGAATTGGAGATATTTGCTCTAACAATTTTCCTGGTGTGAAGTTTACACCTGACGTACCAGGTTCAAGCGTAGTTTCTCGCAGAACTTGAATAGTAGATGGTTCTGGAGTACGGTCTTCAGCGACAACTGGAACACTTAACTCGTTAGTAGCAGCTGTTTGCGGGTTTATGGTTTATTTTTATTCGGTACTAGTGCGTCTGCAACTGCAAAAGCGTAGTCAGGTATACAGTCAGGTTTGAATGGGAAAATGCCTGTTGCCTTGAATCCAGAAACGGCATTGGCAGGAATCGCGGATTTTCCCCAACATTCACTCAAAAGCTGGCCGAACTGCAGCCTCGTTAAGCGTCTTCCAGGATGCGTTCTCAACCAATCCCTGCATGCATTATAATAGCTACTTTTGAGTGATTTAAATACAGCTCTATCTAAAGGTTGCAAAAAATGAGTCGTGTGGCTCGGGAGGCACAGCAAGATGACGTCATTTGCATCCGCAAGTTCCAAGAGTTCAACAGAGGAGCAGTGTGACGCATGGCCGTCCAGTATTAATAATACTTTTCCAGCAGGCTTGCGAGTTATAAAATGGTCTCGTAACCATTCAATAAAGATAAATGTGTTGACATATGCTGACTTTTAGGACATGTAAATTACGGAGCCTGGAGGCATGCCATCTTGGTGTTCACTTTTTTTATTTTTACCTTTAAGTACGCAAGCAGGAGGCAAAAATATACCTTCAGCATTGTAACATGCTAAGCATGTTATAGTTTCTCCCTTTTCTGCAGAAGTCACCGTTGAAACATCTTTAGAGCCCTTTGCGGCAACCACATGTCCCGGTCGGCTATTGAGTTGAAGACCCGTCTCGTCTACGTTAAAAATAGAGCCTGGTTTGTTATATAAATCGTTTTCTTCTAACGTGGCCTGAAGAAGTCTAAAATAATTTCCAACTTCGCTTCGGTTCATTCCTTCACCCCGAGCAATAGAGACTCCCTCAGTTTTCCTAATAGACAGTTCAGAATTCCTCGATAAAAACAGTTTGAACCAGTCGTAACCGGCCCTCTCTTTTTCGGAGTTAAATTTGTGTTTAATTTTTAATTGTACAGCAATATGGTAAGCTATTCTTCTCACGTCGTCTACAGATAAAGGAAACCCGCGTTTTTGCATTTTTTTAATATGCAAAACCAATTTTTTTTTTCATTTTTTTCGCCAAGCAAAAAATCGGGGCCCATTCTGCCTTTTAAATGATTTTGTTGTTTTACTCTTCGTTCTAGAGTTTTGCGAGGAATTTCAAACCTCTGAGAAGCTGAGTTAACCGAAGAACCATTTCTCACTTCTACAATGGCCTGTTGTAAATGCTCTTCCGTCCAATTGCCCCTTCCTGACGCGCACTTTCGTTTATACTTAGTAGGCATATTTCTAAAACAATAAAAATAAGACTTAAAATTTGGGCATCTATACCTTAATAACTGTTGGCCAACTCTCCCGATTAGTAGGGGATAGATGGCCAGCATAATTTCTGCTTTTACGATACGCGCTCAAACCTTATTTGAGGTTAGAAGTATTGCACAACGTTTGTACATTATAACTGTAACAAATACTTATCAAAAAAGTTTACAATTTCTTGGCAACTAATCAAGACAGTAGGTGCACGAAAAAATTTCAGGCTAATGAGAATTTTTAACGCATATTTACTCACCTCTTTATAATGTAAATACCACAATCACATTGACAACGTTTACACCGCAAATTATTGTTCAAGTTCTAAATACTGATGGCGCCATCTAGCACCGGCATAGCGACTTTTTTGGTGTTGGCCAACTCTCCCGGGTGGCCATCTCACCCTGAATTACCCTACTTATATTTGGCTCTCTAAAAAAATATTTACGACATCGGGAAAAATGGCTCTTAACTCCAGAAAGGTTGCCGACCCCTACCCTAGACGGTGGTAATCAGGCTAATTTTATTCAGGTCGTATAGAGGCAAAGGCTGTCTACTATTATTTATGGAAATATCCTAAAATTTTTCGGCCACATTACTCGAGCTGATAAGTTTGAAAAACTTATTGTTCAAGGAAAACCTCTCGGCAAACGAAGACGGGGCAGATCACCGATGCGTTGGATCGACACTGTTGAGAACCTTTTGGAAGCAAATATAGAACAAGCTGTCAGATCTGCGTCGAATAGGGAAAGATGGCGCAGAACAGTACGAACAATAACAACCCGATTAGACAAGACTACTTATCCATGATCACCATGCGTCTGTCAAGACGTAAGGACTAGAGAAGAAGAATAGAGGCTGGAGACGTTCGCTTCCCACACCAAAAGAAAACAACGTCATGGAGATCTACTATTCTTTATTATGACCAAGTGTAAATGTACTACATACTTTTACAATTACTGCGGTGCTCCGAAGGCTAAAATGACGTCAGGCGGTTGTCGGTGGCTCGTCTAGCGGAAGAAAGGCTGGCTGTCAGTTTGGGGCTGGTTACTACTAATTGGTGGTTGCGCTTCCAAACCCCACGACTGCTTAATCTTTTCCAATCAAGTTTTAAATTGGCGGTTTTAGTCCAGGCAATGGGTAGTTTTACCACGCAAAAGGTCGTAACCAAATGAAATTTGGTGGGATCGTAAAATTTACTGTCCTGATCATAACTCTGAGTTTTCGACCTAGGGCGAAGACCGCTCGTCTTGGACCAAAATCAGTTTTTGTAAATATTTCCGTTCCTATTGGTCCTACGAAAAAAAGTAAAGTTATGAATTGAAGAGCATAAAATTGTACATAAAATATGTTCTATATTTTTTTTCGTCAGACCAATAGTTTTTCAGATACAGCGCGCCAAACGGAAGCGAGTAATGGAATGTAGCGGTGGAGCAGACGTGTCCGTACAAAATATAATGCAGAAAACTGTGCAAATACATTTGATAATAATAGATATTTATGTGGAAATTACTTTACACGTATCAGTTAGCTCACATTTAAGCAGACAGATGCAGAAAAAAACGCTCCACCGCTACATTACCATTATTCTCTTGCGTTTGGCGCCCTGTATCTTGAAAATTATTAGTCTAACAGAAAAATGAATAGAACATATTTTATGTACAATTTTATGCTCTTCAATTTGTTATTTCACCTTTTTTCGTAGGACCAATAGAAACGAAGATATTTGCAAAAAACTGATTTTGACCGCCATCTCAAGATGGCGGCGCGAGCGGTCTTCGCACAAGGTCGAAAACTCAGGGTTATAATCAGGACAGTAAATTTTACGATCCTACCAAATTTCATTTGGTTTCGACCTTTTGCGTGGTAGACCCCTTATTTGCGCCCCATTGCTTGGAATTTTTGGGCTATTTGTTTCGACCTCCGGCGCCGCGCCGGCCGTTCAAAATCCGCCTAACCCCCCTGTCATAATACATTTAACATAGTTTTCGGCTCTCGTTATGTCATGCGCCAGGATATTTTATTAGGTACCGTTTCATTCCTAACAGCTGCAAAAGATATCGGCTTACACTCTATGCAAATCAAACGAAGGCTTTCGTTTAAGATCTATAATTATTCTTTACTACTACAATGATTCCTTACATCTAGTTATAAAAATATGAGTATTATATTATCCTTTCTGAAAATAACCTAAATAAAATGTTTCTGAATACGTGATCCCAACATTACTAATTCTGAAGATTTTACCCAACGTACAGTCATTCACATTAAAGCTTTGCAACCCAAACATCGTGTCTCTATGTTATTAACAACGCCAACGGTGGACTACTGGTGGAATGTAGTCTTGAACTAATGAAAACATTTATCGAGAGCATTTTGTTAACGATTTGAAGTCATTAAGTCAAAATACTCATTTCTGTTCCGCCTTAGAGAAGTTTGCTATAAACAATGTACCTGTCCCGTTGCAATCATTTTACAATAAACTATTAAATGCTACCAAAAGTATTAATGGGAAACAGCAGCCGGGTGTGTTTGGATATCGGGTATTTAATACCAACTCAATGCCGAACACAATTTTCATTCCTCTGGGTGAAATGAAAGATAAACAAATCCATATGCAAAAATGGAAAAAGTTGGTGACACCGGCACATTTACATACCAAGATGTTTTGTTACATCCCAATTTTTAAGTAGCTTCGAGCGCCTGATTTTAGGCAATACTTAGTGCTCGGTTAGCCGAGTTGCCTGTAATGTCATTGTAGATTTCGGTCCTCAAGCTCTCGCATCTTGAGAGAGGTGGCGCGCAATGTAACGATTTTTGAATCGAACCTTGTTCATTTTAGTCGCTAGTGTATGATCCTTGAGATCGATCCGATTCGTCAATTTTGACGTAAGAAATTCTCGGATTGGCTAGTTGCTAGAGGCCATGTTAACGTTTATCGATTTTTGGCAAACAATTGAATCGATTTGGTTTGGCGTCCATTATGGGATGTAATTGTACCCGCTTCGTCTTGTGCTAATTGTTGAGTTTTTGGCCGATGTTCGCCCATTTCTGGGAAATGTAGTTTGTGCAGAAGTCCTCAGGGATCATAGCGCTAGATGCTTGTGTGCGAAATTCTGTTTAATCCTTGGTATGTAATCTTGTTCATTTTAAGTGCAAATTTCTAATTTGGACGTTCCTACACAGGGGACTTCTTCTACTTCGACTTCTACTTCTTTTCTGCTGGACCAGATTTTAGCAGCGACCACGCTTAGCGATCGATCTCCCTCGCTGAAACCTGCTTGATGTTGTCTCGAATTTGTGCAATGTTTTCTTGGTGAGGTTAAAACCACGTGTTTGTCCCACCGTGCGGATCTCTGGGGGCCAGGCTGAGCAATTCACCTGCAGGACTCCACCGATTGGAGCCTTCCACCCAAAGGGACTCCATTTAATTCTCCGCTGGAGGTTTGAAGAACCATCGAACCAGGTGTTGTACGATTTCTTGTCAATTGTATTTCTGTTCATTAATTGCGTCGTTGCTGCCATGAATTGAAATGCAGCTATTATGCTTTGTCAACGTAGAAAATATTTATGGGTTTTATTTGGGGAAATGCTCACGAGGACAATGTCCCGTCATTTTCATTAATTTAAATTAATTAAACTGCGATCAGTGCCACTTCGTTTTCTTTGCAACTCGTTGCGGTTGCATTTCATTTGCTTTGTTTTAGTTGTAACCTAATAAAACATTCAGTTATGTTGTTGAACTATCTTAAGACAGAACAGATAGATATTTTTGGTTTAACGAGTTATTTGCTACGATCAGGTTTGTGTAACGTCATAAACCATTCAGTTATGTTGTAAATTTAGCTTAAGACAGATTAGCTTTCATAGATTACGGGCTAGCTGTATTTGTATGTAATTTATTAACTTTATTGCAGAGGTTAATTTGTTAACTTGTCATTATTGAGGGTAGATTGTGGCTAAAGAGCCGTTCACGGTAGCCTTATAATTTGTATTTGAGCTTTGTTAGGAGCATAATTCAAGCCGTTGCTTTAAGTGGTCATTATGATAACATGGTGTGTTTGACATAGAAACCGCAGCGCCTGTATGATCATACAACCGTAACAGCGGGCTTCAACCCTTAGAAATCTTGACGTAACCCTAAAACCATAAGCTAACATTCGGGGTTTTAGTTAGCCTTTTTGCTTGCATAGCTCTAGTTTCGGCGTACCCTGCCTCACAGGATGCGGCCGAATTGTTGTGCCTTTGTTGCCACTTTGGCAGCAATTTATTTTCAATAGTTGCGTTTGACTATAATTGAAGTTAATAAGTAAATTCTAAATAGGGCTTTAAATTTCATTTGTCTTTGGTTTACAAATCTGATCTTAAACCTCATGTATATTGTGTGGAATGTATTGAACCCATTGTTGGTATTATATGTGTAAATATGTACCCTGTCTTTTGATTGCTACTGCGTCGAATCTCTGGTTTCTTTAATAAGCACTTTAGGTTCGCCGTTACACGTTCCAACGGGGAGTATTAATACGAGCTGCAACGGCGTGGCGCCCTAGGATCCTGGAATCACAGGTAATTCGTACTTTCGAACCCTCCCTATCTGCGGCTGAGCGGTCGCGAGCGTAAACTCCCTAGCTACCCCTATTTGGTGGCAGAGGTTCTGGAGCAGTAGTAGCGCAGAGGGGCATTTTGTTGTAACGCATTGTTGGCCGTTATTTGTTGTGTCGTATAGTAGTTTAAGGGGGTAACAATTGACGCCCAACGCAGGGGCTGGTTTTTGCAAAGGTGCCTTGGTACCTTGTTGTTGGCACAGAATTTAGTTCGAAGTTTTGTTATTCGATTTTGAATTATCCGAAGCAGGATAGTTGGTTCGGATAACTGGACGTTTGTTCGTGGGGTTTCGTGGTATTGGATTTTCGTTTTGAACCATTGGTTATTTTGTAATTTGAATTTTTGTATTAGAACCAATTGGTTGCTCGTGAATCGGACTGCACCCTAAGTTTGCGAACTCGTCCTTTGATATTTGATATTTGAATTTGATGATAGAAGTATGGAGGATTGAGGATTTTTGATATTTGAGGTATGGAAGTTTGAGTTTTGACATTTTAATATTGATAATTGAACACTAACTAGTAGTGCTTTGAATATTTAGCCTTGTGTGATATTTCTTACATTGTGGGTTGTACTAGTACGATTAACATGGCGCGTTTACGAGGGGAATGGAAGAATGAGGTAGGTCGTCTTCATGAAGATGAACTCAAATATGAATTGACTAGTTTTGGGTTGCCTAGCGGTACGGTAGATGTTATGCGACAATCGTTGCGCAACTTATTGAAGAATAAGGCCGATAGAACTCTTTCGGTTCCTGAGTATACAGTCGATTTCGCGACGGATAGAGTAGCGATTGAACGTGGTCTGGTGGAATTGGAATCCGCTATTGCAAATTTTTCAGGGGACACTTCTTCTACGACGTTTCGACGTATGTCGGCTCTGATGATGCATTTGTTACGGCGCTTGGATCGCGTTACGCCTGATGCTGACGCGGAAACGGTTGAGTTGAATGCACTTAAGTTGAGAGCGTGCACGGTTAAGGCAGAAATTGAGAGAGCTATTAAGAAGGGTGCTCGTCGACCCTCGATGGCTGCGTTGTTGGTACCTTCGACTAGTACGCCTATTCGACAATCGGTCGACGCTAATGCGGTTAGTACTTCTGAGTCGTCCGATGATGACACCGATGATCAATCATTTTCTCGTCCTTCGATTAAGTATGTACCTGTCTCTTGCTGGAATCTGACTTTTGATGGACGTTCGACTTCTTCGGTAAATTCCTTCTTGGAGCGTGTTGAGGAGATGCGCGTGGCTCGCAACGTTTCGACCTCGCAACTGTTTGCATCTGCAATCGATTTGTTTAGGGGTGATGCGTTATGTTGGTATCGGTCGGTCCGTGAAGATGTTCACGATTGGGATAGCTTAGTGGCTCGTTTGAGACGTATGTTCCTGCCTGCCGATTATGATAAGAAGTTACTTCGGGAAATTGAGGAACGTTTGCAGGGTAGTGGGGAAAGGCCGATGTTGTATGTAGCTGCTATGCGGAACTTGTTTCACCGTTTGAGTGTAGTACCCCCAATGGCTGAACAGCTGACAACAATCGTAAATAATCTACGACCTTCGTATTCTCGACATTTACTTTTCGCACCCCCAAATTCATTTGAAGAATTGAATTCAACTTTGGAACGTCTCGAACAGGCTGAAACTCGCGATAGACGTTTCGACCCTCGACCTCGTGCGGAACCTATGTTAGAACCGGACTTAGCTTGGAGGGCATCTACTCCTATTAGAAAGGAACAAGTTTATGAGGTTCATCCTGTATCGTCTAATGCACCTCAGTTTAATTGTTGGAATTGTTCGAAATCGGGCCATTCTTATAGAAATTGTCCTTTGCCTCTTCGGAAGAAGTGTTTTAGGTGTCATAGGCCAGATGTGACCTCTCGTACTTGCCCTAGTTGTTCTCGTTCTTCAACGTCGAACAAACCGACGCCATCGTCAAGTAAATCGCCTCCAAAAAACTAGTTGCAGAGAGGTTACCTGGTCGAACAATCTCTCAAGTCTCTTCGTCTTCGACCAATTCGACTCGTGGAAACCCTTATAAAGTTATTTTGGATTATATTATAGCACATAGTGAAACTGACCAGAGACCTTATTTGGAAGTGTCTGTGTTTGGTGTCCCTATTCTAGGATTGTTGGATTCGGGCGCGTCGTCCACTATCGCTGGACAGCGTGGCTATCAAACTTTGATTAATTTAGGCCTTAAATTGGACAGGAATTTCGTCCAAAAGTGTCATGTCGCTAACGGGAAATCGTGTGAATGTATAGGAAGTATTGCAACTCCTTTTTGTTTAATGGGAAAGTTGAGTGTTATCACAGTGTTGATTGTTCCTGATATTTCAGCAGAACTTATATTAGGTACCGATTTTTGGATTGCCATGGGAATTGTTCCTGATCTCAAGCGTAACGTTTGGCATTTTTCTTCGAATTCTGAATTGCCTGTTGTGTCTGCTATTCAAGATGAATTTTGTTTGACCTCGGCACAACATAGTGAGTTAAAAGCGTTATTGGATGAGAAATTCGTTCCGTTAAGTGAAGGTTTGGGAAGTACCACCGTGACTGAACATGATATTGTAGCTGATTCGCCTCCCATCAAGCAACGTTATTACCCGGTCTCGCCTTATAAACAACGTATTATAGATGAAGAACTGCGTAAGATGTTAGAGGATGATATCGTAGAGCCTTCTAAGAGCGCTTGGAGTTCACCCATCTTGTTGGTGCCCAAAAAGGATGGAACTCATCGTTTTTGCGTGGACTATCGTAAGTTGAATGCTGTGACTCGTAAGGACTCTTATCCCCTTCCCTTCATAGAAACGATTTTGAATCGCCTTCGAGACGCGAAGTTTCTTAGTTCGCTAGATATTAAGTCGGCATATTGGCAAGTTCCTATGAGTGAGCGTTCTAGGGAATTTACAGCTTTTACAGTCCCGGGGAGAGGTTTGTTCCAGTTCAAACGGATGCCCTATGGATTAACTAATGCGCCTGCGACTTGGCAGAGGCTGATTGATCGAGCCCTTGGTGCAGATTTAGAACCGCATGTTTTGGTCTATTTGGACGATATCGTTATTGTCAGTTCCGACTTCGAAAGTCATCTTCGTATTTTAGGTGAAGTCTTTGATCGCCTTCGTGCTACGGGGTTAACCGTTAGTAAGGCTAAATGTCAATTTTGTCGTTCGGAGTTACGCTATTTAGGTTATGTCGTGGATCGAGATGGATTGCGCGTGGATCCGAGTAAAGTTGATGCGATCGTGAATATTCCTGTGCCTACGTCAGTAACTGAAGTGAGGTCCTTTTTAGGTATGGCGTCGTGGTACAGACGCTTTGTACCAAACTTTTCGACGGTTGTAGAACCACTCACTCGCCTGACGAAGAAACGTGTTCCATTCGTGTGGACTGCGGAATGCGATGTTGCTTTTCGTTCGATCAAAG
Source organism: Agriotes lineatus (assembly GCA_940337035.1). Taxonomy (NCBI): domain Eukaryota; kingdom Metazoa; phylum Arthropoda; class Insecta; order Coleoptera; family Elateridae; genus Agriotes; species Agriotes lineatus. The sequence goes on along the minus strand of OW679200.1, from coordinate 37,993,617 downwards.
AACATTTGATTTCAGCACCTATTCTAAGTTGTCCAGATTTTTCCCGACCCTTTGTAGTTCAAACTGATGCTTCGGCGTATGGACTCGGAGCTGTCTTGACTCAGAATCTTGATGGAGAAGAAAAAGTTATTTGCTTCTTATCTAGGTCACTCACTCGTCCTGAGCGTAAATATACCACCACCGAGCGGGAATGCTTAGCAGTTATTTGGGCCGTGGAAAGGTTGCGTCAGTATTTGGAAGGTGTACACTTCACCATTGTTACGGATCATTTTTCGCTCCTGTGGTTGAATCGATTGAAAGACCCTTGTGGTAGACTTGGTAGATGGGCTTTAAGATTGCAGCCCTTTGATTTTGATATTGTTCATAGGAAAGGGAAAGAGCATGTCGTTCCCGATTTTTTGTCTCGTTCTGTTCCAGTAGTTGATCTTGTTGATACCCCTCATGAGTTTCATGACACCACCGATCCTTGGTATTTAGGTATGCTTCGCAATGTTGCTGAGAACCCTCAAAAGTATCCTCGTTGGCGAATTGAAAACAACCTTTTGTTTAAGTATGGCCGTTGCCCAGTGCCAGAACTTGCGACGGAACAAGATTATTGGAAGGTTGTCGTGCCGAAGGATAAACGAACCGAACTTCTTCGTCAACATCATGATGACGTTCGAGCTGGACATTTAGGTGGGTATAAAGTGTATTGGAAGTTGCACAATCGCTATATTTGGCCTGGAATGAAGAGTGATGTATTTCGTTATGTCAAGAGTTGTCGTATTTGTGCCGAGCAGAAACCCGAGCAGAAAGCTCCAGCTGGCTTAATGGGATCTCGACCCGACGTCACTCGACCCTGGCAGATGATTAGTCTGGACTTCGTTGGACCCTTGCCTCGTTCGACTCGCGGTTATGCGCACATTCTTGTCGTTTCAGACTACTTCAGCAAATATGTCTCTTTATTTCCAGTTAGATCCGCTACGGCTAAATCGCTTACTCGACATGTTGAGGAGGATATCTTTCTCGTTTTTGGTGTTCCTCAATCCATAATTTGTGACAATGGTGTGCAAATGAAAAGTAGAGAATTTCGGGCTATGTGTGCCAAATACCATGTGAATGTTTGTTATACTCCACTGTATTATCCTCGTGCCGATCCTGTTGAGAGGGTCAATCGTGTTGTCAAAACCATGTTGGCATCGTACGTAAAGGAAAACCAACGTAAATGGGACTTGCATCTTTCTGCAGTTGGCTGTGCTATTCGAACAGCTAAGCATGAGACCACGGGATATAGCCCGTATTTTGTTAATTTTGGTAGAAATTATATAAGTACCGGCGACGAACATCGTCAGCCTAGAGATATCACTGACCCAGCAGAACAGCCTGTTGATGCTGATCAACGTCGGCAAGGCTTTCGTCGGATGTTCGAACGAGTTCGAACTCGACTGCAGCAAGCCCATGAGCGTGGTAAGCGCACTTACGATCTGCGGCGTCGTCCCGTCGACTATCATATAGGCCAATTGGTTTGGCGCAGGAATAAGGTTTTGTCGAGTGCCGTGGACTATATTAATGCTAAGCTCGCTCCCAGATTTGTAGGTCCTTTTAAGATTCGTCGTAAGGTTGGTTATTGTTCCTATGAACTGGAAGACGATTTTGGCAATCGAAAAGGTGTTTGGCATGTGCAGGATTTGAAGCCTTCACATTTGGACGTGGACTTGTAATGTTGACAATCGTTGATTCGGGGTGCCACCTCCATCCCTGGGCAGACCTAATTTAGTGCCGTAGTAAGCCCTAAAGCAATTTTCCTTTCGGCAGTTCTCCCTTCTTTCCTCTTGCTTTATCTTGGTTCGCAGTGGTCTTGTGTCGTCTCTTTAACTTCCTCTCGGCTTTGATTCTTATCTTTCTCTTCATTATTTCATTTTGTCAAGTAGGTTACTTGTATATAGTAATTCTAAGGTGGGGCGGGTGGATTTTACTGGGGCGGGTAACTTATAAGTTAGGTTAGTTGTCTTCTTGGCTTTTTTTGCGACCAGTGTCGCTGGCGTCGAGGTAGTTTTCTTGGTTGGATGGGTAATTGCGGTTTCGGTTGGTAGATTCGACAACTGTCCTCATCGGCGCTTTTTGTCATCGTAGCGACGAGGTGGTTGATCCCTGTCTTATCGGCGAACTGACTGGATTCCAGCGGTGCTGTCGTTGGAATGATTGAGAAGGCTTTTTCATTTGTTCTTTTGTGAACGTTCTTGTAGATAGTAATTCTAAGGTGGGGCGGGTGGATTTTACTGGGGCGGGTAACTTGTAATCTAGGTTAGGCGTCGTCTTGGCCGTTTTCGCGACTGGTGTTGTTGGTGTTGAGTTGGCTTTGCTGTTAGGATGGGTACTTTTGTGTTAGAGTAGTAGTGAGCGTTGACAACTTTCCTCATCGGCGCTTTTGTCATCGTAGCGACGAGGTAGTTGATCCCTATCCTATTGGTGGACCAGCTGGATTTCAGCAGCGCTGTCGTTGGAGCGATCAAGGAGGCTTTTTCTTTTCTTTGTATTATTGTGTAGGTACCGTGTGTAAATACACTCTATTATTCGGCTGCTTGGCTTCTCAGCGCGTCTGAGTGTGTTTTGGTTTGACAACGCTTAGGGGGTTCTATGTGACTGTGAGAGTCGCTTCTGTTTCAGGATCCTACCGCCTTCGCGGGCCGACGGGATCAGTGTAGTCGTGTTGGGCTGTATATCGTTCGCAGTCAGCAGCGCATTGGTCTATACACTTGTGTGGATTTATGGCTGTCTACGAAAAACACCAGTATTTCGAGTTGTGGAGTCATTGCCAGTCTTGTCTGTTTAGTTTTCTAAGTTGTTCATATTTGGGGTGTTACAGTTACACCTTTGTTCTTGTTGGATCGAGTCATGACGATGTAAGGTTTTGGGACCGCGTGTTGTAGTTGGGTTGTCGATGGATCTGCTTTGTGGATACCGTAATTCATACGGGATGTAGACTCTCAACTAATTGGATTATGGGATTTCTCCTTGTTGTAGAGAATTCCATTGCGCCGTTGTGCGGATTAGATAGCACAGTGTTCCATAATTCACTGACTCATTTCGCCTCGTTAGTTTGGTGATAGGCATCCTTCTGGTGTACTCTGATCCCGAGTATGGTTCTGTATATATTAGTGGGAGTATTCCTTTTCTTTTTTTTATTACATTTAAGTTGTAAGGTGTAAAATTGTGGGAATTTTCCACCTTATCGAAGTAGAAGGGGAGTTGTTACATCCCAATTTTTAAGTAGCTTCGAGCGCCTGATTTTAGGCAATACTTAGTGCTCGGTTAGCCGAGTTGCCTGTAATGTCATTGTAGATTTCGGTCCTCAAGCTCTCGCATCTTGAGAGAGGTGGCGCGCAATGTAACGATTTTTGAATCGAACCTTGTTCATTTTAGTCGCTAGTGTATGATCCTTGAGATCGATCCGATTCGTCAATTTTGACGTAAGAAATTCTCGGATTGGCTAGTTGCTAGAGGCCATGTTAACGTTTATCGATTTTTGGCAAACAATTGAATCGATTTGGTTTGGCGTCCATTATGGGATGTAATTGTACCCGCTTCGTCTTGTGCTAATTGTTGAGTTTTTGGCCGATGTTCGCCCATTTCTGGGAAATGTAGTTTGTGCAGAAGTCCTCAGGGATCATAGCGCTAGATGCTTGTGTGCGAAATTCTGTTTAATCCTTGGTATGTAATCTTGTTCATTTTAAGTGCAAATTTCTAATTTGGACGTTCCTACACAGGGGACTTCTTCTACTTCGACTTCTACTTCTTTTCTGCTGGACCAGATTTTAGCAGCGACCACGCTTAGCGATCGATCTCCCTCGCTGAAACCTGCTTGATGTTGTCTCGAATTTGTGCAATGTTTTCTTGGTGAGGTTAAAACCACGTGTTTGTCCCACCGTGCGGATCTCTGGGGGCCAGGCTGAGCAATTCACCTGCAGGACTCCACCGATTGGAGCCTTCCACCCAAAGGGACTCCATTTAATTCTCCGCTGGAGGTTTGAAGAACCATCGAACCAGGTGTTGTACGATTTCTTGTCAATTGTATTTCTGTTCATTAATTGCGTCGTTGCTGCCATGAATTGAAATGCAGCTATTATGCTTTGTCAACGTAGAAAATATTTATGGGTTTTATTTGGGGAAATGCTCACGAGGACAATGTCCCGTCATTTTCATTAATTTAAATTAATTAAACTGCGATCAGTGCCACTTCGTTTTCTTTGCAACTCGTTGCGGTTGCATTTCATTTGCTTTGTTTTAGTTGTAACCTAATAAAACATTCAGTTATGTTGTTGAACTATCTTAAGACAGAACAGATAGATATTTTTGGTTTAACGAGTTATTTGCTACGATCAGGTTTGTGTAACGTCATAAACCATTCAGTTATGTTGTAAATTTAGCTTAAGACAGATTAGCTTTCATAGATTACGGGCTAGCTGTATTTGTATGTAATTTATTAACTTTATTGCAGAGGTTAATTTGTTAACTTGTCATTATTGAGGGTAGATTGTGGCTAAAGAGCCGTTCACGGTAGCCTTATAATTTGTATTTGAGCTTTGTTAGGAGCATAATTCAAGCCGTTGCTTTAAGTGGTCATTATGATAACATGGTGTGTTTGACATAGAAACCGCAGCGCCTGTATGATCATACAACCGTAACAGCGGGCTTCAACCCTTAGAAATCTTGACGTAACCCTAAAACCATAAGCTAACATTCGGGGTTTTAGTTAGCCTTTTTGCTTGCATAGCTCTAGTTTCGGCGTACCCTGCCTCACAGGATGCGGCCGAATTGTTGTGCCTTTGTTGCCACTTTGGCAGCAATTTATTTTCAATAGTTGCGTTTGACTATAATTGAAGTTAATAAGTAAATTCTAAATAGGGCTTTAAATTTCATTTGTCTTTGGTTTACAAATCTGATCTTAAACCTCATGTATATTGTGTGGAATGTATTGAACCCATTGTTGGTATTATATGTGTAAATATGTACCCTGTCTTTTGATTGCTACTGCGTCGAATCTCTGGTTTCTTTAATAAGCACTTTAGGTTCGCCGTTACACGTTCCAACGGAGAGTATTAATACGAGCTGCAACGGCGTGGCGCCCTAGGATCCTGGAATCACAGGTAATTCGTACTTTCGAACCCTCCCTATCTGCGGCTGAGCGGTCGCGAGCGTAAACTCCCTAGCTACCCCTATTTGGTGGCAGAGGTTCTGGAGCAGTAGTAGCGCAGAGGGGCATTTTGTTGTAACGCATTGTTGGCCGTTATTTGTTGTGTCGTATAGTAGTTTAAGGGGGTAACAGTTTGTTCAAGTATTAGTCCAGTCAGTAGAGGTTTTTGCCTTACTAAAAATGGAGTATAAACGATTTTTATATATGTTGTTTAGGTCGAGATCCTAGTAAAAAATCCAAGTTTTCGATCTTGAAGGGACGCCGCGCGAGCAGCCACCTTGGATTAAAGGTGCTAAAAACTGGCTTTTTCCAAATCACTCCGCAACGGTTGATCCTACGCCAAGAAACTCTAACTCAAAGTTAAAGAAGACAAGATTCTTGACATCTTTTGTATACAACTATTTTTTGTAAATGTAATATAAAAGGTGTTAAAGCGGCGGAAAAATTAACATTTCTCTAAAAAATAGTGTAATTTCTCATTTTTAAAATTTTTCCTTGTATTATTTCTAGTTATTCGTTACGTATAGTAAACTCATTTTTACACCACCATGAGGTAAAGTTAATGGTGCTTTTTTTTATTGTGGTATCCCAGTAGGCCTAATCCACAGATGCTCCAGTTAGTGCTGTTTCATGTTCGCGATTATATTATGTAGTTGTTTTTTATTTTTGAAGGCCCCGGTCGATAGATGTTGACGTCTCCATAAGAGTATTTATCCTCAATGTTATCTTCGAAGTCATTGCTCCTGAGACTCGGGACTTCTATTGATGAAATGTCCTCATCTTCGTTCCCACTCTCGATGTGAACTTCTGGTGCATTTTCGCATGATTGGCAATTACAGAATTCACACAGAATAGAGCACTTCATCCCACTTTTCCTAAAGCCACATGCTCCGCCACATCCCTTTTTACAATGGCATGAAATTAATTTTAATAAAGTCTCATGTGCTGGATTCTCTGTCATTGTTACTGGAGTGTGCTTTGTTTTCAATTCCATACCACTGTTGGACCTGGTGATACGTACGTCCTGAATGCGTGATACCGTGCAGCGTCCTTCGTTGGTGCCAAAGAAGCAAAATTAAATGTGTTTCTTGCACCAACAGGTAACGGACTTCTTCCAAGATATTTTTTTCCATGTCGCCATACAAAGCAACGAGTAAGCGTGCTTCAGCGTCTGCGATATCATCTGGTTTGGCATCGTGATGTTTGAATATGCCTATAGTGTCATTGAGTCTGGTGCTTTTCTGGACAAGCCAACAAAATTTAGTTTTTCGTTGGTTGTAGACGGACGACGTTGTGTCGCAGCCACTAAACGCATGGAAAAACAGAATGTTCTCAGATGCTTTTTCATATTTAAAACTATTTGCAGAATACACTCTTTCAAGAAGTTTGCTTCTCCCAGGTTTGCGAAAGTAGATGTTGCTAATGCCGTCAGCAGGAGTAGAAGATCGACGTCTTCTCCAATGACGAAAACAGCATCAAATGTTAAGCACAAAGAAATCGCCGTGTTGACGTCAACACATCTTCTTTAGTCTGCTTAACTGTAATACAGTAATGTAACGGACTTTATTCTTTTCGTTTGCTAGAAATCGTTCTTGGGAAACTAGAACTGGCGTTGTTTCATCGAAAATAACATCCGCAGACATTTGGTTTTTAGATCGGCGAAGTCTTTTTGCAGTCTTTGTATTTTTTGCCACCACCAAACGGATATCCATCGAAAACAACGGCTGCATGTGCGAATATAAGTGACTTATAGTTGCAT
>OW679200.1:37942840-37986585 GCA_940337035.1 Agriotes lineatus | reverse complement strand
ACAACTCGGGCACCAGTCGTAAAACCCAAATGCACACGTAGTTTATTTCCTCGGGGCAATTCCTCTTTGTCTAAGTCCCCCAAGAAGCGCTAAAAATTTAAATTCGGATATATTTTTAAATTCGTTAATGGCGCGTGCGGCTGCGATACCAACCGACTTGTGACGTCACTTCCGAAATCGCAGCCCGGCGCCTTGCAACGTGAAAAATTAACCTTAACGGAAAACGATTTTGAGGAGTGACACCTTAAAAATGATTAATCTCGGCGACCATTAATCATCTCCATGGGGCCAAGGAGTCGCTCTCCTTGCAACTGCTGACCGCAGGGTTATTAATCGGAGCTGCAGCCGAATAGGGCTGCTGGCCGCTGGGGTGACGCAGTCAATCAGAAAATCTCTAAGAGTCACAAATTTCACACTGGGGAAAAACCATCGCAGGATTTTTTTTAATGAAAAAACCTTACATCACAATGTTTGAAAATATTTTCTATATACTATTTTGATATTTAATTATTAAGGACTGAACGTCGGCGGCCCTGTGCTGTGTTTTAGTATCAAAACTGCAGTCCGACATGAATGTGCGAGGTTATACAGCACATTGTGCGATCATTTCTTTATTAAATCAATAAGACGGTATCGGAGGGAGCCGAATGCCGGGTGGTTATTAAATTACGAAGCCCTCAACCTTGCCCTGTAACCTGCACCCATTTGCACATGGTCGCATCTGTCGCGATGTGTACGAGTTCCGTAACTCGAGCCGAGGGAGTCCGGAAAAAAGCTCGCAACGTTAATTCGTCTAATTCTTGGAGCTGCGAGGCTTAACATGAAATTAAATCGTAATGCAGAGAGAAAGCGTTTTAAGACTTCAAAAGTAAAGATTAATTGCATGAATATTCAAATAATTTTGCACTTTTAATTCGAGGGAAGACGGAAATTTATTACTAATTTATGAACTAATTGGAAAGCGCTTCCTTTAAAAAGTCCGCCCTTAATTCCACCTGCACTTTCGTAAACTAGATGCAAATTAAGGGGCTCTCGCAACAAATGGAGAAAAATAAGTTAATTCCTGCCGAAGGCGAGCACAAACAGAAAATGTAATATTCGAACTTATCTCGAGTTTGCTCTTTTCCGCAAATTAGTAGCGAAATTAATTATTCTGAGAAAGTAAAAATGTGCCTTTAAAAAGGGAAAATCGAGGTTGCCTCATTTAATTACTTCATTCACAGTCAACATATTCACAAATGTTTGGGCCTGGAGAAATTTAAGCTCAATATTATAGCGGAGTGGATTCACGTTTCTCTTCAATTATTTCATACAGAATAGTAGAAGAGATATTGTAGCAACAATAAAGATTGTCTACCACCTCTTTGAATTTGATGTTTCTATTTTGTTATTTAAATATTGAGTAAAATTTTAATTTTTTGTGTCAAAAGTTGCATCAAGGATCTTTCTCGTTTACTTATTTAAGAGAATGATATTATTATAAATAGAAAATGTTTCATCAGTATTGGATCGGAACATGTACATAAACATGTGGGGGTATAAATGGCAATAGAATCATAACTAAAAAATGGTTTGGTTTTATTTTCTTTAATTTGGTGTGTGATTGTTCTTAACTGTTTTAAAGATGAGCACCGATGAGCTCTGAAGCAATATAAAACTTCTCCGAAAATAATAGCAATTCTAATTAATAAAAACGTAACAAAACGCAGCTTTATGCTACTCATTCTTTAAATGAGACCGATTCACAAGCTGATAACTATTGCTATAAACTCATTTTAAGCCTTCATAATTATAAGAGCAATTAATAATATTTCAAGCATATAAAATATTATTTTATAAAATGTTCCAGAAATGTGATAGTTTAATTTTTGTAAATAGTGTAAAATAGCATTGGCCTTGATAATAATTTGTAAAAACGGTATTAAAAATAGTGTTGGCCTTGATTTGCACCAAATGTAATCAGAGCAGGCTTGGAAATAATGTAAAACAATGTAAGATCGAAGACATACAATTGGAGAAAGGAAGCCAAGCTGTAAAGCGGTGTTAATTTTGGCTTCCCCAGTAAATCATAATTAATACCTGAATAAATACCCGTTTCCCAATTCAGTGTGTTTGAAAATAAATTCTATATCCTTTGGGTACGCTGTTGTAGTGTGCACTGATTCGGAACACCGCTGCAGAGGTTTAAAAAAGTGTTTAATTTGTGCAACAAGTGTTGGCTGGTTTTTACGAGATTGTGTATAAAGTTCAAGCAGTGCAGTTGGTGCCTTGTGAGCTAGATGTATGCAGCGACCTTCGTGGAAAGCAGTTGGAGCTCGAGACAAAGAGTGAATTGGAGGCGTTTTCGGAGCAGTCGAGCTACAGGAGTCGTTCTACAGGGCGTTCGGGGGCTTGTATCTGCAGTCCAACGGAGAAAGAGGAACCCAGGCGTCATGGGACTTGCTGGGGCTTGAGTTAAGCCCAAGTTTCCATTGAAAAAACAAATCGGAAAGATGAGGAAAATTTATCCTAAAAGATTAAATTCAGTGAATTTTTTAGTGGCGTTGGTTTTTGTGCACTTCCGCCAGAGGCGTCCTCTGAGTGGTTTTTGTTTGAAGCGTGTATTTACTTACTGCGATTATTATCAACTAGGCAACGTTTTAATGGCGTAATTACAGATAATTGTCGAATTATAGCGAACTTATTCTGCGAATTGTGAGGTTAGATCGCCAGATTTGAATTATTCTATAACATAAAATCATTGCTCTTTTTCTTTGTTTGTATGTTTGTATCTTTGTTCGCTATCTCCTCCGAAGATACTGGACCGATTAAGTTGTATGATGGCTTAAAAGTTTGCTAATTTTTAGACTTAGATCGCAGGCCATTTACAAAAAATGTACAAAAAAGTTTTAATTTAATTAAATCCTCTAAGCAGTGGAGCGGAGCTTCTGTCGCCGTGTTCTACGGTGTGACAGCTGCTGTGGCCATGTGTTGTTAGCTCGGGTGATAGCCTATGTTCAGATATCGTTATAGCGGCGCATTATTCAAACAAGCCAGGTTGGTCCAGGGGTAGAATACTCGCCTGCCACGCGGGCGACCCAGTTCGATTCCCGGCTGAAGCATCCTTTTTTTAATTTATGTTAATGAATCTCTCTTAAATTAGCGAACCGAAGCATTATCCGAGTATCTGCAACTTTAAGCGAAGAAACTTAGATTGACATGTTTCAAAATTGCTACAGAAACTATAATTAATAAAAAAGATCTATTCCATCACAACTGAATGAATTATTGCGTGAATGGGCAGAGCTTTCTCGTAAAAAACTGTAAAAGTAGAGAGGAAGGTAATTAAAAAAACTATGGACAGTTCTTGGGCATGAAGTATCGCTGTGATTGACTAAATTACAGCATAAATACTTGAATAACGAAAGGAATTATCCATTTGACTTGAACGTGGAAGCACAAAATGTGTATGTGCTCTACAGAAATTGCGGAAAAAGACTTGGCGACAGTGACAAACTAATAATTAAGTATTTGGTCAGATGAAAACAGTAAGCATAACATTGAACCCAATACGCTACTTTGGGATACACCTTAGTTTAGTTGTTCAATGTGGGGTACTTCGTTACGAATTTTTGTTCTAAAACTTCGATCAGTGAAGTATGACTGATATACGAGTATGAAGTAAAACTCTATCTAATGCTTGTCTGGTACTGAAGCAGAAAAAAATTGTTTGGTTTGAAGTGCAATTTGCGTGGAATTTCTTATACGGTGAATTGTGGAACAGTGATGTTGACAACCCAAGTGGTTGGTTGAAGGTTAGCAAAAGAAGTAATTTTTCTAGCAGCTTTATGACCGAAAGGAGATTGATAGGTCGATATCATTAGATATAATTGGGAGGTTTTCCAGGTTTGGGGATAACGATTATTTATTTATTTATTTATTTATTTATTTATCTGAGCGAATATTTGAGTAGTGGCCAGTTAGCTGGAGAATTACAACAGCATCTTCACGAACTTAGCTTCTTGTTCAGGTAGTTGTTTTAGTGTGATTTGCGTTATTAGGTCGTTTTTATAGTTTAGCCATTTTATTTCGTATTCATTTCCTAATAATCAAAACCTGTATTGGTAATGAAATCTCTGTAAGGGCGTTCGTAGCTCATCTTCTACTTCTTCATTTATTTTATCAGGGTTTGGTTTGAACGTTTCCGCCAGATGATGTGCAAATACATCAACTGTTTCTTTGTTAGGCATTATCAAATGTCGTTCTTGGTCACATAGTGTGGTATAAATATTTTTGGTCGCTTGGTTCTATTATGGCTTTCCAGATCAAGTGATCATGAATGGATAATGCTTGTACATGCTCATGGAATGTTTTGTTACGAATTTGTCTTAATTTGTTTCTAAGCGTATTGTTGAACTGGGTAAATTTATATTTATCTTCTAGACTGTACTATGTGTGCGCTGCTATATTGCCCTTGCAGGTCTTTTTTCTTTTACTATTTTCATAAATTCGTATGGGATACTGAAAAGTGTATTTTAATATTGGTAGGTTGTCGAGTGGAACTCCAGCCGGCTGTTTGTACTCTCAGGTTCTCACTTTTTGCGAAAATCGGCTATTTTTGGACCCGACAGATACAGGGTGGACATTTTAAAATGACAGAAATATGCAACATCAGTGCGAATAGCACTTGTGAAGAAAGTTCCTGGTAAAGCCCTTTATTGATTTTCTCTGCGTGTTTTATTAGTTCTATATCTACTATTCCTGTCTAAACTTAGAATCATACAAAAGATAAGCAGATCGATCTATAATTCTTGTGTATTGTGTTATCGACCTTCTTATAGGTATTTGTTCATTTTTTCAATTCTTTCGTTCTCTCTTCACATTTTTCAGTATTGCGATTATTTCATATTTCTAGAATTTCTTGTGTTTAAATCGTTATTTTTATTCGTCATTCATCTTATTCACTTTCTTTTTCTGCCATTTTGAGAATTTTAAATTGTTAAAAATTGTTTAAACTTTGATAAGCTTAGACGCTGTACTGACGTGCGATTACACCAACCTGTACGTCAATAGTTTCCTAAAAAAATGTTGTAAATCGAATAAATACATTTGCGTTGATAACGAAGTTTTGATTCGTCAGCAAAGAAATGTTTATCAAAATATTAAAAACTTCTAAATTATGGAATCGCTTCCTATATGCTAAGACGCATACTCAACTAGCACAATTACTCGAAGAAGCTTACCGGCGACCATTGTAGAGACTTTAAAGTGGTTTGTCACTAGTCACGAGCACGTAATAGGATGCTCCCATTACATACACGCGACCCAAATGAAGATAATTTTTGGGGACAGCAATGTTTCGACGATGTTCCTGGGTCTTGTCCGGCTACGTGCTAATAACGTTGTAGTTAGTTAGCGACGACATTGCGGCTTGGTAGCCGAGACTTTTACGGAACTTTACTACTCTTTTAAATCAGATTTTGTTATATTTATGTTTCATTTCTCCATGGTCCTTTGTCTATCTGCCTAGCTTAGAAAGTTAAAAGTAATGCAAAGTTTGTTTCAAAAATAAAGATGATACGTCTAAATCAGACCGCCCAAAATTCAAAATTCTATTTTCAGTTAAAATATTGGCTTTAAAATATACAACATCGTGCGAAAGTATGAGATCCTAGATGCTAAATTCTTGTTTTTATTGTTCTTTAAAATTTGAAATTAATTATATGTTTACTGATTTATTATATTTGGTGACGAAATGATGATAAATAATTTTTAAGTCTATTGTCACCTAAAGGTTCATGTTTTTTAAAGAATGATGTAAATTTTTCCCATAAAACATCCGTAATTCGAACTAAATAACAAATAAATGTTACACACACGCCATAGTGTTACGCAAATTATAAATACGTTACTTTAAAGTTATATTAATTCAAAATACCAAAGAAAACTCTAGTGGCACCATAAAGTCCCCGCAGAATTGTGCTTACCACAAACTTCCTATTTCCGTCACCACTTCATCGATTCCTACGTTAAACCAAAAACAGACAGCATTTTATTTTCAAAGTGGTTTTCAAGCTTCTCAACCTATTTATGTATTGAAAGTGAAAAATAGAACAATGCATGCACCATGGGCATTGATTCATGTTTATACCCCTCGGCATAATCGATCATGACAAAGCCATATAAGAAACAATGGAACTGGTATGATCACCCAGCAAAATTGTATTCCAGAAAATTGGTGAGGAAGATGATAGGAACCGAAAAACTATAAAAAACCAGACTGACAACAATATACTGGAGATCATAGAAGGAATGGATATAACCAGCAAAATAATTCTATTAAATTAAATACACAGTTCGGCATAGATCCAGAATAAATGGAAGTTTATAATAGAAACGCATTTACGACGAAGAAGGAGAACAAGAAGATCGTTTTTGTACCTTTGGCACCATTTTGCGTCCCTCTTTTCACTTTCAGCCTGCAGACTCATGTCTATTATCTTTCGCATCGAAGATCTCGATCATTTAGTACAACTAAGAATATTTCCTTAGAACATATTTTCTTCATAATTCATGAAGCCATTCCATCAATGGTTTACCACTGCAATTTTGAGGTCTAGTGATTATATGCTCTCTGTTGCCAAGTCCAATTCTGTAATTTTTGTAGGGAATATAGAAATCTTCAACTCTCCCATTAAACAAATTGATAATTTTTTCGTTCTGATATTCATACTTTAATAACTGAACAGTCGGTCAATGAAATCGATACTCTATGCAGTGGCGTCTCTAGTTTTCCTGCGGCCGGGATGCACTGGGATGCAATTTAGATAGTTAGGGAAAGTGAGTGATTTGAGTTGAGTGTAACCAAATGGAGAATCATCCCTATATGTAATCGTGTGTTGTGCTTACGTCTTTGTCTGCGTCTCGGTCCATAGCTCTATATGCGTCATATTTTCATAGGCTCCGATCGGGGTCACTTCGTCCGCGATCAGCTGTATCAACACCTCGTCCTTAATAATGCAGCGATAAGCAAGTATGATACGTGTGCGTTTTTGGGTGAGCGGTTAAAGCGTCTGACTAACTATTAGATTCCGCCTGGGAGAGCAGGTTTGAATGCTGCTGACTGCAATGCATTTTTTGTTTGCAAAATAATGTATGTAGCATTTTTTCTTTTTACTGTTTTAAAATAATTAGAATCATTAAGATACTTTTCCTATTTTGTACATAATTTGTAATACTCTTGCAATGCGTTTTCTTTATAAAGGCGTTAAAACATTTTATTCTGCAACTTTTCAAATTGCAATTCAATTCCAGAAATTTAAAAATATTTTAATTAGTGTAAGGCCACCTATGTGGTGGGTTCAAAAGGTAATTTTTATGAAGGTATTTTTAATTTTTTGTATATGTTACCGGAAATGTATGTAATCCGTCATTATGTAGAATTTTTAGGAAATGTATATAATGCCTAAAATCGTCAGGAAATGTGTGAAATAAATTTTATTATACACATTTCCTAGGAATTGTGTACATTTCCTAAACTAGAATCGGAAATGTGTTAAATTCGGGATGTTATGTCAGTAGGTTAGGTTAAGTTAGGTTAGGTTAGGTTACTAGCACTGAAAAATCGTCTCACTGCTAAGGAAAACTTCAGTTCATCTGTATTTTATTTTTCATTCATTCACAAATTCTACAGTATAATGTTGATTTTCATACATTTCCTAGTACCATTTAGGAATTCCATACAATGCCTAGGAAATACATACATTTCCTAGGAAATGTATGTATTAAAAAACCTTTGACTAATTATTTTACACATTTCCTAAATTGGCTCGGCATTATATACATTTCCTAGGAATTGTATACAATTCCTAGGTTTCATACATTTCCTGTAACATATACACACGACCTATGTATACTTTTATAAAAAACATGTCAATGTGTTTTTTCATTGCAATCTATAGACAATCAACGATGCACGAAATTAGAAATTTAAGCTTGAGTTTTCTAAAAAAAGAACTTACTGTGGAAATCAAAATAATAGTAGTTTGAGAACTGTGAGAGACTTATTTTAGATAAGATATCTAGAAATCTAATAATTATAATAGTTTTATTTATTAAAATTATAAAAATTGGTAGCCTGTGGTCGTGTACAATTAGCACTAAAGCAATGCACTGCCACGTTTTTCTATAAAATTATACATAGCTCGTATGTATACAATATCCCGGTATATAAACGTATGTTGTGCCTGCATCTCTGTCTGCGTCTCTTCCTGCGTGTCTGTCTACGTCACGTTTTGAATCTGCACTACACTTTGTCCGCAACATTAACTGCCTTTCAACCGTTAGTCAATCTGGCAAAAGATGTTTTTCTTGCGTTGTGCCTTCTTTATTAAGAACAATACAACATTTCTTTCTGTAACTTTTTTATGTACAAATAAATTTTAAAAATGCAAACATATTTTGTTTAAAATAAGACCACTTATGTGGGGGCATCAAAAGCTATATAAGTCAATGTCATTTTCAATACTTATTACAGTTAGACTTGATAGCGTTTTGTGTTTTATAATTAAATAATCATATGTATATAATTTTCTATAATTATTAACTTGGAAAAGTGCTCTGTGACTCAGTGGTTAAGCGCTCTGATTACCGATCTAAGAGCTGTAAGTTCTATCCTCGGTCTAAGTGAGGTTTATAAAAACAAAAAATGCTGAAGTCTCTACAGGATGCCTAGAGATATAAAACCTTGGGTTTTATGTTACTTCCATATGTAACATTAAAAGACCCCTTGCTATGGTTCGAACTCCTTAGTCTCGGCAACATTCTAGTAGGACTGGCTAAGGTATCTAGTACGTTCATACACCTAGCTCCTGCCCATAATAACCAAAAACAGCAACTTGGAGAATGATCTTTTTTTTTACCTCAGTAATAGTTACAGCTAATGTTAAGTAAATGCGGAAAGCAATCGAGAAATTTTTAAATTATCTAATTAGGTTGCTTTTAAATAAATATATCAAAACACCGATTGAAGATGTGGTACATTTTAGAAAGATCGGTATATTCTCGATTTTATTCAGTAAATCAAAGTTGCAACTAAATTACTTGTGAAAAAATCTGGTGTGATAGGTACACGCACACAACTTCCCTTTACAGTGATCTTACAATTAGTCTAAAACACGAAGGAAGTATTGTAATCGCGAAAAAATCACATTTTGAGAATTCTCCAGATCTTCACGTTTCAGGATCCCTAGATGACGCAAAACAGGTTTTCTCAATTCCGTCAGTCTGTCTGTCTGACTGTATGTCTGTTTGTCTGTCTGTTGGCGGTATAACTCAAAAACTATTTGTCGGCGGAAGACAATTTTTTGCATACACATTATACATCTACCTGGCATGAAACCGTGAAAATGTCAGACAAATATATACAGGGTGAGCACCTTAAAAAATAGAACTTTATTTATTTTGTACATAGCGCAGGCTTTATTTTTACAAAAAATGGGCGCCAATAAATACAGAATAAACGTTGTACGATACAAAAAGGAGTAACAAATTAGTGCGTTACTTAATACAGCTGCAACGCAAAAATTTGAAGGGTCGGTGCTCCGTAGCTCGTAGAAATAGCCCGTTTCCTTGCAATATCCCACAAAACACGCGGTCCGTATGCCCTTCGAATTCGACCACCGGTGACGTTATTTTCTATTTGAAAATTTATTTAATTTATTAGAAACCTGAAGATATTTTTACTTCTAACTTAATTTTATTTTTAAAATTATTTAGTGTCACACTGTCGACGAGGAAAGTTCTGGGTAAAGCCTTTTAGAGATTTTTTCTTCAGGAGGCAATTGCTTTTCAAAGAGCTCCAACGCTTTTGAGAGATGATTTTCAGAGAATAACTAGTCATATTTTACCACATTAAAATAATTTGCCCCATATTGTCACTTCACGTGACAATTGATATCGATCACGAGTAGTTTTTATTTCACGAATATGAACTGTACGATAAGCGCTTCTTGCTTACACGGACGCTTTTGTCCAGATTCGATAGTTTAGACTTTAGCGGTTGCAGAGCGGCAAAAAATAGATCAAAAGATACTGATATTTTAACATTTAATGACAAGCTGTATTCCCGTAGGCTTAAGCCTCAAGCAGGTGCAGTCTGACCTGACACCTGCACGAGCACATGCCAAGTTTCTGATTACAATTTTCGCACATACGCTGACTTCGTCAAGTTCAGATAAAGAAAAGCCTCATCCGGAGAGCATTTCGGAATGCTATTTGTACAATTCGGATAGAAGAGACATTGAACATTGGCGTTTTCGCAAAATAATTACAGTTGCTATTTTATTATTCTGAAAATCGTACGACACTCATTAATGACCAATAGAAAAATTAGTTCACGAGCCGTATCTAAGACAACAAAAAAATTTCTTGGAAATTTTTTGTAGGTAAACATTACTTCTTTTTAGAGTTTGTGTCGTTACGATTTTCTTACCGAATCTGCATTCGAGCATTAATTCATATCCGGAAATTATTTTTCGTGCATTCAACAACGTCCTAATTTGCCCTCGCGTCCCGCTCGGGCAAATTAATACGACGTTGTTGGAACGCACTCAAAAAATTTCCGGAAAGAATTAATGCTCTTATGAGATTATATGTGAGAATTTACTGATTTATTCGATTCAATTGTTTTCCTATTCTAACTTTTGCCAGTCCATATGCAAAATATTCAAATTGCGGGATATCGAAATCTGTCTTTGTTTATGATGAAGTAAAAATGCATTTCACGTTCGGTGGTTGGCTCTACTATTAAATTTATCCACAAGTCGCCACTGGTGTTTTAAAAGCTCCGCTTGACATCACGCAGTTACGTCGTTTTTGTATATTTTTAGGAAAATAATTCAAGGTCAAGATTGTAATGTAGCATGCTGTGAGAATGCTTAATTATTTTCAATTAATATCCAGGGTATCATGTGATAACAAGTGTAAGGGAATAGCTGGTGGCAGTAAATATTAGCAACCAGAGGGTTGTTTACTGCAACTGAAAAAGTTTCTATATTTTGAGTAATCTCAGTCTAATTAGTCACGTTAAAGGTCTAATATCCCTTTAATTGAGAATAATATTGAAGTTTGGTACGTGTTAGCAAGAATAGCCTTCTGCACGATCAAAGTCTGACCAAGGAGTCACAATTATTATTCACATAACCATTTGGAGATTAATAGAAACCATTTCAAGTGGTTATTGGTTTTTAAGTCATCAGTTAGTGCGAGTGTTTGTGTTTGTGGTATGCTGCACTACCGTTTAAAAAAATATTAAACGGTCACGACAGCTACAACGAGTTTTTATGGGTCTTCGACATCTTAAAGGAGATGCTTGACGACTGTGATCAGTTGGAGCTGATATAGAAACACACTTCAGGTACGAGTTCATCTTTGAGAAGGTTAGTGTATTTTAATAACAGTTTGGTACGGCAAAATTAAAATAAAACATTGTATTTTAGATTTAGAGAACATTTAGAATATTAAGTTTTCCAAATTTGAATTGATTTGAGTACTCGACGTTTTCGGCTTTTATATTTAGAAATTGTATTATTTTGGTCTAGTTATCTTTAAGAAAGTTTTACCTCACATTTTTGGAACAAGTAATTTAATTAAATATTTTGACAACCTTTAGTTTGATTATTAAATGTAATGTCAAGCCAAACATATTAATACACTATAACTGAATTAGAAGGTTCAATTTCAAGTACTAGATAGTGTGATTTAAAAAGCAAGTCAAATTGATAATAATTTGATAATTCAAAATACAATTCTAAAGATATAATTTATATTAACAATAACTCATTCAGCTGAGAAGGAAATAGAGTTCTTAATTGCTAAATAAACTGGCTAGCTGAGGCACATTTAAAAAGATTTAAATGACATAATTTCAATGTCAGATATTTATTGATGAGATATGTCAATTTAGAATTAATTTGAAAGTCACAAGGTAAGTGCGAAATATATTATTATTGATACTACTTCTGTTCAATAAGCAAATAGGGTAGATATTTTAATTTAATTATTATACATAAAAAACCCCGACGAGGGGTGGTGTAATAAGATGTAATTTAGTTCTCTCTGACTTGGTAGTTCATTTGCATCAATGGGTACCTATATCTCAAGTTACGGCAAAATTCAAATTGATCATAACATGCTGCGAATGATTTTTTTTGGCTTCATTATCTAACTGCGTGGTGTAATGACTTTATTACCTAACTGAAATGGTGTCAAATGAATGACATAATGACATTTGCCTACTAAAATATTTTTGTAACTGACACATCTGACATTTCTCTTAATGCATTTTTCTCAAGTTTAGTCAGTCGTAGATAAAAATTTTTACAATACATGTGTGATAGTGCATCATTAATATACTTGGGTGCTTACATAACTCGTGCTACGCACTCATTTGTAACTTACACATACGTATATTAATAATGCTCTTATCCCACTATTATCAGTGATAATTTCCGTAATTATTTATTTAGCTTTGCAAACAAACTTTTTCTTGGTAAATTTGACAACCAAAATGATTTTTTCAACTCTTTCAGCCGTTGACGAATACGTTAAGGGAATTAATTGCTCATTAATTGCCACTGCTCTATATCATCGATTACTACTTTCAAAGCGTTCCTCACTTCTTTTGTTTTACAGTTTTCGGGTACTTCAATGTCTACAAAATCCATGTCACTGATATTCTTTCCACCTGAAAATATATGTAATTGGAGCTTTTTTCTACCAAAAAACTCTGAAACAAATGAAAATATTAAAGCATTTTGGGATTACAATTTTACTAAGTTTTAATAAATTATTTTCCGGCGTACGTGCAAATTGGCATGATACGTTTTAGGCCACGCAATAAATCATCTCCATGAGAAAGAGTTTTCGTCGAAGGTATTTCATTGTAGCTCTAGTCTAAGTTATATTTATAATATTGTACCAAATAATCTTTGAAGAATTCGCACCTAAAAGCGAGTACAAATCCAACAGTTAACAGGTACCCTCTCCCTCTGTATTTGCCAACCTCATTCAGAAATGTAATGAACGTTGAAGTTTAATTATTTTTATTCGCCTTGGTCTATCCCGAGCTAACCGATCACAAGTCACTTGATCTACCAAAAGTTAATTCGTAGCTCAACTAGCTTAGAAACAGTCAAGCCACACACATATTTCTTGTAAACAACTTCTGAAAAAGCCAGATACATCAATTCCCAACTTAAGATGCATTTGTGCAAGCCTGCTTGGCACCAGTCAGCGTCCCAAAAAGAAAACTAATCCGAAGTTTGATCGCCGCGGTCGATAGCCCGGAAATCAAATTCGCAAATAACAAATATCCCACTTCTGGACTTGTTTGCTGGTGAACCGACCGCCGCTGAGACTGCACCAGGCCCGTCGTAAAAGTCGCAGCGAAGGTTACAGTCTAATACGAGACACATTTAAGATAAGGGTTGTGGGGCTGATTGGCCATAAGATCGAGTGCTGGTCGTTCAGTTGACCCTCGCGGAAATATATTACGAGGGTCGGCCTGGACACGCACTTGGCGACTTAAGGTGGACTTATTACAGCGGTTACATGGCTAATGTCGAGGTGCATAAAAATCGAGCCCTTTCCTGGGACCCCAGCAACGCATACATCTCGAGTCTGTGTTATGGGGTGGCTCGAACGGACGAGGAAACGAAGGTAAAAATTAATTTAGTGTTACGTGTTCGGATGCATTTTTTTTTAAATTGCGGCCCTTGTCTTGGTGTCAAGCCTGCTATTCTGATCACATTTAAATGGCAGTTGCAGTGTTTAGATCATTATGACCCAAACCGTTAACAGATCCATGTTCAAGGTTCTATATTAATACGTGAACATTCCGTAAGAAAGTAATCATATAAGCCAGTATTAAATGCAACAGCAGACAAGAACATAGCTTTCAGGTAGCAGTTAATCAAGTCAATATACGTATGTAACTCAGAAGCAAAATATGCCTAAAATATGCTAAATTGGATTTAATATGTTAGCTCCACAGAACGTCATCTGCCTCCGGAAATGTTAAATTATGCGCTATGCCAAGTGAGCAATAACATAAAAACTAATCTATCTTATCACCTGTTTTCATGCTCTGTGACAAACCAGAGCTTTAAAAATTGTAAATCTAGCTGCAGTTGCTTATACGGAGAAGGCAAAGAAAATTGGAGTTGCAAAATTGCTAAGTAATTAATAATAAAGAGAACATGTTTTATAGATTGACTTATCAGTGATGCTTTTAGAACAACAGTTTTGTATGCCATTAGGCCATTTTTAAATTAAATATGTAGGTATTTGATAGTGGATCTATTTCTAAGAATATATTCTCTGTTTTAGGTAGAAACATAAGCAATGAAGTTCACATCGATAATAACACTCTGGGCCAAATAAGTCAAAACGGAATGAAGGAGAGATACAGGGAGATTGTTGACAATAACACACGTCAAACGCCAAAAAGTGCTGTATAATTCTCAGGCTTTGATAGTGACGATGACCTACTCAACCAAAATTGCAATATCAGTAAACAGAAAAATAATGAGAAAAACAGTGAATCAGAGGTCGGTAAAAGTTTTACTGAAATATCTGATGAAGAAGAAATCAAAGGTAAAACAGAAACACCTCAAGAAAGAAAATCAAAAGCGAATCGACTAAACTAGAAAAACAAAACTGGAAGCAGAAGCTGGATATTCAGCCTCGGATAATACTAGAAAAACCAAGAAAATTATTGAATTTGAAAAGGTTCTCTTGTTCAGATACTAAAATAAATTTATAAAAAAGATGTGCTCTCAAACCTGAAGACAAACAACGAAAACGACTCATTAATTCTAAAAAAGTTATTATGGCCGATCTTCCGACATGTTTACCGATT
The DNA here is from genome assembly GCA_940337035.1 of Agriotes lineatus. Taxonomy (NCBI): domain Eukaryota; kingdom Metazoa; phylum Arthropoda; class Insecta; order Coleoptera; family Elateridae; genus Agriotes; species Agriotes lineatus. The sequence goes on along the minus strand of OW679200.1, from coordinate 37,971,686 downwards.
CATAAATTACATATCTCTCAAACGCTACTACTTGTTGCAGCTTTGCGCTGTAACGAGCTAGTTTGTGCCACCTTGGTATTTAATAATCACCTTGCTAGATTCAAGCCAAACTGTATTTCTTACATTGTAATAATTAAGCTAACACGCATTATGCATTTAAGATCTGCAACGAGTGTTTCGCGCATGAGATTGTGCGAGCAAATCAGCGAACGTAGAGGCGCGGGGAGGCAGTCGCTCGCTAGTAGGCGGCTGGTGCGTTTCGTCTAAACAAAAAGGGACGCTACGCGGAGCATTGTACGATTGAGAACTTATGTGTTGCCTGCGTTAAGAGCAGGTGACGTCTTGTTATTCTTAAACCGAAATACAGCCTCAAGAGCAGATAACTAACGTAGAATCAACATTGAGCAACCGATAATTCTTCATAGTCGGCAGCCGCTATTCTAGCTGCAAGAAAGCAATCAAACTTGTCAATGTACGAGACCATTTGGAGCAACTATAACCATAGGCGAATAAATATCTAGACGTCTAACCCATGTATTCATTTTATGGGGTAGTGTAGGAGCCGTTCTAACGACGGCGCCACCGTCGGCCACAACTTCGTAACAATCACCGCGCTACGGCCTGTCAGCATTCTTAACTGAGTGAGAACTCAAGCACCTAGGGATGTCCTTTCTCACTGCAAAATTAAAGCTGACATTGACATTGAAGTCATTTAGGTCACAAACGTTGCTAACAGTTAGTGCCTTAAAACATATGCAAATTAAACTTTCCTAGTGTATTATAAACTTTCTTTTAAATAGCTATTTAAACATGCTTTTTCCGGGAAATAAGTGTTCCTATAAAACTTGTGAGAAAAGCCAACGAACCGATCCAGGTTTCCACATGTTTTGCTTTCCTGTAAAAAATGGAGAAAGATGCAAGTAGTGGGTTTTATATTCCGGAGATAAATATAATTAACTAATTTATTTATTTATTCAGTTCTTCCTCGATACAAATTTGTTTGAGTGAGTCTTACACAGAATTACAAAAGCAAAACAATTACATGTACAATTATTATATCTACAAAAATCACTAGTTTAGGTAAATAATCACAGTCTATAAAACATTTAGAGGTTACTTATCACATTTTTAGTAAATTTACAGATTACAATTTTAAAAAAACTCGGACACATCATAGAAAGTTTGTTCTACGAGGTAGTTCTTTATAACTGATTTAAAGCGCTTCGCAGGTAAATTCCTAGTGTTTGCGGACAACCCATTGAACATCTTAAAAGCTGCAAAAAAGCTGGTTGTTTTTGTGTTCGGGTACTGCTATTGAACGGTAGCACTATTTTATCCGCTTGGCGTGTGCCGTAATCATGAGACGCAGAACTAAATTTAATTAAATTTTCTTTAACATACTTTAAACATTCATAGATGACATGTAATTAAATCTGTTTACGTTGCAATATCTTTATTAAGATGATCTAACGAATAAGCAACAACCATTAAGAGCGTATGCATCTTTAAGTGTAGCTTAAGGCCTTATAGATTAAATCATTTAGGTGTACCTACTATTGTTTGTGCAATTATACATAAACTGTGTTAATAAAATTACCTACGCTTGCAAATTTCTCTTTTCTTTCTACACCTAATAATACCATAATAACATCTTATTCTTATCGTCTATGTTAGGGTAAAGGCGGTAGCCCAGTAGGGGCCTTTCTACCTGCTTGAGCGTCAAGGTGGACCAGGTAAATGATGTAGAAAATCTGCGTTCTGAAAGTGTATTTGGTTAACTGCAAGTAGTATTGGAAATAACTGACAGTGCCATCTTTCGCAAGGCTCCCACCGGGTTTAGATTGAATTCACTTTGACATATACTCGACACGTCTAGATATTTATTCGCCTATGCTGTAACGCATGGTTAGTTCTTATAAATAATTCCCACGATTAAATTCCCGGTCCAGGAAACTAGGAAAACTAGAAGCGTAATTAGTAAATTACGCCAAGTTGAGTCACCCTTGGTGCGCGTCCGTATGTAGCCATGACATCACCCTGCTGACACATCGCGTCAGCCTAATTTCAAACGCCCGAAGGCAGAGCTGCGCCAAATGAATTTGTGCACGAAGGTACGCCTTGTACACACTATTTGTTTTTTGACTTAGCGTTACGCATTGACAATCACACTCCTATTTAAGGTGTATCTAAGCATGTACATTCAACATATTTTACTACTAACCAACGGTATTCGAGAAAGAATAAAGAAGAACTGCAACCCTCATATTCTAACAATCTTGTTTTAAAGACAGAAAACAAGTCATACGAAAACTGGTAACCGGTAACGGTAACCAAAAGCAAAACTTTGTGAAGCAAAATAGACAATATGTCAAAATTCAACATGGAGCGTCAGATTAGCTAAGACAATTGGAGATACTAAGCGACAAACTGTCAAGTAACGTCACTTGTGAAACTTTTATGAGCCACCAGCAAAACCACCAACGTCTTATTCTTAACCTTCAAAAGTCAAAACCAACAGTTCTAATAATTAGAGCAAACAAGTGAGTATGCCAATTACCAGAGCTACTTACTGTATGTAACCCTTTCAGAAGGAGCTTACCACACTCTGGCGACAATAGAAAACTCGAGGAAAGATGCTACAATCACTCAGGTCAATACTATTTCTACTCCAAATTCAACTTTCATAAAAATTGACAAGATCTTCGTCATCCTTTTCAAATTCACATAGCAAATAATTAGCTTAAAGTAAGGTAAGAAAGAGTATTGGGGTGAACGATAGTTTACAGTGCAAGATAACCGTAACAGCTGGTCTGGTTATTAGACTTTCCACAATGAATCCTTAGTTTTCCCTGTAGCTGATAAGCTTTCTAGCAAAGTTCTGAGGCCTTAATTCTTATATTCATTAAGCATCTTTTTTAATTGTTTGAGTACTCGAATGAGTCTGATTTTGTTACTAGAAGCATGGGTGATTTGCCGGAGTCTTTTTTCATCTATTTTGGGTTTCAGGACAATGCCTAGGATTAATATCAGTCTATTTATTCTCAAGATAGCACTTTATTTCTCATGTTGCATAGCTTTCGTTAAGTGCTTTACTACTTTATCATGCTCTGGATTGTTTTCAGTGACACATTTAAGTCGGTATTTTTGCTGATCAAGGTGCCTGGTTTCGTTTTATAATATATTGCAATGGCAATTTATTTTTTATAGGACAATCTAAATAAATCAAAAATTCACTTTTGCTCCGACGTTTGGCGCCATAAAGTTGCAATGGATAGCTCTAATTGCTATGTTATTATTTAATTTAATATTTTATATGTTAAAGTAAGGCAAATCCAATACACAATTCACTATTTTATATTTTACTGTGCTCAAACTTTGCCTGTCAGGCTGGTTAAAATATGAAATGTAATATTTTAATGCACAAATAAATAGTTGTATGCCCTTTTTAATATTTCATTCAACTGCAAATTCAATGCACTAACTCATCGGTAAAACATGAAACTCGCTCAGGTGGGATCAAAATTGTACTATATTTTCAAATTTGATCTGAATTTAACTATCTCAAGTCAAAGTCAGTAGTTCAAATGTGCGGTTCTTAGTAGGTAGGTCCAATAATGGTCCAATTGACAAATGACACAAAATTTGTTGATGGTGCAAATTGCGTATCTGAACGGTTTAACACTCGTGGAAATATTGTGAAAAATGCATCAGGTAAGTCATTTAAATTTTTCCCGCTTGGCAACTAAACTCGTTTTTGTTTTCGGATGACGTCAAGACTGCTCCGTCATTGTTTAGAAGCGGAAACGACGCTACTTCTAGCAATTGTTTTTGGGACGCTTGGCTGTTCGCTGGATTTGCAAATTTTGATGACGCTACTCGATTTTTTAATATTTAGAACGTCGCTGGAGCCCTGGGAACGCGCTAAACTTATTCGTAAAGGTTTGTTCTCGCATTATACTGCAACGTAGATGCTCGTAGGTGATGCTGTACGGATTTCCTGCTGGAGGCGGTCCCCTCGCTGCTAATGTTGACGGTGGCTCTTTTGCAGACTCTGCAGAGGTCTTGGAGTACAGGCCTCTGGCTCGGGATGCTTCCGTTTACCGGGAACGAAGCTGGAAAATCCCAGTTAAAACGGCTGCCGATGGCTTTGGAATGAGATCGTAGAATTTTCAAATTTGTTTATGGTGTAAAGCTTCACAAAGAATCTCATATGAACACTGACAAATAGGCAATAAAATGCAATACTTTTTACTTATTAATATGCTCGTTTATTATGATAAATTTGTAATTAAAAGTGGAGCAAATTTCTTACAAACTTCAAGACTAATTAATTTCAAATGTTCTCCTCTCAAACAAACTAGCATCAGGTTGCTAAGTTACAGAATAAGTTTTGATACATCAAGGTTACATAAGGAATAAAGTTCGATACATTAAATTAAAATTAACATCTTCTAAATTTTTTTCTTTATCCTTATAATTAAAATTGTCTCTTTGCAATTGCACACACAAACGTTATTTTAAAAGTCACTGCTCTGCTCTGTTTCACTTTGTTATTAAATGCACTAATTATTTAGTTCCGCACCTTCATGTCTCTCGCCACAATCTGTTGCCAATATTTAGCAATTGCTCTCTTGCAAATTCTTTCTATTCTGCTTCACATCGGTTTACCTTTCTGCTATGCTCACAATTTTTACCGTTTTATGCTTTGACTTAAATAAAATTACGCTCTGTTAAAATTGCACCCAACAAACTATTTTTGTTAAATGAATTTTATGCGGTTTGGCTTTGCATGTACACAAACCTTTCATTTTAAATTATTAATTCACGAGCCAATTTAAAACCCCCTGAACATGCCTTGTTTAGCGTGCCTTTCTCTACTAATTATTGGTTTTCGCATTTCATTATCAATGCATTTACTATTTTACTTTTGTTTAATATTGCAGTTATTTAAAATATCTCAACTTTGTCCCTATTTGAATCAGTCGATTATCCTGCACTGCAGTCAGAGCCAAGTCGTGGACTTGATACCCCTTCAATATTTGTAAATATAAAGGGAACAAGAAGAAGAAGTATAGGCTTGATTCAATTACTAGATACCCGTGAAAAATAAGTTTTGTAATAAAGAAATCAAGGACCTCTAGAGATTTATGTTGACCTGTGGGATAGCATGTTTGTTCTCTCTCAGTCCGCCACTCAAATGTAGGTGTTTTGCATTAAGGTCGTTGTCAGCAGTGAACCCATATCCGAGAAGGTTGACGAAATTTTCGAATTTCTGCTTTTTTGATAGTGCGATTACAAGGCAATATATTACTGAAATGACGAGTTGCTGCTGCTACCGATGTTGCCTGTATGTTTCTTTGGCGATACTTGAAAGTATCGTCTGTAAATGGCCAAATCTTACAAAATTCTTGTTTTTCTAGTAGAGTCTGATATCTGAACTATTATAATTTGGTCCAGTTTTGTACATCTCTCTAATTTTTGTCCTTGGACAATTTGTTACCTACTTTACAATACTTTATCATATTTAACATACTCGGTTTTCGTTTAAATTGTCGTTTGTAAAATCTTTTCTTTGTGTTTCTTGCTTGTTTTTCTCCACTTGCTGCATTTATAATAAAACTTTCTATAGTGTGATACTATATCTCTAGAATTTTATATTTAAATAGTTTCCACTGTTTTAAACCTGTAGCTCTTTTTATTTTTTGTATCACTATTTTCAAGTCTTTTAGTCCTTTACTATGTCCAATTGTTAAGTGTGAATGCTGCACTAATTTAAAATTGAGTTCCTTATTAAGGAATTGTTTTGAGTTTTCAGCTATGATTATGCTACCACTATTTCGGTGGTGTTCATTCGGCTGTATAGCCTCCTTTTCAAGTTCTGTGTAAGTTTTGAAGATGTATGGGAGCTAGGGATATTTTGTTTTTTTGAGATTGCCAGTAGTTATAAGGAACGCTTTTCTGTGTTTTTCTTAGGGAGATTAATTAATAGAATGATTCTGGTTCTGTGCGGTTAACGTTCCAGAGATGCATTATATGTGGAGCGGAATCCTCCTAAATTTTGGAAAGTTTTTCTTAGCATAAATGTGTTTTGCATGCCGATGCTGAAATTCATCTGGTTATACCCGAATTCGGAAGTATTTCCGAAGAAAAATTTATCTGTGGCCCCTTTCCAATTACGGCCTTTTTATTCCGTGCTTTATATGATTGTTTTTGGGTTTTAATACTACAGCCGAACACCAGGTACTAATGTTTCTCTTCATAATTTTTTCTAAATTTAATTAAACTTTTGTCATAACGGTTTCTTAAGAATTGCACACAAGACATACAAAGTTGAATTGATTAGATTTGCCAATTTTTAGTATTTAAGTTAATTTCATGAATTGATTTTTTGTGTTTGTTAAAAGTTGATTGGAATGAAATAATTAATAAGTTTGTTTTGGTTAAGCATTATAGATATTATGCATTAAGGGAGATATGAATATGTTTTTCCCTGAGGTTGACATGTCAACCGAAGGTAAAGAACATGAATATCTCCGGTAGTGCATACAATATTTTATTTACTAGCATATTAGTAAGAATAGTATGAAATTTCAAAATGTCATAATGACATGTAAAATTAGAATATGTAAGTAACATCAAGGATTGCCTCATTGTGTGGTTGCTAAAACGTTATTTGCAGGTGCATAGTTACCGTGAGTTTGAGGGAGAAATAATTTGACAAGTCCCTTTGTTTCTATGACGAAGATGTACAATATCATGTTGCTAGTAAATAAAAATAATTTTTTGTCTTTTTATCCTTTACATGACATAAAGAACAGCATTTTTTACAGCATTCAACTGATTTATTAAATACACTCATTAATAACGCATTCAATTTGATAATAAACGCGAAGATAAGGTGCCGAAGTATTCTTGGAAAGACGATTTGGGAACTACCATGTTTTGTTTTGAAAGACATTACTGCGTATTTACTTAATTTTTTGTAGGTGTGCAAATTCCTAGTGCAGCACATTTTTACACTGATTGTAGAACACTGAAATGTTATTTCTATACATGCAATTTGGCGAGCATTACGGCTATCTCCAACCTCCACATTGCTTGAGGTAAGTATTTGTTAACACTAACTTGTGATGAATAGCGAAACTTACTGACACTTCTTGTTGAATTCTTATTGCATATTCATATTGTTCTGTTATTTTCTCATCGTTCTTTGTTGATTGTCACACCTTATAATTGATATTTTTTCTCCCATTTTGTCTTCTGCTTATGGTTGCTGGATTAGTTAGATATTAATATTGAGGCGTATACTTGTATTATTGATAGCTCTTGATTTTTATTTAACTTTCGCTTAGTACTGCAATCCTATCTGAGTGCACACAGAGTTTATCAAGTAATTTTTCAAGTGTTATTGTTTAATTTTGTAATGTGGAAAGTACCCATTCTAAAATAAATAAACAGTATTAGAACACCACATTTTTTTTTTAATAAACTCAGCCATATTGTGTTGCTTCAAACTGCAAACCCATATAATTGCACTTTGTGGCTGTGAGGCAACACCATCCGACAAAGCGTTAAAAATCCAAAACTGCTGCCAACCAGCTAGTCAAACCCAAACCCGCTGCACTCGATTCGAAAATAACTTATCGGAAATTCAGCCGCACCTGCTCATCATGTACGAATATTTCATTTAAATTTGGACAAGACTGCAATAACGGCCACTGCAACCCCATGCGGCGTCATTTGGCGTCGATTTATTGCCATCAGCGCTGCATCGCCCGTCCGTAGCGCCGAATTTGCGCCGAAGAATTACGCTAAGAACCCGTGTGGGCGACGTTAAATTCAACTTGAGCCACGGTCTGCCGGTACAAAAATTTCCGACTGAAGGAGCACCTCTATAGCAACCTTTCAGGGTGTCACATCACCTTGGTGATGTCACAATAAATAGTCGCCCCCGACTCACAATTACATCTCGCGGAAGAATTCGGTGCGGAGCCCCAGCGAGATTTGTCGGGATTTAAACGAGATGCTCATTAGCAGACGTCGCTGACCAGCAGTTAAGGAAATCTTATCGTTATAAGCACTGATTTGTCTTTTTGGTTTTGAACAAAGTAACGTGGACTTGATTAAAATGTGATATTGATCACAATTAGCATCATGCCTTGAAAGTTGTAGTTAATACGGCCGGGAAGAAACATTTTAAATTTAATGTTCAAACTTGCTGATTGATCACTAACTTGCCACAAATTATTGTACATTTGATTATTCATCAAGCTGCAGTTAGACATTTATAATTAGTGTCGCAAAATTCGTTAAAATTATAAGTAAAACTACAATAAATACTTTTGAAACTCTTTAAATTAAATCATAGAAGCAAAAATTAAGCCAGGGCTGCTGCTAAATACACACCATAAAATTTAAACTATCGGCACTCACTCAAAGCCTAGAAGTCAAAACTTATCGTGGCTTCGTTGATAAAAATGCTCATACATAGAAACAATTTGATATACAACAATAAATAAAACTCATTTATGTTCTTTATTTTTCTATAATTAAGAGAAATTCGATGATGTTTCTGGCAATGCCAGTGTTGTGGCACTTGCAGCTCGCCTCCGCGATGGCAGCAAACCCCATACCTTGAACTGCAGGCTGCCTGGACCTCTTCACCTTCCTTGCCTCTTTCAGCTTCTTAATTCCTCCGAACTCCTTTTCCTTTTAACTGTTTTGGCTCCCGAATAACTCGTATTGATGTTAATTTATAGCTTATTTTGATCTTTTACGGTAGCTTATCGCAACTAAAACCCTCATTTTTAAGGTTTAATAAGTTTATTTGCAATTATACCACGGAATTAAACACGTTAAATACTTTGTGGACACGAAACCTACTTTTATTCAAACACTGGGAACTTTTCTATTCCGCTTGGTATGGTTAAAAGATACCTTTATTTTTGTTTATAACACATCAATACATCAAATTGCTGAGAGTGTACACAGCACGTCTTTCTACTGCAACAGTTAGGTCGCGAATGTTTTACATTACTACTATATCTAAGTGATATTTGATACCAACAGAACTGACTTCTTCCTTAAAAAGCCATATTGTAAGGTAGAATTAGTGCTACCTACTTTCAATTTATTTGCCAACACATATTTACAAATGTTGGCTGGTGCCCCGCCTTTCGGCATTACACCAACCCGTTTTGCGTCCTGTACCTATTTCTATGCCGTGGACAGCGTGAGTTTACTAACTTACTTAAACTAAACTAAAGCTAACCTAACCTAGACTAAACTAAATCACTAAACACTTAACCCTTACAATACTTAATCTAAATATCCTACGCACTAAACAACACCATCCTGGCCGCAGTCAGTCAGCACTAACCCGTGTCCACTGATTCGTGTGCCTCACTCGATATCCGGTTTGAGGCGCTGAATTCTGGAGGCGAACTCTCGAAGAGCCAGCCACCACTCCCTTTCCCCGGATAGCTCTCTCGCTTCCTCCATGGTGGTTGGCCAGGCTAGCCCAGCGAGGCCAGTCGCGCGTCGGCGGCTCCGCGGTGCTGTCGTTCGAGGGGGCAACGTAGGATGACGTGTTCGGAGGTGTCGTCTTCTTCTCCGCAGGCGCAGGCTGGGTCGTCTCGTTTGCCGATCGGGGAGGTAGGATCCGAAGCCCCCGTGTCCAGTGACAAGCTGTACAGTGAGGTGGTCCAGGCTGCCTATGACGTCGCTCCGGGTGGCAATTGTTGGAATCAGGCGCTCTACCGGCCTACCGGTGGTGGCCGTGCGCCAGCGTGCCTCCCACTGCTCCGCCTTGAGCAAAGCAAGTCGCCTTTTGCAGAACGCCCGGCTCACGACATCGAATATTGTGCCTCTTTTGCCGCTGCCGCCTCTTTGGCCAGCTCGTCGGCGCGCTCATTCCCGTCGATCCCGACATGGGCCTTGATCCAATGTAGTCTGACGGACGCTACTCCTGACAGCTCCCGGAGCAGGGAATGAACTTCCACTTGGAGTTCGGTGGGCTTCCTCATGTGTTGCAAGGCCGTAAGTACCGACCTGCTATCCGTCAGGACCGAGATCGCTGGGAACGCGTAGAGGTTGGCCCGGATGTATTGTAACGCGGCTCGCAGTCCGACCAGCTCGCACTGGAAGACGGTGCTCCAATCGGCGAGCTTCACCTTCCTACTGTCAATTTCGTAGTCCCCGCGCATAATCACGAAGGCAGCTCCTGCTGCACCGTCGTCTTGTCTAGAGCATCAGTGTAGCACCGAATGACGTGCGCGTCGTTTTCGGGTCAGGGAGAAGGTCGGAGTGAACGTCTCGGCAGGGTGCTCGACCGTGGTCATGTCCACGGTGCCTTCGATCTTTCTGCCCTCAATGCCTAGTAGGCGGAGCTGTGCTGGGTCCCTCTGAATTATGGCCGCCCTCCGTTGTTGCAGCTCCTGGAGCGACAGGTCGATGGGCGGAGTGTTGCTGAGCACCAGGACTGCTTCGGTTGACACCGTGGCGTATGCTGCAGCGGCCTTGACAATCAGTATTCTTTGGGCGCTTAGCAACTGCTTGCCGTTGTTTCACCCTGCAGCCTTCAGCCCAGATCGGCGCCGCATAGAGGATGGCGGGCTGGACGGCGCCCTCGTATACCCTCGTCAAGGCCTCGCCTCGGAATCCCCAGGTCAGCCTCGCTGCCGCGCCTATCTTGTGAGAGATCTCCTTGCCTTTTTGGCTGGCCATCTTGATATGGGGGTGCCAGGATAGCCTATTGTCTATCAGGACCCCCAAGTAGCGGATGGTGTCGCTGCAGTAGATACGCTGGTTGTTCAGCATGAAGGTGGGTCTCTCCTGCCTAGGCGTCTTTCCGTAGAACAGAGCTTGTGTCTTAGCGGCATTAAAAGCCAGCTTGCTCCTCATGGCCCATTCCTGGAGGATGCGCAGCGCCTCGTTGGTTTTGTTCTTGAGGGTCTTGTACTGCTGTGCTCCGACCACCAGCAGTGTGTCGTCCGCGTATGCAAAGATCGCACATCCTTCTGGTAGGTGTTCTCGGAAGATGCTCTCGTAAAGCAACTTCCAGAAGGTCGGGCCGGAGCACGAACCTTGTGGACATCCCCTTGACACTTCGTGCACCACGGTTGAATTCGGAAGTTGTACCTGCGCTCTCCTGTTGGTAAAATAGTCTCTCACTAGGCACAGCCAGTTGCCCGGAAAGTCACATCTTTCCAACTCCCAAATGATTTTGGGCCACCACGCATTGTCAAAAGCGCCCTCGATGTCGAGAGACAGGACCGCACAGTAGTCTTTTCGAGCACGGTGCACTTTTATAGCAGCCACCACGGCTTCTATGGCGTCCGTAGTTGATCGACCGCTGGCAAACCCAAATTGCCTATTGTTGTACCCGCCGGCACTCTGAACCGCATATTCAACTCGCGTTGTAACAATCCTGTCGAGCACTTTCCCCAGTACAGGCAGCAGACTGATTGGCCTGACACTGCGCGGATCGTTAGGGTCAATCGCGTGTGGCTTGGGGATGAACTTTACGGTTTGCATCTTCCAGCACCGCGGAAATGTTTCAGTAGCGAGGCACTTATTAAAAAGGTCCACGAACACCACCGGGTTGGATTCGAACGCGCGCATTGCTGCATCCGCGGTGATGCCGTCGTGGCCTGGTGCCTTCTTCGGCGACATCCTGGCAAGCGCACGCCTGATTTCATGCTGGCAAATTGGTAGGTCATCGTCTCCGCCCTCGGCCAGTGACCACGATCTTCGAATGGCTGCCTGAACGGCGTCGTCCTCTACAGGGTCATCCCTTGGGAAAAACTTCTGGAGCAGGCAGGCGGCCGTTTCGCGGGCGCTTGTGGTTCTGGTGCCATCTTCCCGTCGCATGTTATTGAATATTAGGCGCCCCTGCTTCTTTCCCCGAAGGACCCGGTAAGCTGTGCCCCATGGGTCTGCCTCTGAGTTCATGGTGCAGAATTGTTGCCACTTGGCGGTGCGGGTCTTCTGCACGGCTTGCTTGTACGCTCGCCTCGCCGCGAGGAACTCCTGTTTCCGTTCTTCTCTTAGCGGGGAATTGGCTCGCTGGTACCGCCTGCGAAGTCTGCGCGCCTCTAATCTGGTAGCCGTAAGTTCCGGGGTCCACCAAGGTACGGTTTTATGAAAGGGCTTGGGGGTGGGCATGGAAGCCTCGCAAGCTTTTAGGACGGCCTCGTTGAGACACTCCGCGGCTTTATCAACTTCCTCTTGCAATCTTGCTGTCCGTATCTGCTCCAGGATGGCGTCCTGATGGAGGGCATAGTTGCGGTCGAATTTCTGCCAGTTCGTTCTCTTGTTACAGAAGCGGCGATGCCCGGCGTAGTCTGGTCCGTCGTTCCGCCAGCTGGTAGTCCACGTTATTAGTTTGTGGTCGGAAAGCGTGATCTCATCAGTGACTGCCCAAGATGAGACCCTCATGTACATCCCGAAGTTGCCAGCTGTGAGATCGATGTAGCTGCTGCCTTGATGCCCTTCGAAAGTTGGTGGACTTGCGGTGTTGAGGACCGTCAGTCTTCTGCTCTCCAGGATCTCCGCGATTTTCTCCCCTCGAGCGTCCTCGACTGGCGCCCCCCAGATCGGGGACTTGGCGTTAAAGTCTCCGCCAACGATGGTGTCCTCGCTGGCCGGGACTTTTGCGAGGGCGCGGTCGAGTCGCCCGAGTAGCTCCTGCTCGGTGTAGGTGCCATTGTTGATTGGTGGTAAGTATACAGATATTGCGTAAAAGGATCCTCCAGGGGTGCTAACTTCCGCGACCGTGATGAGTTCACATGATGCGTCAGCGAGTAACATTGACGCGAATGAACTGTTTGTGACAACGATAGCACTACGTGGCCGGTATACTTTTTTAAAGGTGGTCACACACGTACGCGGAAATCCCATTACAGCGTCCCCGCGCGTGTGGGGCTCCTGAATTAGGAGAACGTCCAGTTGAAGGTTTCGACACGTTTGGGTAATATTATTTGTTGCGGCTTTTCCCTTCCCGAGGTTAAGCTGCCCGTACTTGATAGCTGCCTTGGTAATATTGGCGCTGGAGTTAGCCATCGTAATCAATTTTATCAGTGATTGCGCGTTTAAGCCGCAACATGGCTGGACACCTGGGCGATTTGGTGTCGTGGTGTGTGTCTACTGATCTGTCCTTATTCTCGCTATTAAGCCGCTTGCACACCACACAGCATGGCAAGGTGGCTTTGCACTCCCGAAACCCGTGGCCGCTCTCGCCGCACTTTCCGCAAATTTGTGCGCGTTCCTTGCAGATGCTGGATCGGTGTCCGTATGCGTGGCACTGGTAGCACTGTATCAGGCTAAGGTGATCCTTAACCCAGACTTGCTGCCACTCGAGATGAACTGGCTGCAATAACAGAGACTTTCGAAGACCGGGCGCAACTTCGCAAACTACACTCACGTTCGGGTCGGTGCCCCGGCCCCCGAACCGAAACCTCTCCTTAATCTCCCCTCGAAATCTCACTTCACCCCCGCGTGCCGCTACCAATTCCGCGTTGTTTTGCACAATAGCCGTAATTAAGTCCGCGCACGTTTCTTTTTCTATCCGGGGAAACACAACTCGCGGCCATGCCTTCTTAATCTCAGCTCCCTTGAGCCGGCCCGCTGCGGCTGTAGCGATAGTGAGCCTGAGCCGGTCTGCATCTTCTTTTGCTACGCACTCGACTATTACCGCCCCGTTTCTGGCTCCTCGAACTGATGTTACAGCAATGTTTGCCTCCCGGGGAACGATCGTTTCCTTGAGCATCCTGCGGGTTTCCGTGACCGTTTGCCCTTCCGCTTGAGGTTCGATGCTGACCGCAAAAGTTGTGGGTTTCTTCCTGCTGGCGGCGCTGGCGTAAGTGGCCTGCGGTGCGGCGATTTGGTCGAGTTCCCGTTGATTGGATCCTTCCTTCAACCGGGCGATCTCCCACTCGAGTTCATTCAAGGCTCGCTGCTTAGCTTGGTTGTCGTACCGCAGCTCTCGCATGACCCCTACTAACTGTAGCACGCTGTCCCTGATCTCTTCCACTGCGGCGCGAGCTTTGTTTCGGTCGTCAATTTTGATGGGTGCGGACCTGGCAGGGATGCATTTGGTAATACTTTCGTATTCTCTTCGCACCATTTCTAAAAGCCGATCCTCAGGGGTGTCGCCTTTCCCTTCGTGGAAATGGCATTCCTCCTCCAAGCTATTGGTATGCTCACTCGCATGATCTTCTCTGGGTCCCGGGTCACTGAGGGTGGCCGAGTCGCTACGTTCTTCCACGTTGTTAGGCGGGCTCACTTCTGATTTCTGGCTACTAACATATTTACAACCAGGAACACATTTTCTTTTCTGCATACTTATTTGAAATTAATTACTTTGCAAACAGAATATCAAATTTTGACACTTGACGTACGTATCTAAACGTAATGTTTACAAGTTGGAATTGTACCAAATAATCGTAATTATGCACTGCAAACACTTTCACTTCGTCCTTAACTCGTATATTTTCAAATGTACACGTTTAAAAACTTTCCGCGCTAGTTTTATTGAAGTTTGGAATAAATTGTCGACTACTAAAGAACAGTACGTCAGACGCTGCCGACTATATATACAATAGAAATAAAATGTCGTCCCTAATTGAAGCATCCAAATTTATATTATGGGATGCATACATCGGGCTACTTCGTATTGAAAGTAATCTTCTGTTTCTCATATCTTCTAGATGGATTTTTTTAATTTTACCAGAGGTACTTGTACTGGTCTTATGTTTAATTGCCATAGAAACTACATTGACAATCTACTAATAAAGCTAATATACTAAAGTATGATCAAAAATTAATCTCATCTAGTATGGCTATGAAAGAACCAATTGCTGCCTTTAAAACTGGCCCCAATATATTTTATTTTTAGGTTAGATTTAAGATGAAGTGCCTATTCGACCGGCGCTTATTTGTTGGACAATTGGGTTACTTTTACGTGAAAATTCATTTATTTCAATATAATATTGTAATGAGATGGATAAAAAGAATATTTAATAATACAATTTGGCAGTTTGAATTAAATATAAGTATGTAAGCCAATTTTAAAGACGTTGGTTTGCACTTCCACAGCCATACTAGATGAAAATAATTTTTGGTCTTACTATACTTTTAAATTAAAATAATTATTTAGGAGAAATTGAGATACCTTATTACTATGACAGCAAGAAACAGGTTAAGTGAGCAACTGCTACAATTATGAACATGGTTTTCACAATTACTTTCAAGTTCCATTTTGAAGGATTTTACTCCTTTCAAGAATTAATTTGGAGGTTATTTGGTCATAAGGATGTATCTAACCAACACACTCATCAATATATAATCCAGTAACTTCACACATTTTGCAGTGGTTATACAGATATTGCTAATTTCTCAATTAAAGAATGTTACAGGTTTCGGTCAATTATGCAACTTAAGTAATAAGGTTCTTCAGCATTTAAATGTAAGGAACTCTTGAGGCTTTCTAGAAGACTGATACATTTATTTTCTAACGCAGCATCATCATTAGCTGAAATAACGACAGAGGTGTCGTCAGGATATATAGTAAAACCAGAAGACAAAAGTATAAAAGACATTATTGTTTAGCAAAAAAACAGTAGGGGCCCAAAGCCGAGCCTTGGGGTACCCCTGACCTAATATCAAGACAATTAAAATCAACAAAAAATGTTTACGGTTGTTATTGTGTTTCAGACTTACATGCTGCTGACGATTACGTAAAAAAGTATCTAACAAATTTAACACTGTATCATATATTTTCAATAATTTATCTATATTGACCCAGTTCAATGGCCTGCTGAGATTGCAAAATATCCTAAAATTTTCCTGTCTCGAATGACTTAATGATTTGATCATAGAAAAAAATTGTAGACCGATTTAATCCAATTCCATGTTAGTATTCCGATAAAATATCATTTACAACTAGAAATTTAGCAAGTCTATCTAAAACACAATATTCAAACACTTTATCAACGACAGAGGTTAACGTAACTGGTCTGAAGTTCTCAATTAAAGGATAATTCTTTTTAAATAAACATGCCTTTTCCAGTTTTAAGATGACAACGACAAATACCCAGATAAAATGAGAAATTGACTAAATAGGTCAACTGAGGTAAAATTGTAAATAACGCGTTTCTTATTATACACATGAGGCCGTTTGTTTTTTAAATAAACAGGTAATAAATTACTAAATTCCTAAGTTTGTCTGGCGTAAAACGATATAGCAAGAAAGGATTGTTTGATTTAGTAATTGTTTCTTACCTATTACTAGCTAAGTGTCTCTTGGTGAGAAATGTTTTGAAAAACTTTAATGGGCTCATCAACGAAAAGTTTGTTAACATATTTGAAATTCCTACTGGATCCTTTATTAATAAATCAGCACCTAGAACATTTGTGTTTTTCTTATTTTTGATTTTTTTTTAGATCTGCCCTGCAATACTCCAAGCACATTTCACTGGAATTTTGAATTCAGAATTTTTATTGCCGTAATAATTCAAGTTGACCTTGAATGCAAAACTTTCAATTTGTAACTTCAAGTTCTAAGAAGATTATCTACCCATTGCTTTTCTAAATTACAATTTTGTTTAAAAAAAGTTAAAAGTATGTTCATTCATCAGTTATGCTGATTCAAATCGACTAATTCATTAGTCATTAAAACTACATTTTAAACTAGAAATAGGACAACTAACCTTGTCAAACTTAGTTATCTCACGATCTACCTCAAAAAATAATTATGTTTAGAGACAACAGTATCTACCACACAATTTACTGCTATGTAAAATTTATATAAATTTTATCGATAGATTTGACTGACTCCAGTGCTATATGGGTTGGTCCACCTACAGCATTTACCAAATTAAAAGCTGATAAAGCAGTATACAATTGCTGACATTTAGAAAAGCGTTTGTATACACATCAACATTAAAATAACCACACAATATAATATTCAGACGTAGTTCAACTTTAAAACTAAGTCATTTTATCAATAAATATCTGAAAATCATTACTGGGTGTAATCCTTTTTTAGGATTCTTATATGAAAGTGCACATACTTCAATATTTCCAGATTTATACATATAATAAATCAAAGTTTTAAGTTTTACAACTCAAAAACTATAGGCGACATAATAATTCCGCTAGTCTATAATATATTAATCTCAGTAAAAAAGTCATTAAAATTCCCCACTTCAGGTTTTGATATTGTGAAAGCAGATCAACTATAATCTATTAATTTAAGTAAAAAAGTCATTAAAATTCCCCATTTCAGTTTTTGATATTGTGAAGAACAGATTAACTGTGGCGTAGAATAGAAATGTTGAATATAATTTTTTTACTGTAGATTCAATTTTCACTCGAAAAGTTGACCTTAAAATGTTTAACCAGTTTTCTTTAGCTCTAATAAAAACAAAAATATCCATTTCATTCCATCGAAAATGGGACACCCTCTACTCCTGACAAGTGGCGAAAACAGTTCAAATGTTGTGAAAACCTTATCTTAATATGTTGGATGAAACCGTTTGTTCTATCATCAGCAGAATGTTAGCTGGAATCCGAGGGTGATGGTGATGGAAATTCTGTTAGCTTTAATGGTTTAATACAGGTAGAATGAACAATCTCATCTGAAATTCCTGGATTTTAGTTATACCTGTGAGGAAGGGAGCGAAGGGTGGCCCTTACCTATTAGCGAAAGTTGTATTTGATGTTTTTCCAGGTGGTAAATAACTGGTCAGGTCGGCTAACTCGCCCGGAAGGTCGGGGTTCCAGCGAAGTGAAGAAACTATGCTCATAGGGATACTAAGAAAAGGACCCCAGGTCCTCGACGCAGTAAAATCCTTGGGTCGGATCTCCCCAAGGTTGAGATATACCCAGCTTACAAAAATAGCTAATAACGAGATTTATTAAAGATAACGTTTTTACCAAGTAGGTTCTATAGTGCATCCAGATTTATAGCATAGATATATGATACAATAAATATAAAAAATACAACAATCACGACACGTTACAAATAATGCTGTGTAGTAAAATGTCAATAAAGCAATAAATAGCATGTAACCACCTAATTCTACTTTACATACTCTGCGAAGTTTTATTATAGTACAAAGGAATAACTTTATGACCACCAATAACTCCTAATATTATTATGCCCTCTGTAAAGCAGAGATCCGCCTAAAACGGGCCCTGGGTAAGAACGGCGCAAGAGAAGGAAAATGCTAACGGTTATCCCCGGTTCACTTTCCGTGAACGGTAGTCTAGCCACAGCAATCTGTCAAATTGACCAACCTTCAATTTTAACAAATGCGAATATGTAAACAAGGAGGCTAATAAGTTATTACGCCCTAGAAAAGCTAATTGCTGAAGCTACCAGGTAAGTATACAAACCAATTCATTATGTGGTTAAGGCAGCTATTGCATAAATAATTCATAAAAGTGCAGCGTTAAAATATTCCATAAAATGCAATTATCCAAATATATATATTGCTATGATATTAAAATAGTAAAAAGAAAAATATTCTATAAAAAGTTGAATCACTTAAAACTGGCCAAGATTGGTATAACATCTGCAAAAATAAAAGAAAGTCAATCAATATAATATAAATCGGTATCGATATGAATAACGTATGAATGTTCATTCAATGCACTGTTTTTAAGCTCAGTTGAAAATAGAATGGCCCAAAGCAAGTGGTTTAAATTGTTTAAAATTGTTTATTGTTCATATGAGATGCATTGCAGAACGTTGCAACGTGAAGTATAACTTACTTTTGTTAGTATGACGGTTTGTTTATAATCTAGGAAAGTTTCAAATATGTTTATAAAATGTTAGATAAATATTGATAACCTAAAAAAATGACTTTTGTCAAATTTTTAACTAGATTGATTTAAGTTGGTAATTCTGAAAAAGAGTGTCAAGAAAGAAAAGAACAAATTGTTTATGTTTTGGATAAAAAAAGGCGGGTAAAAAAATTATGAGAGATATAAAATTATTTTTCAGAATTCATGTAAAAACTACCAAACTCTAGGTAGAATTTACTTAGAACAATGTTAAAAGTGATTATTAGTGCACGTTATCACAGTTAAGGAACTATCGTTATAATTGGAAGACATCAACACAGAAGCTGTAGATCAAGCGAGTTCCAGGGCAACTTCTAGCAGAGAAGATTAAGTAACAAACGACTTCTGGGATTGGACTGTGTCATGATTGAGATCGAAGAACTCAACGTTTCGCCCACTTTCGTAAGCGGCTCCATCAGGAAAAAAAAAGGCAAAAGATCACGGTAACTCAACGTGTTAACCACGCCAGAGGCGAAACTCGTTGCAGGGAAGGGACAGAAGAGCACGGTAACTCAACGTGTGAACCACGTCAGAGACGAAACTCGACTCCAGGCGAAACGTTGAGTTCTTCGATCTCAATCATGACACGGTCCAATCCCGGAAGTCGTTTGTTACTTAATGACAATGGCCGTGAAAGCCTTAAAAAGCAGAGAAGATTGTAGACACGTGGCTACAAGTGAAAAACACAAAGTGAGTCAATTTGAAATCAATTCTCAGTACTGAGCTACGAACAATATAAATGCAAAAGATAAAAAACGGCTTATAGAAGTTTTGAATTCATTTAAGTTAAATGTATAAAGTAAGAGTGGTTTTGTGAACTCAAAGTTTAAACATTTACTTAATTATTGGAAGTGCCATTAACAAAATTGTTTTAAATTGTTATAGCACCAGCAACTCCTAAACAAACATTAACAATTACTTTTATATTAACGGATTAAATAAAAAAACTGATAATTGTAATTTAAAGGTTACAATTGATTACATTAATAAAATCTAGATGTTATGAAATATTTTTATTTAAATTTTAAAAGTACATTGTAGTAGACTGCAGTGTCTTGTCAATATAATGCAACAGTTACTCTGCAAAGTAAGTGAAACAGTGAGCTAGCCGAGCGAACAATTATATACAACAAAATATCTACAACAAGGTAGGTTTTATGGTGATTAAACGTTTAAAGAATAAAAGGTACAGTTAGGTTTTAAAACAACTTTGTTCGTAGCAATATATATACCGGATGTCCGTTCTCAAACTCGAACATATGAATCTAACATTGCATTGAACGTTTTTGCTGACTTCTGCTCGCCAATTCAATTTATACGAAAAGTAATGGCATCAGTAGAAAGATAAAGCTATTGCACATCAAATGATACTAATAATAATAATATTAACTGATATAATATAGAAATAATGGCAAAATACCTAAAAATCAAATGCACAACGTTGATTGCCTATGTTCGACTTTGAGAGTGGACACCCGGTATATAGGCTATGTACAACTATATGTGTATTCATACAAAACCTTGTAAGGACAAAATTACGTTGTGATGAACAAGTGGATGCGACATGCCTCGTAGTTCACCAGGTAGCCGGGAGGTAATCTTTCTGGAAGGTGTGCCAGGAAGGGGGGCTTGCAGCAAGCTGAAGAAATGTCTCTCCCCAGGTGCAGCGAAACCAGAGGAAATCGACAGTAATCAGCAGAAACCTCTGCTACGGGTAGGGCTAGCTCATACGCTCGCTATCCTGTCCATGCATAACGTAAACCATGTGGTCGAGTATCCCAAACCTGAATAGAAAGAAGCTTAATAATGGATAGATGGCAGCCTCCTAGTGGTTCTCTCGATGAGGGTGCCAATAAATCTGCCCCTAAAGGCAAGTCGAACAAAGATAATATAAATCAAGAACAATACTAACACGTTCAAGGGATTTCGATGCTTCCAGATCCTCTATTCAGAGCCAACTATACCAACCTTTTACAAAACAACGAACCTATAAGGCAGCACCTTTCTCGATCGAATGCAAGTGTGTGTAGATAGATAACACAATATAATTGTAAACCTCCAAAACTGTCAAAGATGTAATTAGAGCTGCCTATCTATTCAGGAGAAAATGTATTCAATAAATACTGAAAAATAGAACTTATTTAGCTAATTGAAATATTGCATGCACAACTATAAAATAGGAGCAACACATGTTAAGCATGCAAATCAAAATCCAAGTTTCAATTTGAAATTCTAAATTGCAATAGTGGACATTTACTGCTGCAACGCCTGTCGATAGCTGTGCATTTAAAGTTAAGATAAAACAATGCTGTATCAGTATCAAGAGCTGAATCTGAGTCCGTACCGTAACTGTTGTCATCAGTCATTCTTTGAATCTGGTATACTAAATTGGAACTAAACTTAACAGCTGAAGAAACAAGTTAGTTTTCATGTCATATGAAGGGAAAGCTCATTATATCATAAATTGGTGGAAACTTACCTGAACGTCATTAATGATTTTTTTAATAATTGGATTTCTTATTATTCTGACTATGAATTCAGCAATAAGCATTACAAAATTATCTAATAAACTCAATATAAAGTAGGCTGTAGTATGGAATCTGTGATTTACTTTAAATGTTTCAATGTTTCCGCAACTGTTACTTCGGTGGGTATTTAATAATCTGTTTAAGAAATGGTTTGAAATTAATATTGAACATAAAAATAATTAAAAGTTTAGTTTTTTGTTTGTGTAGATGTGGCAACATTGTATATCTGTCAAGCTCTCTAACCTAAAGGTGTTTCAACAACATAACTTTACATAGCTACATTGGAAGACTTTCGTTGAGCGAATGATTCCCAAAAAAGGAGTGAAAAGATTATATTATAAAATAAATTACTAACTAAAATTTTCCGAGGCTACTTTTCACTTTGTAAGGAGTTGAGTTCAAAAATAATAAACGGGAAAGCAAAACGAAAAATGCAACTGCACATTGAAAGAAACAGTCGAGTGTAACTCCGACTCTCATTCCGGTTAACCTCTTCGGTTGTTCCGGGTGATTGTCGGCCGAGAAGTGGGAGTCGTTCGGAAAACAAAGGGGGTGGATGGGGCAAACGTTCTTTTGGCATCGGGAATATAAAACTAAATAGAACAGACGACAATTCTAATATATCAACTGCGCTGCTTGAGGCGAAGCGGCAGACAGAGAGGGAGGACGCGCCGGGACGCGCTCGAGAGAAAGCGGCGCGAAGGCGGCTTTGATTTCAATATGCGCCAACATATTTGGGGGTTGTAAGGATCAGCATGTGGGAAAATTGGAAGGAATTAGGTTTTTGTGTAATCATAAACCTCCGGCTGAGTTAGTTTACGAACGGCGCGGAGGAGACGGTGGATTAGTGCATTTCCAATATGGGGATGAGGTCTGCGATATTGTTCTCTGTTGTTTTACAACCCCCGCGGCTATTTGTGCGCATACCCTTAATTTATTCTTGTTTACTTGATCTTGCAATAAAGCGAATCTTATTAGAATATCGTGCCTGTCTAATGCTTGTAATTTTGACTACTGGAGCGGCGCAGACGACTTCAAAGGATTATTAGTTTGACTGACCAACTGATTGTGCTTTAGGGTGCAAACCGTATGTACAACAAAAAATGGAGAGTAGGCGTGGGAGATATATACAGCTACAAAACAATTGTCTTCCTTGTAATATAAATAAGAGATTAGTTAAAAGGCACCGTAGAAGCAAGGAAAAGCTACGAAAATAAAGAGTTTTGTCCTCTGTCTAATGACTACTAAAAATAATTTTATTTTCGTTCATGTTGGCACAATAAATTACTGTAAGTTATTGTAATTTTCATTAAAATTCAGGTATCACAGAATGTCAAAGCAACACATTTAAAGTACCTTAGTTTCAGCCTATCAGAACAAAATGAATAACTACTTTGTACCAGGCAAATGGTTATAGTTGTTTTTCTTTCATTTAGTTTACAATAAAGTAATTATATTAATAGCTAAGAATTTATGTAACAACTACACAATATAGGACTTTATTAAATGAGCCAGGCTACCTGCGACGCCAATAAAAAAGTGAATCAAGTAACATTTCACGAACTCTGAACTAAATCGTACACCAGGGCGATAATGTACTGCAGAATATACAAATATTTATTTTTAATTATTTTTATGCGCAAAATACATTATTTTGATAATGTCAATTCCGTTTGGTTTAACGAAAGTTTTCCTAACTAGCACAATTAGTCACTGGAACGTAGCGGCGACTGTTGCAGTAACTCTAAAGTGTTTTCTCACTAGTCACGGGCATGTAGTAAGAACGCAGTCATTACGTGTACTAGACCAAAATGGGAAAATAATTCTTAGTAACCGCAACGTTCAGGCGACGTTCCTGAAACTTGTCCGGCAACATTCCAATGACGTTGTGGTTACGTAGCGGCGACGTTGCGGCTTGGTAGCGACGACTTCCACGAAACCTTACTACTCTTTTAGATTAATGTTGAAAGGTAAACGACTTCTATACATATTTTATGGGATATCTTAATGTTGTGATTCTGACTTTAGAAACATTTGGGTGAAATCTAGTGCGCGCCAAGCATACTAATAGATAAGTTTGGTCGAAATATCTAACAAGTAGAAAAACGGAATAGAAATTCTATTTTTGAAAGTTATTAAAGCCGTTTATTTTTGTAAGGTCTCGGTAGTACATATAATTATAAATTTCATCGCCAATCCTTAATCATAATTTTTACCATTCCAAAAACGTTTATGAATTGTTAGAGAACAGAAAGCTGTTATAACTTCAAATACATTTTTGGCATAACACATTGTGTACGTAATTTCTTTTGAGGGGCCCCCAATTTCTTTAAATGGGCCTGCCATATGTCGCCGGCCCTGGGTATAACACACAAAACAACCATGAACTGCATAACATTTTATTAATATTGGTAAACAAATGGTGAAGGTTGCTTCATGGTGAATTTAAGAGAAACCACTCACATTTTAGTAACCGTACACAGTGATGTTCCGATCTAAAGGTGGCGGAAACGTTATTAGCACTTGTAAATATAACTTACAAGTTGCACAACTTTAGATGGATAATAAAATGTCCAGAAGTCGCAGCAACTATCAAAACTACTTCAAAGTAGTTACAGCTTTGAAGTGGCATAAATTAGTCGCCGCTACCATCGTTAGCCACCTGCAAGTTCTTAACATTTTTAGGTTGTTACAAAGGTAGCGCTTTTCCACTACCGGAAAAGCTACCTACAGGTCCTATAGAGCTACACAGTAATCACTAGTGGTGATAAAAAGTTATAGCTTTAATGGTGCTTAAATAGGTAATAGTTACTCATTTGAGATTTGAGGTTTGAAGTCTTAATTACGGGTATTTTGGTGCTAGTTAGGTTAATTTTTGAAGAGCATGCCAATAATGCAATTTAGTTTAACATTGTGGTTCTAGTACTACACTCACAGACAAAAATATTGCATTTTTTGTTCTTTTTTGGTATTTGTGTTTTTTCCATTGGCGCTTTGGGTGTTTTTTGTTGCAAATGTTTTTTGGCTAAGGTATTTTACGTATAATACTGGTCAAATAAATTGCATATTGAAACTTTATAACAGATTTATAAAGGCATTAATAAAATATCCTGATTTTGGTTGTTACATTTAATTAGAACGAACAACAATAACGACAATATAACAATACTTTAAGGCAACATAATTAATAATTTAGTACTTAGTATTTCCTCCTCTAGCTCTAATGATAGCCTGCATCCTCCTAGGCATGCTCCGCAGAAGATCTTTGATGGTGTCTTGTGGAATTCGATGCCATTCATCCTGTGCAGCAATTCTTAATTCTGCAATTGAATTAGGAGCTCGATTTCGTGCTCGTATACGTCGCTTTAGAATGTTCCATACGTGTTCTATGGCATTTGCGTCAGGACTCATTGGTGGCCAGCCTAGTGTCTCAATCCCGACATCTTCAAGATACTGGACCACTGTTCTGGCGGGATGCGCACGGGCATTATCATGCATTAGCACAAAATTATCGTACCCAATGAAGCCAGCATAAGGTACAATATGCTCTTCAAGTACATTGCGAATGTACCAATCAGAATTCATTGTTAAATTCAGCTCAATGAGCTCCGTGCGACTCTCCCAACTAATGCCACCCCATAGTATAGTGGAACCGCCACCAAAGCTAACGTTGTGTGTAACATTACATTCTGCAAAACGTTCCTCCGACCTTCTATATACTAGACCACGTCCATCTGGCTTCCATAGTTGTATCCTTGTTTCACCCGTAAAAAGAACATGCCGCCATTGATGTTCATTCCAGTTAGCATGGGCTCTTGCAAATTGTAACCGTCTTGTTTTATGACGTGGGAGAAGTCTAGGCACTCTGGCAGGACGTTTTGCCTTTAAACCGAATTCCTTTAAGTCTTCTTATTGTTTTGACACTTACATTGACTTGTCTTGTAATCAGTAATTCATTTTTGAGATGTGGAGCTGTAAGTGTAAGATTTCGTAAAGATTGGATTCTCAAATATTGATCGTCTCTTGGAGTGGTACATCTTTTGCGTCCTTGACCAGGTCGCATTTTGTATTCTCCAGTCTCATTGTATCGCTTTACTATACGAGAAACAGTCGATTGATTAATACGCAATCTCCGCCCAATATCTTCTTGTCTGCAACCTTCATTGGCTAAAGTAACAATTTCAACGGAAACCAACTCGCCTAAATGTGGCATCTCACTAACCAAAACTGCAGAATCAACAAACAAAGCACGAGAAATGTCATTCCGATAACAACAAACAAAAGAGTAGCAGCTGATAGTCGTCAAGGCACACCGTACATTGTTTGTAATTTGCAACATTATTTCTTATTCAGCTATACAAGCTAAATCTAAGCATTCTTTTATCTGTAATAAATTGTGGTATACGTAAAATACTCCAGTAAAAAGACATTTGCAACAAAAACCACCCAAGGCGCCAATGGAAAAAACACAAATACCAAAAAGGAAAAAAAATGCAATATTTTTGTCTGTGAGTGTATATTACTCCTTCTATAACCTGGACCTTTATTATAAGGTTCTCTTTCCCACTTTTGTCAATATTGAAAAAATGTCTCCGCCACGGTAACAGTGATACTAATAATAATTATATAATAAGATTCTTTTTTATTTTACTAATTATAAATCATGTCTTTCGACGACTATTTCTTAAAGGAGGCGATTATTTGACACTTTCCATATGTTGCATGTTGTTATTGGGTACTATGCAATAAAAATGTTATTGCTCACATCTGTCACTTTATTGCATACTTCTGTCAAAACTGTTTATTAAATGTGGAGAGTTGTCAATTTAAAACAATGAAAACATATTATTTTTTATGAACTTTCCATTTGAAATGACGTTGACGTTTTGTAATTATTTCTTTTAACCACTTTTTAGCTACTCGTTGTATAAATAACTATTACAGTCTGCTATAGAGCATAAGTTATAAGTAAGCACGATATGTCATTTTAACTTGAATGGAGAAGCTCCCTGTTAGTAATTAGAAGCTCTTAGCCCGCTTCATCTGAGTTAAACAGATTCCTTGCCTACTGTCATTTTTAATTATTCTTTTCCATGCAGCATGAATCATCCATCCTATCTGCATAACAAAGCTTGTTGGGCGCCCGAACAGCTGAACCACTGAACTAGCTCCACATTAACTTGCAACATCAACGTGTGACGTTATGGCTTCAACCAGCACTAACTAGAGTGGAAAACTTCAGTTTAAATTATGCCATTTCATCAAACAGTTTGCATCAAAAACTGTAATAAGCAACACTTCCTATTTATTCTATATAAATGTGTGTTACTGCTTATTTACCTTTTAAGATTGTCCTTTTAATAATAAATTAACTTCATTTTAACTTCCTTTGATGACCATCATCCACCTACTTCTACGTGTTCTGCTTGTCTTGCTCCAAAAT
Organism: Agriotes lineatus; assembly: GCA_940337035.1. Lineage (NCBI taxonomy): Eukaryota > Metazoa > Arthropoda > Insecta > Coleoptera > Elateridae > Agriotes > Agriotes lineatus. The sequence continues at coordinate 37,944,866 of OW679200.1, read as the reverse complement.
ATTCACTCTCTGTTTCCTCACCAACGTATTACTGAATAGCTCGTTCGTGTTCCCTGTAATATATTCTGCAACCTTCTTCTGGTTTCCATTATTTTCCTCCAGATAATATAATTTTTATCCTATAATGTTTTTATAGCTGTTCTCTTTCTTTAAGTTCTACTTTTCATCTAAAATTATCCAATAAAGCCATTATCTGACACTTCTTAATTTATATATATTTAAATTGATTCATTTATATTTTTCCAATTATAAATTACCAAAATTAGTTGTAATTTTTATAGAATTTTTCATATTACCTATCACCCCGTTTATTATTTCACTTACATAGGGACCTTATTAAAATTGTACTAAAATATATTATATCAATTTATGCAATACACAGTTAACATAAGTATTTTATTATTAAATTTCCGCTTTCGTTCATAAGCTTGAACACAAAATAATGTTTATTTCATTTTGGAACCACAAACTTGTTTATTGGTCCTCGATAGCAATCGTAAAATGGATTTTATCGCTCTAGGCATATAAAGTTGCTAAGCAGTATAACATGCACCAACAATATAGTATAGCAACACACCAACAATCTGCATAGAAACCATAGCACACACAAAATTCACAGCGTTAGCACAACCATGGCGGAGTAGTATCTAGCCAAAATACTGAATCCTTGAATTTTGTACATTTTGAGAACCAAAATAAAATAAAACGTTGTATGTACTACGTGCATAATCACTTTTATACCCGTGGGAAATTTAAAGCTTTCCGCTTCGCGTTGCGCTTTAAACATTCCCTCGTACTATAATCTATTGGTTATGCCCTTAATACACAAATAACTATTTCGAAACAAATCAATTATAAATTATGCCTCATTTCAATACGCTATCTGAACTGCTGTAACTGTATATTCTTACATTTTGAACACAGTATTAATAATTATTTTTCTATTCCTTTAACAAAGTACATAACCATTACACTATACATTTCCAATCGTCTTCTGCCATATTTTGTTTTGCGATTGAGCTTAACTTTCCCTCCTCTTTGATCATCTCCCGTTTCCTCGTTTCTTGCCAACATGTGTACACTATTACAACATTCCATTTGTTTGTCATTTCTTGCACCTTGATATTTTACTTCGTGCTTTGTTAAATCTGCTACATTTTCCATCGCTGTATCTGCGTTTTTTATGTTTCTACTTATTTTCCCTGAGGATAGAAAAAAGTTTGCGCCACTTTCCTTCTTTGTATCACACATGGGAATATTCTGTTACTGTAATTTTCACTTCTAAGTACCTGTTATTGTCCTCAGATACATGTAACTTAAGGTTGTTTAGCTGTTTTATTTCTATATTTTACATTCAGAGCTTTCCTTTATACGTTTGTATCAGATATTATGTTTTTTAAAGATCATTACTTCCATCGCCCAAGGTGGGGAAGTATTGTAATCGTGAAAAAATCATTTTCTGAGATTTCTCCTGATTTCATGTTTCTGAGTCTGCCGATGAAGAGAACATCTTTTTTCAATTCTGCCTGTCCGCCAGTCCGTCTGTCTGTTAGAAAGACGATATTTTGCAGATTAGATGATTAGATGAATATACATACTTGCTGTAAAATATATTGCACTGGCTACACTTTGATGTGCTTTTAAATGTGTAGAACTTTCCAATTCTGATGTAAATAAAGTATTTTAATTACCAATTGCCCTAGTTTGGATAATAATGTCAATAATTACTTTTTGTAATAGCTTCTGAAAACAGGAGTGGGTTCCGTTATCTAGTTACTTGTTTCTGAAAAATTGATTTTCTGATATTTTAAAATTTTATTTAAATCATAAGTCACAACTTTTGTCAACCAAATGTCAAAACAGTTTTCAAATTTTAATGACAAATGCCCAATTTTTTTAATGGTAAGTAAGTTCTTATTTGTTAATTAATTTCACCTTGTTAACGTTTTTATTTATTTTCTAGTTAGGATCTGATAAGAGATCACTCACCTTGGATTGTTATTCGCACAACATTCACGACAGCAAC